>JABMCL010000070.1:287500-292500 GCA_018857735.1 Alviniconcha marisindica
GCTGTGACAATATCTATGGTGACGGTGATCGCTGTGACAATATCGATGGTGACGGTGATCGCTGTGACAATACCATGGTGACGGTGATCGCTGTGACAGTATCCATGGTGACGGTGATCGCTGTGACAATATCCATGGTGACGGTGATCGCTGATGATATGCATGGTGACGGTGATCATTGTGAAGAAATAACGGTGGTGACGGTGATCATTGTGGTGATATCCATGGTGACGGTAATCATTGTGGTGCTGTAGCACCTACACACAGAAGAGTTAGGACAGCCGTGGTGAGGGTGGTCATTGTGGTGTTATAGCACGTCCACACAGACAGGAGTTAGGACAGCCGTGGTGAGGGTGGTCATTGTGGTGTTATAGCACGTCCACACAGACAGGAGTTAGGACAGCCGTGGTGAGGGTGGTCATTGTGGTGTTATAGCACGTCCACACAGACAGGAGTTAGGACAGCCGTGGTGAGGGTGGTCATTGTGGTGTTATAGCACGTCCACACAGACAGGAGTTAGGACAGCCGTGGTGAGGGTGGTCATTGTGGTGTTATAGCACGTCCACACAGACAGGAGTTAGGACAGCCGTGGTGAGGGTGGTTATTGTGGTGTTATAGCACGTCCACACAGACAGGAGTTAGGACAGCCGTGGTGAGGGTGGTCATTGTGGTGTTATAGCACGTCCACACAGACAGGAGTTAGTACAGCCGTGGTGAGGGTGGTCATTGTGGTGCTATAGCACGTCAACACAGACAGGAGTTAGTACAGCCGTGGTGAGGGTGGTCACTGTGGTGTTATAGCACGTCACACAGACAGGAGTTAGGACAGCCGTGGTGAGGGTGGTCATTGTGGTGCTATAGCATGTCCACACAGACAGGAGTTAGGACAGCCGTGGTGAGGGTGGTCACTGTGGTGCTATAGCATGTCCACACAGACAGGAGTTAGGACAGCCGAGGTGATGGCTGCCGTCATGGTAACGGTGCTTGCAGCGGCCGGTCCCATTCAGCTGAGCTGCAGTGTGGCAGAAAATCCCGAGGTGTGCCGAGGCAGCTTCTGTCAGGATGCCGGAGACCTGGAGCTGGTCCTGACACTCTGTCCCCGCTTCTGTGGCTTCTGCAGTGAGTCTTTCCTTGACGCTCACCTACCGCTTCTGTGGCTTCTGCAGTGAGTCTTTCCTTGACGCTCACCTACCGCTTCTGTTGCTGGTCTCTGTGTGCGTCAGTCAGTCTTTTTTCTGTCTCGGTCTTTCCTTGACGCTCACCTACCGCTTCTGTGGCTTCTGCAGTGAGTCTTTCCTTGACGCTCACCTACCGCTTCTGTTGCTGGTCTCTGTGTGCGTCAGTCAGTCTTTTTTCTGTCTCGGTCTTTCCTTGACGCTCACCTACCGCTTCTGTGGCTTCTGCAGTGAGTCTTTCCTTGACGCTCACCTACCGCTTCTGTTGCTGGTCTCTGTGTGCGTCAGTCAGTCTTTTTTCTGTCTCGGTCTTTCCTTGGACGCTCACCTACCGCTTCTGTTGCTGGTCTCTGTGTGCGTCAGTCAGTCTTTTTTCTGTCTCGGTCTTTCCTTGACGCTCACCTACCGCTTCTGTGGCTTCTGCAGTGAGTCTTTCCTTGACGCTCACCTACCGCTTCTGTTGCTGGTCTCTGTGTGCGTCAGTCAGTCTTTTTTCTGTCTCGGTCTTTCCTTGACGCTCACCTACCGCTTCTGTGGCTTCTGCAGTGAGTCTTTCCTTGACGCTCACCTACCGCTTCTGTTGCTGGTCTCTGTGTGCGTCAGTCAGTCTTTTTTCTGTCTCGGTCTTTCCTTGACGCTCACCTACCGCTTCTGTTGCTGGTCTCTGTGTGCGTCAGTCAGTCTTTTTTCTGTCTCGGTCTTTCCTTGACGCTCACCTACCGCTTCTGTGGCTTCTGCAGTGAGTCTTTCCTTGACGCTCACCTACCGCTTCTGTTGCTGGTCTCTGTGTGCGTCAGTCAGTCTTTTTTCTGTCTCGGTCTTTCCTTGGACGCTCACCTACCGCTTCTGTTGCTGGTCTCTGTGTGCGTCAGTCAGTCTTTTTTCTGTCTCGGTCTTTCCTTGACGCTCACCTACCGCTTCTGTTGCTGGTCTCTGTGTGCGTCAGTCAGTCTTTTTTCTGTCTCGGTCTTTCCTTGGACGCTCACCTACCGCTTCTGTTGCTGGTCTCTGTGTGCGTCAGTCAGTCTTTTTTCTGTCTCGGTCTTTCCTTGACGCTCACCTACCGCTTCTGTTGCTGGTCTCTGTGTGCGTCAGTCAGTCTTTTTTCTGTCTCGGTCTTTCCTTGACGCTCACCTACCGCTTCTGTTGCTGGTCTCTGTGTGCGTCAGTCAGTCTTTTTTCTGTCTCGGTCTTTCCTTGACGCTCACCTACCGCTTCTGTTGCTGGTCTCTGTGTGCGTCAGTCAGTCTTTTTTCTGTCTCGGTCTTTCCTTGACGCTCACCTACCGCTTCTGTTGCTGGTCTCTGTGTGCGTCAGTCAGTCTTTTTTCTGTCTCGGTCTTTCCTTGACGCTCACCTACCGCTTCTGTTGCTGGTCTCTGTGTGCGTCAGTCAGTCTTTTTTCTGTCTCGGTCTTTCCTTGACGCTCACCTACCGCTTCTGTGGCTTCTCTCTGTGCACATCAGTCGTTTTCTGTCTCCAGTCTCTCTTTCCTTCCCTGTCTATGTCAAGTCTCTCTATCTCTGTCTGTCTGTCTCTGTCTGTCTGTCTGTCTCTGTCTCTCTCTCGGACAGATTGCCCGACAGGCATTCATGCCTAAACCTTCATCCTTGCGTAATTAAAGTTCAATGAATGAATGAATGAATGAATGAATGAGTCTCTCTGTCTCTGTCTGTCTGTCTGTCTGTCTCTCTGTAGCCTCTCTCTGTCTCTGACTGTCTGTCTGTCTGTCTGTCTGTCTCTCTGCAACCTCTCTTAGTCCCACCGACGTACTGTACCAGCCTACGTGAGACGTGGGACAAAGGGGTCGGAGGAAGGCAGAGAGATGAGATGGATGGATGGAGTGATGGATAGACAAATAACTGGTTTCTTTGTGTCCTGTCGACCATGACCACCTCTCTCTGTCTGTCTGTCTTCTCTGTCTCTCTCTCTGATTTCCAAGGAAATGCGATGAGGCGCGATGTTAACCCTTTCACTGCCGTGCTTGCCGCGCCGTGGCTCTGAAAACGACCAATGAAAGTGCCAAGTGTGAAATCCTTAAGGCTGTTTCCTCCATGTGCACGAGCACGTGAACAAAATTCTGTCAAAACGCTCAGTACTGAAGGCAGGGTTGTTACAGGACCGTCAGACAGACTCTCAGTACTGAAGGCAGGGTTGTTACAGAACCGTCAGACAGACTCTCAGTACTGAAGGCAGGGTTGTTACAGGACCGTCAGACAGACTCTCAGTACTGAAGGCAGGGTTGTTACAGGACCGTCAGACAGACTCTCAGTACTGAAGGCAGGGTTGTTACAGGGCCGTCAGACAGACTCTCAGTACTGAAGGCAGGGTTGTTACAGGGCCGTCAGACAGACTCTCAGTACTGAAGGCAGGGTTGTTACAGGACCGTCAGACAGACTCTCAGTACTGAAGGCAGGGTTGTTACAGGACCGTCAGACAGACTCTTTGCAGGCGTCATTGTTTGCCGTTTTCAGCCCGGAAATTTGACAGGCCGGGGCAGTGAAGGGGTTAACTGTCAATGCTCCTTTCTTGAGACAGCTGCTGCTCACCTTTCCACCCCTGCCTCGTTGGCCGACTTTGATGTCTGGCGCTACGTTGTCACCACCGCAATGATGTCTGGCGCTACGTTGTCATCACCGCAATGATGTCTGGCGCTACGTTGTCACCACCGCAATGATTCTGCACTGAGATGCGCAGGGGCGAGAATCACTGTCATTAATGGTGAGGGGCAAAGTCAGAGCTGTCCATGAATCACAAATTGTGAAGGGAAGGAGAGCTGAAGCGGACTCGAACCAACGCCCGTCTGCTTACCAGCCTATGGCCTCTCAGTATATCCCTGTGCCTTCCACTAGCTGGACCGGTATGTTGAGGGACTGAGTTACAGGTGCCTTTGCTGCCCCGTAATCAGAGTGGTCCTGCACAGAGAGTCTTGTGCTGGTTGTCACATGATCATGTCACGTGACCGGTATCTACAGTCCGTTGCGGTTGACCACGTGACCAGTGTGTCGAGAACTCGAACTGGAAAACTTTATTTTACAGTAATTTTGTCCTAGTTATGACGGGACTGTGACTATCCTTGTCAGCACGGGACCAGTATCGGATGGAGGCAGGGTTTGTGTGTGGTCACAGTCGTGATGTCGACGTGTCGTGGTGGTCAGTAGTCACAGTCGTGATGTCGACGTGTCGTGGTGGTCACAGTCATGATGTCGACGTGTCATGGTGGTCACAGTCGTGATGTTGACGTGTCGTGGTGGTCACAGTCGTGATTTGACGTGTCGTGGTGGTCACAGTCGTGATGTTGACGTGTCGTGGTGTACGTCGTGTGTCACAGTCGTGATGTCGACGTGTCGTGGTGGTCACAGTCGTGATGTGACGTGTCGTGGTGGTCACAGTCGTGATGTTGACGTGTCGTGGTGGTCACAGTCGTGATGTCTGACGTGTCGTGGTGGTCACAGTCGTGATGTCGACGTGTCGTGTGGTCACAGTCGTGATGTGACGTGTCGTGGTGGTCACAGTCGTGATGTTGACGTGTCAGTGGTGGTCACAGTCGTGATGCTGACGTGTCGTGGTGGTCACAGTCGTGATGTCGACGTGTCGTGGTGGTCACAGTCGTGATGTTGACGTGTCGTGGTGGTCAAAGTCGTGATGTTGACGTGTCGTGGTGGTCACAGTCGTGATGTTGACGTGTCGTGGTGGTCACAGTCGTGATGTTGACGTGTCGTGGTGGTCAGTAGTCAGTCATGATGTCGACGTATCGTGGTGGTCACAGTCGTGATGTTGACGTGTCGTGGTGGTCAGTGGTCAGTCATGATGTCGACGTGTCGTG
>JABMCL010000070.1:297500-307500 GCA_018857735.1 Alviniconcha marisindica
TCTGTAGGGGGAGGGAGGGGTACAGACGATCTGTAGGTAGGGGAGGAGGGTACAGACGATCTGTAGGGGGGGGAGGGGTACAGGCGATCTGGGGGGGGAGAGGGTACAGACGATCTGGGGGGGGGGGGAGAGGGGTACAGACGATTGGGGGGGGGGGGTACAGACGATTTGGGGGGGGGGGGGGGATCTGGGGGGAGGGGTACAGAGATCTGGGGGGGGGAGAGGGGTACAGACGATCTGTGGGGGAGGGGGGGGGGTACAGACGATTGTGGGGGGGGGGGGGGGGGGGGGGGACAGAGATCGGGGGGAGGGAGGGGTACAGACGACTGAGGGGGGGGGAGGGGTGAGGGGGGGGGGGGGGGGGGGGGCGGATCTGGGGGGGGGGGGGGAGAGGGGTACAGACGATCTGGGGGGTGGGGGTACAGACGATCTGGGGGGGGGGGGGGGGAGAGGGTACAGAAGATCTGTAGGGGGGAGGGGAAGGGGATACAGACGATCTGTAGGGGGAGGGAGGGGTACAGACGATCTGTAGGGGGAGGGAGGGGTACAGACGATCTGTAGGGGGAGGGTTAGGAAAAGCGATGGGAGTTGGGATACTGATGACAGACACTGTCAGCAACGACAATAACAAGAAGGACAACGACGAGCAGTAGTAACAACAGTACTATTGCACCCCACAGCGCAGCCGCACAACTCGCTGACGACACAGCCGCCAGTGGAGACGTGCGTGGATCACGTGCTTGGCGGCATTCAGTGCAGCGCTGTTCCCGAAATCTGTGACAATGTCTACGGACGGCTCATATGTAACAGATATTGCGGCGGCTGTGGTGAGTACATCCATCTGTACATCTGTCACAGTGTCCACAGACGGCTCATACGTAACGAGTGGTGAGTACATCCATTTGTACATCTGTCACAATGTCTACGGACAGCTCATATGTAACAAGTGGTGAGTACATCCATGTGTACATCTGTCACAATGTCTACGGACAGCTCATATGTAAAAACATTGCACCAGTTGTTGGTACGGTCAATGATTCCACCAACACGACCACGCCGACAAATGTGCCTTCTACCAGGTCTGGTCAACTAAAAAACAAACAAACGCAAACCCGACCCTTTGGGGGCATGGCATTATTCGATTCGGCCAAACAAGGCCAGTTTTGCTCACACATTTCTTCACAGGTCCTTTTTTGCAGCCGTCTGTCTCTAGCCTAGAGATCACTAGATGTGGCTGGCAGCCTTCTGTCTCTAGAGATCACTAGATGTGGCTGGCAGCCTCTGTCTCTAGAGATCACTAGATGTGGCTGGCAGCCTCTGTCTCTAGAGATCACTAGATGTGGCTGGCAGCCTTCTGTCTCTAGAGATCACTAGATGTGGCTGGCAGCCGTCTGTCTCTCAGAGATCACTAGATGTGGCTGGCAGCCTTCTGTCTCTAGCCTAGAGATCACTAGATGTGGCTGGCAGCCGTCTGTCTCTAGCCTAGAGATCACTAGATGTGGCTGGCAGCCGTCTGTCTCTAGCCTAGAGATCACTAGATGTGGCTGGCAGCCGTCTGTCTCTAGAGATCACTAGATGTGGCTGGCAGCCGTCTGTCTCTAGCCTAGAGATCACTAGATGTGGCTGGCAGCCGTCTGTCTCTAGCCTAGAGATCACTAGATGTGGCTGGCAGCCGTCTGTCTCTAGCCTAGAGATCACTAGATGTGGCTGGCAGCCGTCTGTCTCTAGCCTAGAGATCACTAGATGTGGCTGGCAGCCGTCTGTCTCTAGCCTAGAGATCACTAGATGTGGCTGGCAGCCTTCTGTCTCTAGCCTAGAGATCACTAGATGTGGCTGGCAACCTTCTGTCTCTAGAGATCACTAGATGTGGTTGGCAGCCCTCTGTCTTAGCCTAGAGATCACTAGATGTGGCTGGCAGCCTCTGTCTCTAGAGATCACTAGATGTGGTTGGCAGCCTCTGTCTCTAGCCTAGAGATCACTAGATGTGGCTGGCAGCCGTCTGTCTCTAGAGATCACTAGATGTGGCTGGCAGCCTCTGTCTCTAGCCTAGAGATCACTAGATGTGGCTGGCAGCCTTCTGTCTCTAGCCTAGAGATCACTAGATGTGGTTGGCAGCCTTCTGTCTCTAGAGATCACTAGATGTGGCTGGCAGCCGTCTGTCTCTAGCCTAGAGATCACTAGATGTGGCTGGCAGCCGTCTGTCTCTAGCCTAGAGATCACTAGATGTGGCTGGCAGCCTTCTGTCTCTAGAGATCACTAGATGTGGCTGGCAGCCTTCTGTCTCTAGCCTAGAGATCACTAGATGTGGCTGGCAGCCTCTGTCTCTAGCCTAGAGATCACTAGATGTGGCTGGCAGCCGTCTGTCTCTAGCCTAGAGATCACTAGATGTGGCTGGCAGCCGTCTGTCTCTAGCCGGCCAGAGACCGACCGAATTAATGTGGCTTTGAGGCATCCTTCTTTATTTCCATTGTAGGGTAAATTTTCATTCTCAAAAATGATTTTCAGCGGTATAGAAAATATTATGTGGCATTTTCGTACACGATACAAGATAATGTATTTGAACCAAGCTTCATGATGACATTCTGAACCTTAGGAATAGATAAAGACTAAATAGAGAACATGTTGATACTAAGTAATAAGTTAATAAGCTAATTAAGCAACTAATTTGCGCAGTAATTAACCAGGTAGGTAACTAAGTAGCTAACTGACCAATTAACTAACTAATCAGCGGACTGAACTAAGGTTCCCTGTTTGCCAGTGCCAACGCCAGGGGCCATAACTCCGCCTCCCCAGGGCCCGACCTCTGACCCCACTGCGTGTGTGGACTACGTGACCGGGACGTACACGTGCCAGCGCCTGCCGCACGTGTGTCAAGACCGCAGCGCCAAACTGCTGTGCCCCAAGCACTGCCGGCTGTGTGGTGAGTAACGGCGCTGGTGCACCAGCCGTTTGGGCCGTGTGGTTGAGGACCGCTGTTCGAACCCTAGTGTCATCCGACCCTTCCGTCTTAAACGTACTGTTGCCACACGATGCAGCCGAAACAAGCGCGTTAAAGCAAGGGGAAAGTCAACGTATTCAACCGTGCCGCCACTGGAAAGTTACCGCCGCTTGTAACCTCCGGGCTTTCCTCCGCTTCAGTCAAAAGAGCCACTCACCGGTTGGCGATTTCAGTTCATCCGACGTTTGGAATATGACATGCTGTCGTTGGAACGGACATGTTGAGCGGTTCTCCCCAACCATAGCGCCGAAAGGACGCGTGTATCGGCGCCTTAGCATCAGCGGAAACTGCTCTCGGTCCCCAGCACTGCCGGTGTGTGGTGAGTAGTGGTCAGTAGCAAAGGCACCCTTCAGTTGTCACCCCGACACCACCCCTCACTCCAGCACCGCCGGTGTGGGGTGAGTAGTGGTCAGTAGCAAAGGCACCCTTCA
This sequence comes from Alviniconcha marisindica, assembly GCA_018857735.1. Lineage (NCBI taxonomy): Eukaryota > Metazoa > Mollusca > Gastropoda > Provannidae > Alviniconcha > Alviniconcha marisindica. The sequence continues at coordinate 300,930 of JABMCL010000070.1, forward strand.
GTTGTCACCCCGACACCACCCCTCACTCCAGCAAAGGCACCCTTCAGTTGTCACCCCGACACCACCCCTCACTCCAGCACTGCCGGTGTGGGGTGAGTAGTGGTCAGCAGCAAAGGCACCCTTCAGTTGTCACCCCGACACCACCCCTCACCCCAGCCCTACCGGTGTGGGGTGAGTAGTGGTCAGTAGCAAAGGCACCCTTCAGTTGTCACCCCGACACCACCCCTCACTCCAGCACCGCCGGTGTGGGGTGAGTAGTGGTCAGTAGCAAAGGCACCCTTCAGTTGTCACCCCGACACCACCCCTCACTCCAGTGGCGGGCAAAGCGTGACGCGCTGTCTACACGGCTGGACTTAACTGTGCACAATAACTACTGTATTGCAACAAGCCTGTGTCACAACAAGCCTGTGTCCCAAAAGCCTGTATTGCAACAAGCCTGTGTCACAACAAGCCTGTGTCCCAACAAGCCTGTGTCCCAACCAGCCTGTATTGCAACAAGCCTGTGTCACAACAAGCCTGTGTCACAACAAGCCTGTGTCAACCAACAAGCCTGTAAATTGTCCAACAAGCCTGTGTCACAACAAGCCTGTGTCACAACAAGCCTGTGTCCCAACCAGCCTGTATTGCAACAAGCCTGTGTCACAACAAGCCTGTGTCACAACAAGCCTGTGTCACAACAAGCCTGCATTACAACAAGCTTGTGTCACAACCAGCCTGTGTCACAACCAGCCTGTGTCACAACAAATCTGTGTCATAACAAACCTGTCTCAACAACTATGTGTCATAACAAACCCAGTGTCGTAACAATAAATATCACAAGAAACTTCGTGTGTCATAAACCTGTGTCCATAAGGAACCTGTGTCACCACAAACCTGTGTCGTAACAATAAATGTCACAAAAAGCGTGTGTCATAACAAACCTGTGTCCATAAGGAACCTGTGTCACCACAAACCTGTGTCGTAACAATAAATATCACAACAAACGTGTGTCATAGCAAACCTATGTCCATAAGGAACCTGTGTCACACAAACCTCTCTCGTAACAATAAATGTCACAACAAACGTGTGTCATAACAAACCTGTGTCCATAAGGAGCTGTGTCACCGCAAACCTGTGTCGTAACAATAAATGTCAGAACAAACATGTGTCATAACAAACCTGTGTCCATAAGGAACCTGTGTCACCAGAAACCTGTGTCGTAACAATAAATGTCACAACAAACATGTGTCATAACAAACCTGTGTCCATAAGGAACCTGTGTCACCAGAAACCTGTGTCGTAACAATAAATGTCACAACAAACATGTGTCATAACAAACCTGTGTCCATAAGGAACATGTGTCACAACACTTGAAACCTGTGTCGTAACAATAAATATCACAACAAACGTGTGTCAATGACCTGTGTCGTTACATACCTTCACCCTAATAATTATGATCTTTATAGTTGACTGGCTGTTAAAAACGAATGATCAGTCAGTCCATCAATCAGTCGAGTCAATCTGTCTATCACTCTATCTGTCTGTCTGTCTGTCTATGGTAACATACCAATGTTGTAACATACCAGCATCGTAACGTTCGTGCCGAGAGACAGGTCGTAACCCTGACTGGCCTGCAGTGTTCTCCAGCATGTCGCCTTCTGCAGCAACAGTCTTCTCCGACTGAATGAAACCTGGAAGTGTGAGCTGGGGATGTTGGTAATGTGACAGGTACCAGCCCCGCCGGTACAGCACCAGCGACGGCGCCAACGACGACAGACTGCACGGACCACCTCATTAACGGCTACAGCTGCCGAGAGATCCCCGGCGTCTGCAACAGTCCCTACGGAAGACTGGTCTGCAGGAGATACTGCGGGAAGTGCTGTAAGTTCCAGGTCACGATCGTCTGACTGTCCCAGGTGCCAAGGAAAATAAAGGGTGACATCCAGATCACGCTGACGTTGCTTGGGTGACAACCAGATCACGCTGATGTTGCTTGGGTGACAACCAAATCACGCTGACTTTGTTTGGGTGACATCCAGATCATGCTGACGTTGTTTTAGGGTGACAAACTGATCACGCTGACGTTGTTTTAGGGTGACAACCAGATTACGCTGACGTTGTTTTAGGGTGACAACCAGATCACGCTGACATTGTTTTAGGGTGACAACCAGATCACGCCGACATTGTTTTAGGGTGACAACCAGATCACGCTGACGTTATCTGGGTGACAACCAGATCATGCTGACGTTGTTTGGGTGAAAGACCTTGTCAGGGTGAAAGGATAAGATGACAGACCTTGTCATGGTAAAAGTATAAGATGACAGTACTTGTCATGGTGAAAGGATAAGATGACAGACCTTGTTAGGATAATAATAATAATAATAATAATAATAATAATAATAATAATAATAATGTACATTTATCATGCTCTCTTCAACGCCCTGAGCGCTCACATGATACGTATTAACCTAAATATGATATTCTATACACATGTAGAGCACAGTCCTACCAAAACAATTTACATAAAGTATTATACAAAAAAGAAAAAAAGAAAAAAAAGAAGAAAAAAAGGACTACACACACACACACACACACACACACACACACACACACACACACACACACACACACACACACAAACACACACACACAATGACTGTAGCAGAACTGGGTACTGATATTAGTTAGGATGGAAATACTGTGAGAAGAGGAAGGTTTTCAGTTTGGCTTTAAAAGGATGTGCTACTGTGTGCCTCTGTCTGATTTGTCTAAAACAACGTCAGCGTGATCTGGTTGTCACCCTAAAGGATGAAGGGATAAGACGACAGACCTTGTCATGGTGAAAGGATAAGATGACGGACCTTGTCATGGTGAAAGGATAAGATGACGGACCTTGTCATGGTGAAAGGATAAGATGACGGACCTTGTGATGGTGAAAGGATAAGATGACGGACCTTGTCATGGTGAAAGGATAAGATGACGGACCTTGTCATGGTGAAAGGATAAGATGACAGACCTTGTCTTGGTGAAAGGATAAGATGACGGACCTTGTGTGTATTCCATATGGTCAGTTGTGTTTCAACCCGTGTTGATGCGTGCATTATTTGTTTAGTTGCTTGCTACATTGAGAACAGTATTTCAACGTAAATTAAGTGTGTTCTGTTACGTTTGTATTGTTCGGCGTCTTAAGCGGCAAGGAAGGTGACTTTTACAAAATCTATTATGTTTCGGGATTACAATACAGAGCCAGATACTCGTACAGTCACAAACGTTGTTCATTATTCTTTAAACGACCGAGGTCAGACTGAAAAAGACGTGAATTCAACGTCAGGATGTGTGGACGTTAAGCACCATGTTTACTTACTATTAGGTTTTCACGTGTACCTTGCAAAACGATGTCACTATCCTGGTTGCCACTGTCTGATTGTTCATGGCGATGAGTTGTACTTCAAACCTCTGACCACTGCTCTGTCTGACGTATTCATGACGATGAGTTCTGCTGACCACTGCCCTGTGACGTATTCATGACGATGAGTTCTGCTGACCACTGCCCTGTCTGACGTGTCCATGACGATGAGTTCTGCTGACCACTGCCCTGTGACGTATTCATGACGATGAGTTCTGCTGACTACTGCCCTGTCTGACGTGTCCATGACGATGAGTTCTGCTGACCACTGCCCTGTCTGACGTGTCCATGACGATCCCTGTCTGACGTGTCTATGACGATCCCTGTCTGACGTGTCTATGACGATCTTTGTTTGACGTGTCCATGACGATGAGTTCTGCTGGTCACTCTGCCAGCTGGCCCCACCCCGGCTGCCCCCGCTGACGTCACGCCGGCCCCAGAGTCCTGTGCGGACATCGTGGGCGAGGGACTGACGTGCCAGCAGCTGGCTGGAGTGTGTGGAGATTCTACAAGAATTGGATCCATGATTCTCTGTCGTAGATTCTGCAAGGACTGCCGTGAGTGAACATGTACTGTTTTTGCTTATATTCTGTGTATAGGAGAGCTGCGAGTATGTGTGTGTGTGTGTGCGTGGGTGCGTGCATGCGTGTGCGTGTGTGTGTGTATGTGGTGGTGGTGTGTGTGGTGTGTTGTGTGTGGTGTGTGTTGTGTGTGGTTGTGGGGGTGTTTGTGTGTGTGTGGTGTGTGGGTTTTGGGGTGGGTGTTGTGTGTGGTGTGTGTGGGGTGTGTGTGTGTGTGTGTGTTGTGTGGTGTGTTGGGTGTTTTTGTTGTGTGTGTTGTGTGGTGTGTGTGTGTGTTGGGGTGGTGTGTGTGGCATTTGCGAAAGAAAGCGCTTTGTCAAAATAAGGAAAAGTCAAGCTAAACCGAAACATTTTAAAAAACTTTTGTTATGAGTATAATTCGGGAAGAAATGCCATTTTTGTCTGGTGTTGTGTGTGTGTTGTGTGTGTGTGTTGGTGTGGTGGTTTTGTGTGTGTGTGTGGTGTGTGTGGTTTGTTGTGTGTGGTGTGGTGGTGTGTGTGTGGTGTGTTGTGTGTGTGTGTTGTGTGTGTGTGTGTGTTGTGTGGTGTTTGTGTGTGTGTGTTGTGTGTGTGTGTGCTGGGTGGTGGTGTGTGTGTTTGTGTTTTTGTGTTGTGTGTGTGTGTGTGTGTGTGTGTGGTGTTTGTGTGTGTGTGTGTGTGTGTGTGTGTGTGGTGTGTGTGTGTGTGTTTGTGTGTGTGTGGTGTTGTGTGTGTGTTTGTGGTGTGTGTGTGTGTGTGGTGTGTGTGTGTGTGTGTGTGTTGTTGCTTATGTGGTGTGTGTGTTGTGGTGTGTGTTTTGTGTGTTGTGGTTTGTGTGTGTGTGTGTGGTGTTTTGTTGTGTTGTGGTGCTATGTGTGTGTGTGTTGTGTGTTGTGTGTGTGGTGTGTGTGTGTTGTGGGGTTTGTGTGTTGTGTGTGTGTGTTTGTGTGTGTGTTGTTGTGTGTGTATGTTGTGTGTGTGTGTTGTGTGTGTGTGTGTGTGTGTGTGTGCTGTGTGTGTGTGTGTGTGTTTTGTGTGTGTGGGGTGTGTGTGTGTTTTTGTGTGTGCTGTGTGTGTGTGGTGTGTGTGGTGTGCTGGGGTGGTGGTGTGTGTTGTGTGTGTGTGTGTGTGTGTTTTGTGTGTGTGTGTTGTGTGTTGTGTGTGACAAAATTATCCACTGGATGAGTGCCAAGACAACTTGATATATGACCTCGATTGCAACGCTGTTCCACATGTTTGTTCCACCGACTACCGCATTGCCTGCAAACGATTTTGTGAAATGTGCAGTAAGTAGATTAGATCAGTGTTAGTTTACCCACGACAGAGCTGTTTTAGATCAGTATTGGTTTACCCACGACAGAGCTGTTTTAGTGATTATCAGTATTAGTTTAGCCACGACAGAGCTGTTTTAGTGATTATCAGTATTAGTTTACCCACGACAGAGCTGTTTTAGTGATTATCAGTATTAGTTTACCCACGACAGAGCTGTTTTAGATCAGTATTGGTTTACCCACGACAGAGCTGTTTTAGTGATTATCAGTATTAGTTTAGCCACGACAGAGCTGTTTTAGTGATTATCAGTATTAGTTTACCCACGACAGAGCTGTTTTAGTGATTATCAGTATTAGTTTAGCCACGACAGAGCTGTTTTAGTGATTATCAGTATTAGTTTAGCCACGACAGAGCTGTTTTAGTGATTATCAGTATTAGTTTACCCACGACAGAGCTGTTTTAGATCAGTATTAGTTTAGCCACGACAGAGCTGTTTTAGTGATTATCAGTATTAGTTAGCCACGACAGAGCTGTTTTAGTGATTATCAGTATTAGTTTAGCCACGACAGAGCTGTTTTAGTGATTATCAGTATTAGTTTAGCCACGACAGAGCTGTTTTAGTGATTATCAGTATTAGTTTAGCCACGACAGAGCTGTTTTAGTGATTATCAGTATTAGTTTACCCACGACAGAGCTGTTTTAGATCAGTATTAGTTTAGCCACGACAGAGCTGTTTTAGTGATTATCAGTATTAGTTTAGCCACGACAGAGCTGTTTTAGTGATTATCAGTATTAGTTTAGCCACGACAGAGCTGTTTTAGTGATTATCAGTATTAGTTTAGCCACGACAGAGCTGTTTTAGTGATTATCAGTATTAGTTCAGCCACGACAGAGCTGTTTTAGTGATTATCAGTATTAGTTCAGCCACGACAGAGCTGTTTTAGTGATTATCAGTATTAGTTTAGCCACGACAGAGCTGTTTTAGTGATTATCAGTATTAGTTTAGCCACGACGGAGCTGTTTTAGTGATTATCAGTATTAGTTTAGCCACGACAGAGCTGTTTTAGTGATTATCAGTATTAGTTTAGCCACGACGGAGCTGTTTTACACAGTGGAGAGAGGCACGTGTGACTGCTCCAGACCAACAGGCCATGCTTGTGAAGGTGAGCGATGCTGCAGTGTAGGAGTGTAACTCTGAGGTCACCGGGTCGGTCAGCAAGTGCAGGGGTAGAGGGGAGGAGCGTAGATGTGGAGGGAAGACTTGCACACCAACCGCAATCAAACGAAACAAAGTACTAAAGCAGCACCAGCGTCGTTACTGCCCCACCCCACCATCACGACCCCCACCATCACC
>JABMCL010000070.1:320000-365000 GCA_018857735.1 Alviniconcha marisindica
TTATATGTTCGGATCTTGTAAAACTTGAGTAAGAATGAAATGACATCATTTATATATCTGTATATCAAAATGGAACATCAAATAGCCGGTAAGACAGGCAATCAAAGTTGTAACAACAACAGAACAGAAGGATATATATATAATGAGAGAGAGAGATAAGATAAGATAAGATAATACTTTATTACACAGGGATAAAGATTTAAGCACGTGTCGGCTTTTTTACAAATCTGTCCCTGATGACAAACACAGCAACACTCAATACATCAAACAAGAATTCATTAAATGCTAAGAAAAACGACTTAAAACAAAACAAAACTATATCGAAACAGCAATACACAGAGCATAATAGCAAAGTAAGACCAATTCAAAACAATTTTTTAGGAGAGAGAGAGAGAGAGAGAGAGAGAGAGAGAGAGAGAGAGAGAGAGAGAGAGAGAGAGGAGAGAGAGAGAGAGAGAGAGAATTACAAAAACATATTAACGAATAATGGAAAGCGACAGAATAGTGGCTATCTCACTATCTACGTATAAAACAAGATCACATCTAACAGGATTGGAAGCAAAGCAATGGCGCATTATACACACCTAACCAAAATCAAAGCACATCACACATACCAACAATCATATATATGCAAACATTAAATTTGAATTAAAAAAAAAAAAAATATGACCACGAGAAAAAAGAAAAGTAAATATTTCATGAAAATACAAACAAACAAAAATCTAAAACTTTACAAGAAGAGCAAGGAAGGGAAAACAATAAAAACATTCTATACATTTTGTGTCAAGCTGTCTGACAAGCGAGAAAAGAAAAGAAAAGAAAGAACAAGAAGTATTCAAGGTGGCTTAGCGAGTGCCTGAAATACTTTCCTTTTGAACGTTTTTAATTCCATGGGGTATCTGAGATGATGAGCTAAACTATTCCACGCTATGGAGCCTGAAAAGGAGAAACTCGTTTTAAAGATATCAATCCTTGTTTTGGGCAAAAGCTGTTTATTCCCATGAACATGAAGACGTTCAGATGGAATCATGAGATCTTTCAGATACTGCGGGGCTTTGCCGTGAACAACCTTTTGCATTAGAACACATTTGTTGAGCAATAATTGTTTGTCTAAAGGGAGTAGTTTGAGAGCACAACACTTTTGTTTGTAGTCTAAATTCGGAATTGGCATCAAAAAATTTACGGCACGTTTGTGGAGAGAATACAGCTGCTTCATGTGCACATAGGCACATCCATCCCATGCATTTGAAACATAGTTCATATGTGACATAATGTGTGCAAAGAAGAAGGCTAATTTGGATTTTTGGCTGACAATTTGGCTCAGTTTCGAAAGAAGAAAAATATTTCTAGAAACGGTTCTGCAAATGTTGTTAATATGCGTTTGCCACTTTAGCTGTTCATCTACAGTTACTCCAAGCAGGCGATGTTTTGAAACTTGTTCTATTGGCGTGGTCTCGAACTTTAGATTTAAAGGGAGCTGTTTTTTCTGGTGTTTTTGAGAGAGAGAGAGAGAGAGAGAGAGAGAGAGAGAGAGAGAGAGAGAGAGAGAGAGAGAGAGAGAGAGAGAGAGAGAGAGTATATAAACACTGTTGCGCACCATGATTGAACAACGTGGACTGTTTCCTTTTTTCTGTTACGTATGTTTGTGTATCAGGCTCTTCATACCAAATATCACATTGAAAACGAAGGCGGCAGTGTTGACACTACACAAATCCCCCCCCCCCCCCACCCCCCGCCCCCATCCGACGCATGCACACGCTGGACGATGTCAAGGGCATGCACTAAACAACTACACTGACGATGTCAAGGGCATGCACTAAACAACTACACTGATCACCGACGAAGTGAGAGGAACAAATATATATAAAGTCACAAGCACAACCAAGTGAGAGATGGAATAGAGTGAACAATGCTCAAGAGTATGGTGCACAGCATAACACGGTAGGACACACACACACACACACAGAGTCGAAATACTTCATCAAATCTCAATTTACACTCTAGGCAAAACACAAGTCATCAAATTTCAAATACATTCTAGATGAAACACGCCATTAAATTTGAAATAACACTCTAGGCAAAACACAAGTCATCAAATTTCAAATACAGTGTAACGTCATTAAGTTCGAAATAACACTCCAGGCAAAACGCGTCATCAAAACTCAAATACTGCCTAGGCGAAACAAGTCATCAAATCTGAAGTAAAACACGTCATGAAATCTGAATGATATTCTAGGCAAAACGCGCCATCAAATCTCAAATACAGTCTAAATGAAACACGTCACCAAATCTGAAATAACAGTCTAGACGAAAATCTATTCGTGAAATTTCAGTTAGCAGTCTCTAGAGACGAAGCAATTAATCCACTCTCAAATAACAGTTCAGGCAAAACACAAAAGCCGTCAAATGTCAAGCAACAGTCTAGACGAAACAAGTCATCAAATCTCAAATAACAGTCCACACAAAACACAAGCCATGAAATTTCCATATGATCTACGCAAAACACGACATCAACAGTTTAGGCGAAGCACATCAGATGTGCTGAGACCGTTATAGATGCAGGTTAATTTGCAAGCGATACAGCTGACGTTTCCAGATCTCCACAACTGACGTCGGCAAGCAGACTGCGGCGAAAGGGCTTGTTGCGCTCTGCACCGCCCGGGATCCGTTTCACGCTCGGGCCGTCTCCGTGTCGCCGACGTTGACGAGGAAACTGAAGACCTTGCAGATGGCGTCTACTCGTTTCCGCGTGGCTTCCGAGTCGGCCGTCTGGCAGGCATGGACCAGCTCCCAGGGCAGAGCCATTGACCGGTGTGCCCGGAGCGTCTCCGGCACGTGCTTGCCGTCCACTAGCAAAGTCACCGTAGATGGACGCGTCGCGGCTGCTGCGATAAAGAATTGTAGCTGTGTGGAGACCTTGTTTCCCGCCAGGACAACCAGCAGGCTGCTTCTCCTCATAATTCTCAAGACATCCGACTGCTGACTGCCTGGCGGCACGTCTCTATCCATGTCGGAGACATTTAGTCCACACACGTAGGCCAGAACCTCCGTCAAGGCAACGGTCGCTTCTAGCTCCGAATCGTCATGCAGAATCATGACGTCCCACGCACCACGGTCACTGTCGTCGTCTGGCTCATCGGTGCCTTCAGAGCCACAAGGTTCAGTTACGTTTCCAGCCCTGGCAGTCTGGAAAGCAGATCTGAAATGCTGCGTGGACGTGGGGGAACCCTGGTGTAAGGCATGGCATGCGGCTTGCACGTAGACCTTCAACGTGTACCGTCGGCCCTGCGGCGTCGCCTGCAGACTCAGTGGGGTGCAGCTGAACAGTTCAAGTAAGTCCAAGGCCTTCTCATACTGCCCCGTCGCTGTGAAATTTTCAATGTACGGTTTGAGAGAGTCTGGGCTATGATTTGTTTGTGGGTCGATCTTTACAAAGTTCTGAAGCAGATCCATGAGAAACTTCTGGGTTTGTGGTCAGTTGGAAAGGTTTGGTCCTTTCCTCAAACTGCCCACGTGTGTTGCGGTCAGCGGATCTTGACAAAATCTCGGAAGCTAATTTTAGCGCCATCAAGAGCACGGAAGGGCTTTCCCGAAACTGTTCTGATTTGCTCTTCTCTTCTGTCGGACAGTCTGCCATCTCTTTCATGACTGAGCACATCTCTTTAAAAGCACTAATAAGATTACCAACAGATACGTGTTTCGGATTCATTATAATCTTTTGGAGACACTCTTTTGCTACTGGAAGCTCTCCGAGGCTTTTGTGTGTGAGTGCCAGATCGTACAAAGCTAATGTGTTCTCTCCTTCACTGAACTCAACGGCATGTTCTAAGTTACGTAAAGCTTCTAGCACAAATCTGTCGGTCCGGGAGAAATTGACGACACCTTTCAGCGGGGAGTTGAAAGCTGTCTTCATGGCCTTAGCGTCTTTGCCTGGACACTGCATGGACCCGGAATCCTGATGCTCCAACTGCGGCTGCTTGAAGATCTCGCGAGTGGCCAGACATTTGTAGGTCAACCCCAGATGATGGTAGCCTGTAGACGACGGTCGAATGGACAGAGCTTTCTCTAGTAGTTCGCGAGACTTTTCTGTTTCTCCGAAGAAGCGGAAGATTCTACCGCATTTACAGAGTACTGAATTGTCATTGCTGTCAAGTTCAAGAGCTCTTTCGCAAGCCTCCTTCGGGTCCATTTCAATTTCGATGACAATTTCGCTCTTCATTGGCTTTTTCCAGACCATGTGCAAGAAAATCGCCATCTCAGCATACGTTTTAGCCTTTAGATTCGCAGAGGCGCTGCTGTGGGCGACCTCCTGGAGCAGTTGTGCGAGGCTCCGTCCTTCATCCACCTTGGCTGTCCCCAGCGTGGACGACGGAAACAAGATAGGCCGTGCCCTTATCTTCCGCCTCCTGTTCAACGCCAGACCGAACTTCCACAGCCATTTTTCAGGCTCCCTCGCTTCCGGTATGACTTCCGAGAACAAGGTGTCAGCGGCGGGGATGAAGCTGGGTCCCAGTCGCGTGTAGGTGAAAGCCAGCTCCGCTTTGGCCTTGACCACGAGGTATCTGAAGTCTGCACAGTCTTTCTGTAACTGACGCAAATGCTGCACGTGATCATCAGCACTGGAGACAAAGTGCTGACGCCTCAGCATGACTGCTTTGTTGGCCAAAGTGACGAGGTTGTTTCTCTGGTCATCCACGGTCAAGACGAGGTCCAGCTGCTGCAAAGCGTCATCAGGACGACCCAGGCGCCACAGGACGTAGGCCAACAGATTCCTGGCACGCGCAGTCTCCAGTCCGGTCTCGTAGCCCACAGACAGCGCGGATTCCAGACCAGACTTGAGACTCTTCATCCGTATGGTGCTCACTTGTTGTAGGTTCTGGAGCTGGAACGTGTGGGGGAAGTCAGCCAGCTGATCTTGGAACTTGTCCTGGTCCGTGTCTGACGGGCTGCACCACTCCAACACGGAACTAACGGAATCTGAAATGTAAAATCAAATCATCTTGGATGATAACGTTTCCTCGTGTGTGTGTGTGTGTGTGTGTGTGTGTGTGTGTGTGTGTGTGTGTGTGTGTGTGTTGTGTGTGTGTGTGTGTGTGTTTGTGTGTGTGTGTGTGTGAGTGTGTGTGTGTGAGTGTGTGTGTGTGTGTGTGTGTGTGTGTGCGTGCGTGCGTGCGTGCGTGCGTGCGTGTGTGTGTGTGGCGCGCGCGCGTGCGTGCGTGCGTGCGTGCGTGCGTGCGTGTGTTTAGCACAGAAAGCACTTTGCGTACAAACAGTGATACCACACAGTACATGCATGGCCATTAATGTTAATAACGATTTGGTTTGATGAGAAAGAAACGTTTCACGTTATCAGCTAAAGAAACACTGGACACGGGCGCTGACATCAATACTGGCATTGTTATTCACAATGGTGCTAGTATACTACTGACATTGCCATTGAAACATATGTTGACATTGGTAATGACAATTGCATCGGCAATAATGATGACGTTTGTGTCAACAGTGACATCTCAGTATGATCCCACACTGATGCTTATTGATGTAGTTAACTGGCATTGACATTGATATTGCCATTAATATTAATATTAACACCGATTAATGCTTAAAAACCGATTAATGCGGGTCATTGGCAACGATAGAAACGAGAGAGAGAGAGAGAGAGAGAGAGAGAGAGAGAGAGAGAGAGAGAGAGAGAGAGGAGAGAGAGAGAGAGAGAGAGAGAGAGAGAGAGAGAGAGAGACTAAGTACTCGAAGATGCTTACCTGAATCATGTGTGCTATTTATCAGTTGAATGGAAAGGACATTGGCTTCAACATCAGTGGACGCATCGAGTTGAGAACTAACGCCATACTCCTCTTTAGACTGGACTTGTATATCCCTGATAATAATAATAATAATAATAACAACAACAACAATGGGGTCTTAGAGACCCTTTGTCAGGTGAGCCCTAGGCGCGTGCATTTCAGAATCAAGCTAATACAACCGGCATCAAAACACACAGTATTAACATCATAATAATAATGGACATTTCTATGACGCATGATCCCTAGCAAGATCTAGGGCACAATGCGCCGTACAAAAAGCTGCAGAAAATGTATAAACACATACAATGGACATAAAAAACATACACACATTTATCCTGAACATCTGACCACCCCCACCCACCAACACACAGACACAGAAGAAGAAGAATTAAAGTATTTTTAAAGTGCAAAATCTTGTCCCTGGAGACTATTCTAAGCACACACGCCCCCCCCACCCAACACACCCCCCACCCCACCCCACAACACACCCCCCCCCCCACCCCACAGTGCGGGTTACAAGTGCGGGGAGTATGGGCACACGACGCTTTTCGCTGTCAAATTGCGTCCCCAGCCTCACGTGCAGGGACAAAACGAATAGTCAAATACGTTTAAGTAAAAAACGCTTAAGTCGAACTTCGATGAAGTAAGTCGAGCTTAAAAAAAAAATATCCCGACCAAAGCTGCTCTTTGTACAATAATAATAATGGACATTTCTATGGCGCATGATCCCTATCAAGATCTAGGGCACAATGCGCCAAATTTTACAACGGATAAGACGAATTTCAACCAATTCGAACTTGTTTTCACCTTTTCTCACTCCCATAAGTCGAAGCCAAGCTTTTCAAGTCTATTTCATTGTTAAATGCTCCCCGATTCCTAACTTAGCTGCTGGCCACCGACAAGCTTTGCAAGAGAAACCCTCTAGGCAGGTGGCGGTTGTCTGTGTGCAGCTTGGTTTGGGTTTATTATATAACGATATACTGATGCAAATGCTCTGTCACGATAGAAGGTACGCAGATTTTCGCTTTCCTGGCATACCAGCTCTTGACCCCCCCTCTACGGGTTGACCCTTTATCCCCCACACCCTTCTCTCGGCTGTCACACAATGCAATTAACATTATTATTATTGACTGCTTTTATATAGCGCTATTCTCTGCTCTCGAGCAGACTCACTGCGCACATGTCGCATGTAATTCTGAATGAGTGACTGTATCCTTTTATAGCGCGTTTTTTGATATCCACCTAAGTGGTGTACTGACAGCGCTCTTTGTTGTAGCATGGCTGGTGCCACGTGAAACTGCTGCTGTCTCGTCGCAAGTTCTGTGTACACCATACAACCATGCACCAGTTTACAGTGTTACTTCAAACAAAACCACATAGGTAGGGTGCATGCGTGTTTAGCTGTAACCTGCCACCTGCACTTTTGGCAGAATGACCAGGATCTTTTACGTGCGACTACTGTAACACTGGGATGGAACGGATACCGAAATAAGAGTCAGCACAGAAAGTCGACCCTGGAGAAGAAAATTCTCCCGCCGCTCCTGCGGAGACTCGAACCTGCAACCTTACGATCATGAATCCGGCACCCTAATCACTGAGCTGTCCCCGCTCCGCTAACATTAGATGGAGAATCCTCCCATTCCCAGTGCGAGCAAGCAATGTTAGTTTTAATTTAGGCAGAAGATTTTTTTTGATTTTTTTCTTCAGATAACTGGAAGAAGAAGAAAATTCCCCAGCATGTTCGGCTTAAGCGTATTGGTGACCTATTTTACTCCGCGGGCCCGCAAAGAAAAGTACGTTAGCTATAACACAGCTAAAAAACAGCGAGAGGAGTTGGAAAAATGAAGGCGAATGGATCAAGAAGGTCGAAATTAGGAAAATAAATTCTTAGCAGTAAGTGAAGCATGCGTGGCTATATTCTGACCTACTCCAGGCTTTAAAGGGAGACCATTTGTCAGCTGCAGGTTCTCAACAGAAGGGACCTTAATGTCTGCGTCCGCAGTATCCCAGTGAAGTATCTAATGGTGACGTTTTGGGGAAGAATGATTTTGGCTTGATTCTCCCCACAATCTCTCCACAGACCGCAGGCTAAGTAGGTCACATTTCGTTCCTACCCTCCTTTCTTAGTGTAGTATCTGTCCGTTACTTGAAAAAGGTATTTTCACTGAAGCGCGTTTTGTATTGTCTGATTCAAATTAGCTTGTTTTTGTTTTGTTTTGTTTTGTTGTTGTTTGTAACCATTTGTGTGTTTTGATCTTGTTGATTTATCTTTGATGAAGTGTGAGTATCATCATGTCTACAGTATACTAGTTATACGACCTACAAAATCCGTATGAAACGTACCTGATGGATTGCAAAATGTTGTCGTGTTGAGTTCTGACCAACACTTTTTGACAAAGTCCCAGTCTCTTTGCCGCCTCAACCAGAACGGCCTTGGTCATGGGCGATGCTTCAGGACGGCAGGTGGCGCGCAGGTTCCCGTCTCCGTTGGCCAGGTGGTCGATGGCGAGGTGCAGGAGGCGCTGCTCCTCCCCGCCCAGCACCAACACCGACTGCAGCTCTTCTGCCCGGGGCTGCAAGTGGAACACGTCATAGAGGCCGGAACTGTTACAGCAACTGCTTCAACAATAACAACAATAACAGTAACAATATACTTTATTCGTCCCAGCGGGAATTAAAGCTGTCGTTCGATCGCACAACGAAGAACATATCTCAATAATTCTAAGTCATGAAACACACGCACATACACACTCTTACTCTTAGACATACGCCCCTTTCTCTCAATCTGCATACACTAACAGCAAGCACAAAATACCTGGAATAATGCTTTCTCTGTGAAACCAAAATGTTAAAACTCTCATATTAAATAATCATTAGGTTCACACATCCCCAACCCTCCCTTAGAAAGTTATCATCCTCAACAGACGTCTTGACGCATGCGCACACTCAGTTAATGACTGGTATAATTTTCATTAAAAACTGACAGAGCCGAGGGTAAAAACGAGGCTTTAAACGGTTCGTATTTGTTATTGGAATTTAAAATCTTCCACTCCTGTTGCTACGTCTGCAATACTGAGAATTGAATAATAATAAAAACTGCAATACACTTACAATACTGAGGTGTGTTCTTGCAGTTCTTAGTTAAAACACATTCTATTCTTTCGTCAATCTTTAGTCAGTCAGTCAGTTTCATTCCCTCTCCACTTCTCCAGCATTCTCTCTCTCTTCTCTCATAATATTTTGTTATGAATGTCTTGGTTATTAGTAGTACTGTAGCAATGGCATATATGTGAGTCGGCCTTTGTGCTAACATCTTCACTGTTGAGGAATAAAATCTCTCTCTCTCTCTCTCTTCTTCTCTCTCTCTCTCTTCTCTCTCTCTCTCTCTCTCTCACACTCACACACACACACACACACACACACACACACACACACAAATCACACACACACACACGGGCGCGCTGTACCTCGCGCGGTGATGCTGTTTGAAGACACCAGAAAAGACAGGTTTCAGACGAAATGGCAGTGACAGCCGTCTGTATTTCTCTGAATACATCTTCTGACAACCGGAGTGGTCCACTGTAGTAGTGGCTGACTTTCTGAACTTCTTCGTCGATCCTGTCTTGCAGACGCTCGGGAGTTAGATCTTCCACAGCGATTGTACACGGCAGGATGACCAGGTCTCGGTGACTGTAGTCCAACAGTGCCGCCGTCTGTCGCTTCACCATCTCTATCGTGTAGTCGTGGACGTCGTCGACGTTCTCACGATTGGCGGCTAAAGCTCTTCGGTCATACAGCGTCAGAAAGAATGCACAGCAGCCCTGGCCGATGAAGAGCGCCTGAGAGACAATGCTGTCAGGAACGGCTGTGGTGACTGGAAGGTTGAGATGGGCTGCAAGACTGTTGCCGGACAGCCACACGCTGCATGCTTTATTGCCTTCATGTCCAGTCTTCAGCTTCCATCGCTTCAGCACGTCAAGCACTACAGTGGCATGGCAGTTTTTGTTGACAACGGGCAGCACATTCCGTGGCACATTTTCACTATGAGCTAAAAGAAACAAACAAAATAGCATTTAGGCCTAAGTAAACGTCGGAACTGTTGATGCTGTCCATTTTATGCAATTGTGTAACGTACACAACTCAGAACATCAGACCATAGCCATTGGCTCATATCTGTTAAACCCAAACCATTCTCTTACGTGAGCCGGTTTGGCCTAGCGGTAAGGCGTTAGACTGGTAAGCAGAGGGACCTCGGTTCGAATCCGCGCCGGCTCTCCTTTCCCTTCAAAAGTTGTGGTCTGTGGACATTGTCTTGTGATTTTGTCCCTCACAATTATTGAAACATTAAAATGGCTCTCATCGCTGCCCATCTTAATGCAGGAGTCATTCTAGTGATGACAGTGTAGCGAGAGGTATATAATCTCCCCCTGACCACTTCTTCCCGTCCCCAATAAGCCTTATGGTTTCTGTGGACGTTAAGCACCAAGTTTACTTACTTCCCTTCTTTTACGGTGCTACGTTATGCTGGTAAAAACAAACCACACGCACGCACGAACGCACGCACGAACGCATGCACACGCTCCCCCCCCCCCCCCCACCGCCCCACCCCACCCCCCCCCACACACATTATTATCAGCAGAGTGGTGTTCTGTTTTTATACAATACGGTAAAAAAATTGAGCTCCCTAAATAAAAACAGAAAAGGGCACAAATAGATTTCACTTTGCACTGTCATCCCACGTCAAAAAGATAAAATACAGAAAACCTGGCGTGCACAAATAGATTTCACTTTGCACTGTCACCTCACAGCGTATCGGACAGCTCTGCTCACTTTCCCAACACACGGATCTCAAGGGCCACCATTGACGACAAACCGCAAGTTCAATAACTGTGTCGCAGACCTCCATCATTGACATGATCGATTATCCCCCTTACCTTGCTGACCAGTGTGCATGCTAAGTACTCGTGACCCAGACTGCTGAAAGCGGAAGCACGTGATACATAACAAGTTGCTAAATGAATGTCCGCCCTGACTGTACGTTAATAATTGTTTTGAAAGAGATTCTGTTTCATACCTTTAGTATTCTCGTATTTGATGTGCTGAAATACTTTTTTGGTAGCATATGTTGTGGCTCTCCTGAAATGGATTTGTCTTAGGTCGCTGGAATTGCCTGAAATGAAAAATGCGTTTCCGGTTATTAGGAAAAACTCGAACAAAGTTGAAGCTTATAAATTTAATAAACACAAGAAGTAACAATACATATGTGTCAATAATTATACATTATTACAGTCACAAGTGACAACAATAATGACGAATCACGTGCCCGTTATGCATAATATACGTTTTTATATATGTATATCTTATGACCTGGGCAAAGGGGGTACGTGTCAGCCGTAGGCACCTGCATAATGTTTCTTTTGACTGTCTTATTTTATTGTAGGCTGTCATTGAATATGATGTGTACTTAAAGGTGAGTACTCTGTCACGTTAGTTTTCTGGTTTTTGTTTTGTTTTGTTTTTGTGGGAACTTGTCCACTATCTACTGTGTATAACTTTAAATGAGCCTGGGCAGTGTGGATGAAAGGTGTGATTCTAAAGGACTTGCTTCAAGGGACCTGTCCAAGTCTGTGCCCCCTGATGACACCGTCGACAGGTGTGTGTGTGTGTGTGTGTGTGTGTGTGTGTGTGTGTGTGTGTGTGTGTGTGTGTGTGTGTGTGTGTGTGTGTGTGTGTGTGTGTGTGTGTGTGTGTGTGTGTGTTTCTCCAACGGTAGGCCCCGTACTCGGATTACTGCCGAGGTTTCTTGAAATTCTTCATTCCCGAGTTTACCGCTGGGTAAACCGAGAGACTTTTGTAGGCATCCAGCAGTTCACAAGTAAACCTTGCTCCGGCACCAACCATTCCAGGACCGTGGAACTATCTGCCTGGTCTTCACTCTGTAGTTTCCCCGCTAGCTGAAACCCTGTGTACCATTTCAACAGTTCTCTCTCTCTCTCTGTCTCTCTCTCTGTGCCTCTCTCTCTCTCTGCCTCTCTGTCTCTCTGTCTGTCTGTCTCTCTCTGCCTCTCTCTCTGCCTCTCTCTCTCTCTGCCTGTTGCCTTGACCGACACAGTGAGAGACTTCTTTTGCTTGTACGCGAATGTTGGGACCCACTCATCCATAATGACCAGTCTCTCTATCCTACCAGTAATACAGTATAATAATATTTATATAGCTACCTATGTTGAGCTGTGAACTCCACACACTCGATGCTTATAGCTGCGTAGATAGACTGTACAGTAGCCTCTGACCTGCCATTGGACGTGCTGTAAGACTGACACGCACCAAAACACTACACAGACATTCGCATCCATACCTCCACACAACCACTGACACAACGCGAAACAAGATGACCCACAGTAATTACAGACATCATCGCAATAACGTACTAGGAATGGACCGCCAAAACTGGAACTGCTGTACCTGTTGCTACCAGCTACTACTGACTTGCTCTGAGGAGATCTAGCAAGGGAGGCGTATCCAAGGGGACGGCGGTGGCTAACTTCTGTAGCAGCTAAACTTCTATCCAACTAAAATTCCAACGTCTCTGAAATATGTCAGATGTACCGTCTATAACTGTCCTGTCACACACACACACACACACACACACACACACACACACACACACACACACAACACACACACACACACACACACACACACACACACACACACACACACACACACACACACACAGTTCCTCCGCAAACATAATTATTACTCAGTACGTCCATCTTTCCTGTTCCCCCAACTATTCATCCACAGAATGCATTGAACAATGAAATAAAAATGACCATGGTAAACAAGTGGTGTTTGGCGTAATATAGAACGACAGGTTAGAAACAACTACAGACACCTGATGACAAGAGACAGATTTTTCACAGGCAGTGTGGTTTTCACTCGTCCTATTAAGAGTGTGGTGTATAAACTGTATACCCGACCCTTGTACTGGGGTGCCGCGGACGCAGAAATATCCTATTTCATTTAAAACACACTTAAGTGCATGGATGCCCATACTTACACACGTGAAGCTTGTCGATGCACTCCTGAACTGTGAAACAAAACAGACACAGCATCAGCCTCAGCATGCACGCCATTGTCAGCGTTGTCATTATTCTCCGTTTGTTAACAACAGCCGGATATATTACTGAACTGGAGTAGTATTTACTCACCATAATCAATACCCCCCCTCCCCCCCCCCCCACCACACAACACACACGGGCACGCACATACACTACATCAGGTTATTAATGAATAGGCTATCATTTTGCCATGTCAGTGTTGATGTTGCCATGGCAGCCGCAGAAACACCGCCTGCTTTGTTTAATTTGCAAAACATGAAGGCTCTTTGACGCGTCCAGGAACAGGAACGTAGATCTGACGAGAGGAATTAAACTTTCACCTTTTTTCTTTGCGCCAGATTAGAAAACAAAATATAGCAATCAACCAGGACCGAAATATTCATCTAGGTACTAATGTTCTCTTCTGTGACGTCTGTCTACCGGATCATAATGTACTGGTTTGTTTTTTGATTCAAAAACAGTCGGCTTAATTTTTTGGAAACCATATTATTCTAAGGGGGAAAAGTGCCGAAAGTATAAAGCAGTTTTGCTGTTCTCAGTCCACACACACACACACACACACACACACATACACACACACGCACACACACACACACACACACACACACACACACACACCACACACACACACACGCACACGCACACGCACACACGCACGCACAGCACGCACGCACACACACACGCGCGAAGACAGTGTGGACTTCTATGTCGATTTTTCCATTCTCTCGAGGCGACTTGAATTTGTTGTCACGGGTATGCTTGCCATTTGCACCCTGAGTGCCGTCGTTGACAGAAACCGCAGAATGGGTCTAACGGCGTGGACCGCCGATTTCTTGGCTGTTAGCCAGACTTGTAAGCATGCGTGCCAATGCAGCGGTGTTAGCCAGATTGAAAAGCTCAACTTGAAGATCTTTGACAGGGTGAAGGAGTTGGAACTTTTCCAAATAATCACTCACCGAGTGTGCAGTGCTTTTTTAGAAGCTTGGACAAAACAGACAGAAATGATATTGGTTTTATCTGATTTGGTTTACATTTAGATTTGCTTAAGCGGCAGCGTGTGTGTGTGTGTGTGTGTGTGTGTGTGTGTGTGTGTGTGTGTGTGTGTGTGTGTGTGTGTGTGTGTGTGTGTGTTAATTGCGTTAAGCTTTGTGTTATTATGCTTATAAATTTGTTTGTTTTGGTTGTTTGTTTGTTTGTATGCTATTGATTTGTATGTGTGTCTTTGTGTGCTGCACGTTTTTCGTGAATTAAGTTGTGAAAAGCTGTGAGTCTCTGAAGGCACTCTATAAATTCCCTATTAGTGTTACTATTACGACTTATGATTACTAGGTTACTACCTCTGTTGCTGCTTTCGCCGTAACCGTCATGGTTTCCGTCAATATTGCCGTCACCTCCACCAGGCCTCTGCAAAAGAAGTGAAGGTATAGTTATGGACACGAGACGCACAGAGAACGACATTTGGGATTTGGAGGGTGGAGTTGGTTTACAATACAATACAATGCAACTTTATTGTCTCTGTGTAGAGAAATTTGCTTTCTGGCTCGTCATTTACATAAAAACATTCAATACAGTTAACAATAAAACATCAACAACTCAATAAAACATGGAACTAAATACCGCTCAAATACAAGAAAATACTTAACAATAACAATGTACACACACACACACACACACACACACACACACACACACACACACACACACACACACACACACACACACACACACACACACACACATTATTCTTCTGGCTCTCCAATAACTTAAAACATTCAATAAATTACACTAAAACAAAATTCCTTAAACAATAAAACGTAAAAATCGAAACACTCAGTCGACCACAACATATAGATTATAGGCAGAATTTATGAAGTAACATATTAAATCCGGGCACACACACACACACACACACACACACACACACACACACACACACACACACACACACACACACACACACACACACACACACACACACACACACACATTATTCTTCTGGCTCACCAATAACTAAAAACGTTCAATAAATATTATAATAAAACAATCATTCCTTAAGTAAACATCAAAACACTAAAATCGTCCGCAACATATAATATATAGACAGCATTTATGAGGCAACATTAAATCCAGGCAATATATATATAAATTTAAATTTCACACACACACACACACACACACACACACACACACACACACACACACACACACACACACACACACACGAAAGAAAAAAATCGCACACGCACGCGATTTAAGGTCAAAGCTCCTGATGTTCCTCGTGAAATCCATAAGATGGGATACCTTATGAAACCTAACACATTTATCTATCTAACAAAGCAATATAAACGTTTCAATTTGATTCGTGACGTTGCACAGGCGCCCTACATGTATAAAATAATTATTGCACAATAATGAAGATGTATATCGGTTATTGCATTATCTATTTTATTTGTTGAGTAACTGTGGCATACCTGAGCACTCTCCGTGGATGCGCCAAGAAAGTGGACTGAAATCTTAGTCGTGTCCATCTGGCACTTGGCTGCAGCGGCCGTTTTGCCACTTGATCTGAAAGTGACAGAACACACACACACACACCCACACACACACACACACACACACACACACACACACACACACACACACACACACACAAACACACACACACACACACACACACACACACACACACACAACACACACACACACCACACACACACACACCACACACACACACACACACACACACACAACCCACACACACACACACACACACACACAACACACACACATCACACACACACACACACACACACACCCACACACACACACACACACACACACACACACACACACACACACACACACACACACACACACACACACACACACACACACACACCCGGAACTCGTTATGTTCAGTTCCTAATCTTAGTAAGCTAAAGCAGTTTCTTGTTGGTGGGCTATTTACACCTTAGCTGCGGTAAGGACAGGGCTGACTTCCCGGTCAAGTGTAGGGTGTTTATAATGCTGACTGACAGGGCTGACTTCCCGGTCAAGTGTAGGGTGTTTATAATGCTGACTGACAGGGCTGACTTCCCGGTCAAGTGTAGGGTGTTTATAATGCTGACTGACAGGGCTGACTTCCCGGTCAAGTGTAGGGTGTTTATAATGCTGACTGACAGGGCTGACTTCCCGGTCAAGTGTAGGGTGTTTATAATGCTGACTGACAGGGCTGACTTCCCGGTCAAGTGTGGGTGTTTATAATGCTGACTGACAGGGCTGACTTCCCGGTCAAGTGTGGGGTGTTTATAATGCTGACTGACAGGGCTGAGTTCCCGGTCAAGTGTGGGGTGTTTATAATGCTGACTGACAGGGCTGACTTCCCGGTCAAGTGTGGGGTGTTTATAATGCCGACTGACAGGGCTGAGTTCCCCAGTGTGGTGCCAAAGAGAATGGCCGATGCTGACCGCAACACCCATGGGACCGCCGCTGATGGCGGCAGCAAAGAAATGTCCCATTGCGTCTGAAGATGCACGAAGGTCAGAAGAATGACAGAAAACTGAATCTGATGCTAAATGGGAAGACAGATTTGGCAGAGTGGAAACCGCTGTTGAAAAGCTGTTGAATCAGAGATCAGAAATACCGCTGACCACGAGGAAACGCGGGCGGTCCCCATCCTCTGAGCGGGAGACAACTCCCTGAATGGGGCTCGGAGACTGATGGAAATTTAAAGCCACAGGCGCATGAATTTGAAAGAGGAAAGCAGGGCAAGGGAAAGCAACTCCTTCAAACAGAAAATGCCTTCCGAACAGCCTGCGACCAAACGCAAGAGGGCTGATTCTACCTCTAGTTCTGACCTGGCTGAAATTTCTGACGGCGAAGTCATAGATGACGATGCGATGCACTGTCAATTGATTGTCATGATGATGAACTCCTGAGAGAGATAGAAAATGAGTTGGATTATAAAGAACACACAGCTGACAAGGTGGCTCCCTCTGTCGCTGATCTGATTAATAAAAAGTTCTCGAAGGGGCTTTCTGGTGAAAAGCTGATAACGCGGTTTTCAGAAAAACTGACAACTAGTAAGCAGGTTGTCCTACAGAGCCAGCAGTACTGCAAGCTTTCAATGCCAACACAAAACTGTGCCCTGCCGCTCACCCGAAGGAGTATCTCGACAAGGCAAAGGAGCTTAGGAAGGGTGACCAGCTCTTCATTGTCAAACCTCATGTGCCTGTGGGCAGACGAACTTTCTCACGTTGGATAAAGTCGGTGCTGGCGAGCGCTGGCATTGATACCGACAAGTACACCTCTCATTCAACCCGCGCGGCAAGCTGCAGTGCCGCGGCACAGAGGGCTGCGTCTGCAGACGACACTGAAAGCCGCGCGGCAAGCTGCAGTGCCGCGACACAGAGGGCTGCGTCTGCAGACGACACTGAAAGCCGCGCGGCAAGCTGCAGTGCCGCGACACAGAGGGCTGCGTCTGCAGACGACACTGAAAGCCGCGGGCTGGACAAACGAGCGAACATTTGCCAAGTACTACAAGAAAGGGCACATGGTGGAAAACTTTGGCCAGACAGTGCTTGATGGTTTCTTGAAGAAATGAGAGGTAGCTTTGTTGCAAGTGTGTTGACTGGTGGACTACTCTTTGTAGTGCCCACTGGACTTGGTTCTAAAGTCTCACGTGACTTCGTACTGACTCAGTCAATAGGCGCGTGATAATTAAAAAATGACTGAACTAGACTTGCGACAGGAAGTCGCAGTTTAACTGATTAGAATTATTATCAGCCTATTGACAGGAAGGGAGAAGTTAGGTGCCCACCCTGTCAATGGGTTCATGATATACGAACTGCATGACCCGCCCTGTGAATGGGTTCATGATATACGAACTGCATGACCCGCCCTGTGAATGGGTTCATGATATACGAACTGCATGACCCACCCTGTCAATGGGTTCATGATATACGAACTGCATGACCCGCCCTGTGAATGGGTTCATGATATACGAACTGCATGACCCACCCTGTCAATGGGTTCATGATATACGAACTGCATGACCCACCCTGTCAATGGGTTCATGATATACGAACTGCATGACCCACCCTGTCAATGGGTTCATGATATACGAACTGCATGACCCGCCCTGTGAATGGGTTCATGATATACGAACTGCATGACCCACCCTGTCAATGGGTTCATGATATACGAACTGCATGACCCACCCTGTCAATGGGTTCATGATATACGAACTGCATGACCCGCCCTGTGAATGGGTTCATGATATACGAACTGCATGACCCGCCCTGTGAATGGGTTCATGATATACGAACTGCATGACCCACCCTGTCAATGGGTTCATGATATACGAACTGCATGACCCGCCCTGTGAATGGGTTCATGATATACGAACTGCATGACCCACCCTGTCAATGGGTTCATGATATACGAACTGCATGACCCGCCCTGTGAATGGGTTCATGATATACGAACTGCATGACCCACCCTGTCAATGGGTTCATGATATACGAACTGCATGACCCGCCCTGTGAATGGGATCATGATATACGAACTGCATGACCCGCCCTGTGAAACGCGAGTCTAGTGGGACACTACGCTAAACTTTGCCTGCTAGTAGCTTTGCGCCCAATCTCTCACGTAACTTCTCCCTTCCCGACAATAGGCTCATAATAATTCCAATTAAACTGCGACTTCCTGTCGCAAATCTAGTTTAATTTGTTAATTAGAGGAGATGTTGGTCAATTCTAAATCGCCATCAGTAACCGGTGTTGGTATTTAAATGAAGAGACTATTTGTCCACTACACATTGGCCACTCTCATTTTACTCCTTCCTTTTCATTGAAGGGAGAGGAGCCACCAGTGTGAATCCCGTGTGACGAGCTGCTAACCACTGAACACATTTGACTTCGTTGTTCTGATTTTACTGAAACAAGGGAACGATAGTTTACAGCTCGATCACTGAGGATTTTATTCGAGGAAGTTTCTTTGGATTCTATCTTGGAATAGTTGGTAGAGATCAGTATTTTTGGAAGAGTATAAGTACGTGATATTTTCTTTTAATCTGTTTTAGATTTTACCCATTTTTAACTTAACAATGTATCTTAAATTGACAATGTATTAAAAATTTGAAACAATGTTGACTGCTAGCGTTCTGAAGCAAGATCCACCCGCATAAAGGGTTCAAAATAATTCTATTTATTAGGACAAAACACAACATACAAATTTTCGGGGTAATCCCCTTTATCAAGTTAGAAACCGACACTTAAAGGACAAGTCCAAGGTTAGGGGTGATTTTTGACACGATTTCCGTTAAAGCTCGCTGAGAACGATGATGTAGGTGAAACTGTGATCTGAGGGTTATAAATGCACGAAAAAGGCATTTTCTGTCGTATCGAAAGCGTCGCCATGACGCCCAAATCACGTGACCATATGCCTACTACGTCACTCTGGGGAGTCGCTGCAAAATGGCCAGCTCGAGCTCCTAAGACGAAACTGATACTTTGCCCGAGAGACCCACAAGGATACAGCCGTATGAGTTTGAGCCTGTCAGGCAGGATTTTGAAAGAGTACCCCCATGCGGTATTCCATGGGGTTTGCGAAATCGCACTCACTGAAGTGCTCGCTACACAAATGGGCGTGATGCGGCGCAGCAAGAAAGTCAGCTCGTTTGAATTGTATAAATTTAATCCACTTTCGCCTCACTGCGGGTCGATTGCGCGGGAGCTCGTGCATTGTTATACCTGGGGTCGTCTGCGAATTGTTACAGTTCGCGGCAACACAGTAGGCCGGCATAGTTAACTTTTTTGTCGACCACACGCATACACAGTTTACTGAAGAATCTAAGATGGCAACCGCACTGATTCCCCAGACTGACGTCACTTCCGGGAAAGTCACGTGACTGATGGAGAACCCGAGACAGTAGTCTCGGCCAGCCTGCAGAAAATAAAATCGATTAAAAACCCAATTAAACAATAAAAAAATAAAAAAATAAAAAAAATATAATCTGAAACTAGTGACTCACTTGTCAATCATTTCGATGGTCATTTTGCATTCTTAAAAACCTTGGACTTTCATTATAACCAACAGTTAAACGGTGAAAAACGACGAGAAATGAGGTGGAGAGCTAAACCACTTATATGTTTTTGTCTTGTCCAGTGCTGGGAAGAATCAAGCAGAAGATCAAGAAGAAGAATCATTCTTCCAAGTATTGGACAAGACAAAAACAGATAAGTGGTTTAGCACAGCTGAACACCACGTTCACAGAACGGGTGTTAGCATTCAATGATTATTGCTGATTCAGATACCATAGCATCCATAGTTAGTTAGTTAATTAGTGCTTTGAGCCCAGTCAACCACAAAGGGTTAATCAGGGCTAACAACAAATTTAGGTTAATCTCCTGATTATTTATAAAGGAAATTGTAAAACGTTCTATGGAAAAGTTTTGTACAACTCTTTAAAAATATTTCACACAAACATTACCGTAACATGCTTCATATTTTGTAAAATACATTTATAAAGGGAAGTGTAAAACCAAGAGGTGGAGTCATGTTGGATTTTTCGAAAAGTTTTAAGTTCGGTGGCTGGAAAACAGCTGTAAGCTGGGTTGTCAGGACAAGTTTTTAGTTTTAACACATAATTCATGGATATTTTCTTTCTTCTGTTTTTTAAAGACATTTCTTTTACTTTGGTATAGAGACTTGTTACTGGGGAAGTACGAAAGGCTCCAAGTGCAATTCGTAACCACACACCTGCGAATACTGACCTGCTGTTTCACGGCACAAAAGGAGGCGCTGTGCTCAGCGAAAGATCCACCACTGTGCACAGCCACATAGTGACAGAGATCACAAAATTTACTTGCAATCTCGAGTGGGACAAGTCTGCAGGGCCGGCAGCATGGATTCCTACAATAGCGGCGTTGTGTGGGTCCTGGATTCCTACAAATACCGGCGTTGTGTGGGTCCTGAGTTGTAAAACACATTGCATGCTGACGTATATCAATGACTTAGGAGAGGCCGGGATCGATTTTCTTTTCAAAGTCTTTGACTAAAATGAGAACCAGCTAGACGAGGCGTAATTGTAAACGTATTGGATCGACGCCATGGGCAAACAAGGCATGACGCAGCCGGTTAAAAGTGCATGAACGTGACTGACGGTGCAGAGTAACCGCACCGCTCCTCCGTGTTCAAGTGCAGCAGTAGATTTCCGGTGCGAAAATGGCTTCCCCTGCAGGTCGGTATTGTATTGAAATTGCTTTGTAGCCGACAGGCCTGTAGAGATCGCTTTTTTGAAAGTTAAATCTATAGCAAGACTGTTTTTATGGACGACCTAACCATCTGCATGTCAAAAATGCATTATATTATGTACTGGGACAGAGACATGTTTGAACTTGCTGCAGTGTGTGTGTGTGTGTGTGTGTGTGTGTGTGTGTGTGTGTGTGTGTGTGTGTGTGTAGTGTTGTTTGTAGTGTGTGAGTGTGTGTGTTTTGTGTGTGTGTGTGTGTGTGTGTGTGTGTGTGTGTGTGTGTGTGTGTGTGTGTGTGTGTGTGTGTGTGTGTGTGTGTGTGTGTGTTGTGTGTGTGTGTTGTTTGTATTGTGTGTGTGTGTGTGTGTGTGTGTGTGTGTGTGTGTGTGTGTGGTGTAGTGTTGTTGTATTGTGTGTGTGTGTGTGTGTGTGTGTGTGTGTGTGTGTGTGTGTGTGTGTGTGTGTTGTTATTGTTCTCCCATTTGTCATGATAGTCATTGATACTACCGTTGCAATATCCTATAACATGTGCACAGTTTATCATAATTTGGACTTTTATTAAATTGATCTGAGCGAAAGAGAACGATAATAATAATAATAATAATAAAAACAAACAACAATGACAACAACAACAGCTCATAAATAATATATGAATATGACATTGCATTCAATTTTAAAATTAAAAGAGTAATAACAATAATAAAAAGGGAACAGACACAATGAAACAAAAACAAAGCAAAAAACAACATGGATCGGAAACGTCTGAAAAAGGGCGATTTTTTTTAAATCAAGGAGAGTGACTCTAGTTTCACGTGTGCTGCGATTGTCTCCCCTGATACATTAATCCGCGTTTCAGGGCGAGGTAAAACAAGGAACTTTCCAAGGTTCCAGGCGAGATCAAAAGATCAAGAGATCTTAGAGGAGGGAGGTGGAGCTGGACCTTCAAGTTAGCCCAGAAGAGATCATGAATAGGGAGGTGGAGCTGGGCTGCGAAAGTTGGACTTCTTTCTCTTCGAGTTGTTCAAGTTGTTTGTCAACAGCAGTGCAACGGACATTGTCTTTGTGACTCTGCCCAAGCACAGCAGTTGCGCAGTGCACAAGTCGCTGGGCAATGGCGAGGGGACACCGCCTTAACACTTCCATTGTTCTGGCGGCGGTCCACGGTCTCTCCGGTCTTTTTCGGACGGTATCCGCGGTCGAGCCTTCACTCTTTCGTCCCCTTCCCCCCCTGTCCCCGTCCCTAAT
The DNA here is from genome assembly GCA_018857735.1 of Alviniconcha marisindica. Taxonomy (NCBI): domain Eukaryota; kingdom Metazoa; phylum Mollusca; class Gastropoda; family Provannidae; genus Alviniconcha; species Alviniconcha marisindica. Next base: position 342,428 of record JABMCL010000070.1, read on the forward strand.
AAGCCATCTCGCTTCTGTGGACGTAAAGCAAAATGGTCCTAAGGAACTCTCCCAGTCTAAAAATAAACAGAAGCCAAGAGATATTTGTTAGGCTAGTGAAGACTGGTGCATGTGGAAGGAGAGCCGGACTGACGGACTGTTTAGCAAATGGCGATTAGGGGCTGGCCGCCTTTCACTTTAATGGCTACCATATAGCAAATGGCGATTAGGGGCTGGCCGCCTTTCACTTTAATGGCCCACCATACCTAGGGGCCCCGGTGTAGAAGAGTTATGAACGGGTGGCTCGTCCGCACCTCACCCTTTTGTGTTAACGGGGCGTCGATATCCAAGAACTAACCGCTACTCCTACTCCCCGTCCGTAACAAGCCTTATGGTTTCTGTGGACGTTAAGCACCGTGCTTTACTTACTTACTTACTTACTTACTTACTTACTTACTTACTTACTTACTTACTGCTCCTGTGTAACAAGCCTTATGGTTTCTGTGGACGTTAAGCACCGTGCTTACTTACTTACTTACTGCTCCTGTGTAACAAGCCTTATGGTTTCTGTGGACGTTAAGCACCGTGCTTACTTACTGACTTACTACTCCTGTGTAATAAGCCTTATGGTTTCTGTGGACGTTAAGCACCGTGCTTACTTACTTACTTACTACTCCTGTGTAATAAGCCTTATGGTTTCTGTGGACGTTAAGCACCGTGCTTACTTACTTACTTACTACTCCTGTGTAATAAGCCTTATGGTTTCTGTGGACGTTAAGCACCGTGCTTACTTACTTACTTACTACTCCTGTGTAATAAGCCTTATGGTTTCTGTGGACGTTAAGCACCGTGCTTACTTACTTACTTACTACTCCTGTGTAATAAGCCTTATGGTTTCTGTGGACGTTAAGCACCGTGCTTACTTACTTACTTACTACTCCTGTGTAATAAGCCTTATGGTTTCTGTGGACGTTAAGCACCGTGCTTACTTACTTACTTATACTCCTGTGTAATAAGCCTTATGGTTTCTGTGGACGTTAAGCACCCTGCTTACTTACTTACTTACTACTCCTGTGTAATAAGCCTTACGGTTTCTGTGGACGTTAAGCACCCTGCTTACTTACTTACTTACTACTCCTGTGTAATAAGCCTTACGGTTTCTGTGGACGTTAAGCACCGTGCTTACTTACTTACTTACTACTCCTGTGTAATAAGCCTTACGGTTTCTGTGGACGTTAAGCACCGTGCTTACTTACTTACTGACTACTCCTGTGTAATAAGCCTTACGGTTTCTGTGGACGTTAAGCACCGTGCTTACTTACTTACTGACTACTCCTGTGTAATAAGCCTTACGGTTTCTGTGGACGTTAAGCACCTGCTTACTTACTTACTTACTACTCCTGTGTAATAAGCCTTATGGTTTCTGTGGACGTTAAGCACCGTGCTTACTTACTTACTGACTACTCCTGTGTAATAAGCCTTATGGTTTCTGTGGACGTTAAGCACCGTGCTTACTTACTTACTTACTACTCCTGTGTAATAAGCCTTATGGTTTCTGTGGACGTTAAGCACCGTGCTTACTTACTTACTGACTACTCCTGTGTAATAAGCCTTATGGTTTCTGTGGACGTTAAGCACCGTGCTTACTTACTTACTTACTACTCCTGTGTAATAAGCCTTATGGTTTCTGTGGACGTTAAGCACCGTGCTTACTTACTTACTTACTACTCCTGTGTAATAAGCCTTATGGTTTCTGTGGACGTTAAGCACCGTGCTTACTTACTTACTTACTACTCCTGTGTAATAAGCCTTACGGTTTCTGTGGACGTTAAGCACCGTGCTTACTTACTTACTTACTACTCCTGTGTAATAAGCCTTACGGTTTCTGTGGACGTTAAGCACCGTGCTTACTTACTTACTTACTACTCCTGCTAACAACAGCAGCAACCAGGACAATGATCAGTCTATTGCTATTCATAAACCTTTTTGAAAAAAATCTAATCAAACCAAATCAATGGTGCTAACAGTAATAATCTTTTATTTTATCACTAGCATCCATTATTATTGTTGGTCTTCTATCTTCTAAACTGGTATGGTAACAATATACAATATTGTACGCATACTGGTTTGGAAGATTGGCATTTCTCTCTCTCTCTCTCTCTCTCTCTCTCTCTCTCTCTCTCTCTCTCTCTCTCTCTCTCTCTCTCTCACACACGCACGCACGCACACACACAACACACACACACACACACACACACACACACACACACACACACACGCACGCACACACGCACACGCACGCACGCACGCTCGCACGCACGCACGCACGCACGCACGCACGCATCCCCTCTCCCCCCCAACACACACAAGCTGCTGAATAATTAGATGTGGGAAAAGTCTTCGAATGGCACGATATGTTTCTTGTTTCTTCATCTCCTTTTTGCCGTCATTATCAGTGTGATTATAGTTACTGTTTGTTTCGTATTATTATTATAGGATTATCAGTATGATTATAGTTACTGTTTGTTCCCTATTATTATTATAGGATTAACAGTATGCTTATAGTTACTGTTTGTTCCGTATTGTTATAGGATAATCAGTATGATTATAGTTACTGTTTGTTCCCTATTATTATTATTATTATTATTATTATTATTATTATTATTATTATTATAGGATTATCAGTATGATTATAGTTAGTTTGTTCCCTATTATTATTATAGGATTATCAGTATGATTATAGTTACTGTTTGTTCCTTATTATTATAGGTATATCAGTATGATTATAGTTACTGTTTGTTCCCTATTATTATTATTATTATTATTATTATTATTATTATTATTATTATTATTATTATTATAGGATTATCAGTATGATTATAGTTACTGTTTCTTACCTATTATTAATATTATTATTATTATTATTATTATAGGATTAAGCAGTATGATTATAGTTACTGTTTGTTCCCTATTATTATTATAGGATTATCAGTATGATTATAGTTACTGTTTGTTCCCTATTATTATTATAGGATTATCAGTATGATTATAGTTAATGTTTGTTCCCTATTATTATTATTATTATTATTATTATTATTATTATTATTATTATTATAGGATTATCAATATGATTATAATTACTGTTTGTTCCCTATTATTATTATAGGATAAGATCCCTACCCCTTCCCACTCGTCCTGCTATTTCTGTCTCCGTCAGTGCCTGTGGAGTGGCAAGCTGACGTCAGTGCCTGTGGAGTGGCAAACTGACGTCAGTGCCTGTGGAGTGGCAAACTGACGTCAGTGCCTGTGGAGTGGCAAGCTGACGTCAGTGCCTGTGGAGTGGCAAACTGACGTCAGTGCCTGTGGAGTGGCAAACTGACGTCAGTGCCTGTGGAGTGGCAAGCTGACGTCAGTGCCTGTGGAGTGGCAAGTTGACGTCACGGAGCATGCCAGTGGGGTGCTTGTTTAGTGTGACCGAAGGAATATTCATGAAAATGTCCAGATGGTCGCCTCGATGCCGGGAAAAGTAGATTCTGATACTGAGCACGTTCTTCTTTGCTTGACAATTTTAAGTCTTTATTAAAAAGAATCAGGCAGCATTTCTTAAAGTAGATTCTGATATTGAGCACCTTTTGCTCGACAATTGTGAGCCATCATTAAAAACAGTCAGGCAGCATTTCCTTAGAGATGGTGAACTGCTTAATGAACTGTACTCGGTTGTCAAGCAAGTTTGAAAGACATGTTAGACTAGCAGCGGATCTGTCGAACCATTCCGTCAGTCTGATTTTACTCTTACGTCTTTCTTTGCCTTTTGTTTACAGCCTCAGGTTGCAATGTCTGCAGAAATGCGGGCAGGTCAAATGAGCCCTTCGTTGTCTTCATGGAGTTACAGAAAGACATTTTTGAACCACCTGTAACAAAGTCGAAAAAAACCCTGAAGCGCCAGAAAGTGGAAGAATTTCTGAAAGCAGCGACTGCTCTGATGAATATTGGCCGGGGACTCATTTGCATCCACACACAAATCGGCCACTTCCTCGGTCTGTTTGACGAGCAGATTGACTTTAGACTAAATGCAATGATTCCAGATGGCTCACTATTCCACGAAAACTTTGAGCGCTACTTTGAAGATAACGACCATGTTTTTTATCGAGTGCAACCGAGGGAGCGAGACATGGTCAGCCTGTCAAGTAACACCAAGATATCCCTGAATGTAGGCATCGTGGAGCCCTCGCATTTCCAGCTGAAGATGTTTGTGGAGAAGGTTTCCAGAGTAGTCACTGACGGGAATCAGCCGAGTCCAGCCGCCGAACCAAGACAAAATTCATTGGCTTTTGAGCTAGGTGTAGAAGTTGGTATTTCTCCAGGTGTTTTCCAAGAAAATTGCCGAGTCCAAGCCAAATCCATTCCTCAAAAACTCCGTCTTTGTGACCCTTCCAACCCTGACAGAGTGCAACAGCTGGCAGACTACATGTGGAAGGAGGTGTCTCTTCCGTCGTACATATCGGCCTTTTGCAAGGTGGTCGGTGGCGGTATGGTGCTGTACGGAGTTTGTGAAGAAAAACGCCACGTTGAATACAAGTGGAAAAAGGTCCAACGCGTCGGACCCAGCATGCCTTTCACTCTACCCGAGCCAAACAGGTGGAGTGCGTGGGAAGATGCGAAGCCGAGTCCAGAAGCAGGACCTTCGTACCTCATCCTCAAGACCGACGGCGTCCCGGCGAATCCCGCCCACGGTGCCCGCCAAGCAGCTCAAGCCAGCAGCCCACTTTGGCAGCTCGTTGATAAGAGTCGTGTGAAGGACATTGTGGATGTCGCCCACCCCGACTGGCAGGTCTGGGAGGACGCAAGCGAGCACCGGGTGTACCACGTGGCCAAAGACTGTGACGTGCCCGTCCTGCAGCAATCGAGCACCGGCTGGTTCCTGTGTGAAGGGGTTGAGTTAGAGCAGGACGAACGCACCAGTCTGAGCGAGGAACTGGTGAGGAGAGTGGAGAATGAAATGTACTGGCTTGGCCGTGACCGGCCTCAGAATCCGGTCAGCTTCACTTTCCACCGCCTGGAGCAAGCAGGGAACAAGTGGGTTTTGGAAGTCACAGTTCCACAATACCATGGACTTGCGTTTTACCACAAAGATGGACCTCATGCTTTCACAGTAAAACGCAAAAGCGAGGTCGTTCAGATATCTCCAATCGGACAGTGGGTGTCTGGGTTTTTTAAAGGTTCGTCGTCGTTGCTGCCATCCGCTTCTCCTTCGGTTTCACATACTGACTGTCAGCATGAACATCTCAGCAAACAAACTCCACTGTTTCGAGAAGTTAGAGAACTGATCCGAATACAGTAGGCCTATCCCCCTCTTAAGTGGGGACGGAGTTTAGTATGTTCAGACCAGAAAATTGTTTAATAGGTCAGTGCATATTGGTAAAAACTATACAATGATCGTGAAATCAATGGCAAGACGGACGTTAACCAAGAGATGAAGAAGAAGCAGAAAAAAGACAGAAAAAAAAGACAAGAGGCCAGGTAGGGCAAATCACGTGATCAAATAGACAGCATGGTGCCAGTAATTGCGCTGTGGAGTACGATGAACAAGGAAATAACCCTGCTCCTCTGTGTGTGTGTGTGTGTGTGCGTGTGTGTGTGTGTGTGTGTGCGTGCGTGCGTGGTGTGTCACTGTGTGTGTGTGTGTCACTGTGTGTGTGTGTGTGTCGTGTGTGTGTGTGTGTGTGTGTGTGTGTGTGTGTGGTGTGTCACTGTGTGTGTGTGTGTGTGTGTGTGTGTGTGTGTGGTGTGTGTGTGGTGGTGCGTGCGTGCGTGCGTGTGTGTGTGTGTGTGTGTGTGTGTCTGTGTGTGTGTGTGTGCGTGGTGCGTGTGTGTGTGTGTGTGTGTGTGTGTGTGTGTGTGTGAATGAGTTGAATTCATTGCGCTCCCCCCCCTCATTTGTTTTGCTTCCTGTAATACATTATGTAAATTGCATTAGTAGGACACTGCTCTACATGTGTATAGAATATTGTGTTTAGGTTAACATGCATCATGTGAGCGCACAGGGCGTCGACGAGCGCGTAATAAATGTACATTATTATTATTATTATTATTATTAACAAGAACGCTGGTTGCTTATATTACAATGTGTATTAAAAACCCTAGTTCATTTGAGATCGGTATCACAACAGCTGAGCTGTTTTTGATGCACGGCACAAACATGATTTTTAGTCAAGACGATGTATGTGAAGCCATAGTTTGTGTCTGTGAAGTATTCACCCGCTGTTCGCATGTCGGTGTAACGCATGCGTACTGCATGTCTTATGCCACCTCCATCAGTAAAATCACATACTGCTGTGCCAGTACGCACGTACCAGTGTCAAAGTGAAACGAATGTACTTGTATGCACCCGAGTGAAAACATGAGACACGTGTTAGTTCGAAGTGGGAATCACTGTGCTTGTATGCTAATCATTTCGTACATACATACATATATGTATGCGTAATCGGTGTGTCTGTGTGCTAAAGAGTTTGTTTTGTGTACATATGTATGAGTAAAAAAATGTGTGCTTGTAGACTAATCCGTTTGTATACAAAATTGTACGTATGAATAATCATTGTGCTTTCAGACTAAACCGTTTGTATACAAAATTGTACATATGAGTAATCAGTGTGTTTATATACTAATCAGTTTGTCAGTATCTCTCTCTCTCTCTCTCTTTTATGCATCATGTATAAAAAAACAAAAACAAAAACACATCCATTCGTTCATATGTATATATATATATATATATAGATGCCTTGTATTTTTTAAGTTTTTATTATTCATTAGTAGCTTAGATAAAGGCTTGTTGTTAGATATGTTTTGACTGAACCTAAACTACAATCCTTGTAAAACAGTTTTTGAGTTCGAGTTTTCTCTGTGTGTGTATATATGCTAGTATAAGCTGCGTCGAGTATCTTAATGTTATCTATGTTTGGGGTCCCGAAAAGGCTGTTACAACGTTAATACATTTTAGAGCCTTGCACCAATAGAGGCGTTGGTCTTAGCACCCTCCCCCTCCTCCCCGTACCCTTCCCTCCCATCCATTGCAGCTTTCAGCCAGCGCCCTTTGCCCAGCTGACGTTGTCCCCTCTCACAAAACAAAACCCGACAGTTCTAAAAGATTAAGAATTTCCCTTCGCTTTATGTTAAAAACATATTTGAAAAATAGCAAATTTCAGTTCACGCCAGTACTACGCTATGAGGCACTAATTAACTGTGAAAAATCCTTGTGCATAAACTATGATGCACTGACTAGCTGTGACAAATCCTTGTGCATAAACACTGACTAGCTGTGGTAAATCCTTGTGCATAAACAATGATGCACTGATTAACTGTGAAAAATCCTTGTGCATAAAGTATGATGCACTGACTAGCTGTGGCAAATCCTTGTGCATAAACACTGACTAGCTGTGGTAAATCCTTGTGCATAAACTATGATGCACTGACTAGCTGTGGCAAATCCTTGTGCATAAACTATAATGCACTGACTAGCTGTAGCAAATCCTTGTGCATAAAGTATGATGCACTGACTAGCTGTGGCAAATCCTTGTGCATAAACAATGATTAGCTGTGGCAAATCCTTGTGCATAAAGTATGATGCACTGACTAGCTGTGGCAAATCCTTGTGCATAAACACTGACTAGCTGTGGCAAATCCTTGTGCATAAACACTGACTAGCTGTGGCAAATCCTTGTGCATAAACTATGATGCACTGTCTAGCTGTGGCAAATCCTTGTGCATAAACACTGACTAGCTGTGGCAAATCATTGTGCATAAACTATGATGCACTGACTAACTGTGGCAGGAAAAGCAGTAAGGCGTCGCCCTGCGTTAGCCCTGAAATCAGCGCGGACAGAAACAGCAACAATCCGACTGTGACGCCTTGGCGTTAAAGCAGACTAGCAAGCAACTTGTGCATGTTGTAGAGCTTTTGGCGTGGCTGCCTACGATAGGTGACCCTGTTCTGAAGGGTGGGTTGTTGCTGTTTCTGTCCCCGCTGATTTCAGGGCTAACACAGGGCGACGCCTCACTGCTTTTCCTGCCACAGCTAGTCAGTGCATCATAGTTTATGCACAAGGATTTGCCACAGCTAGTCAGTGCATCATAGTTTACGCACAAGGATTTGCCACAGCTAGTCAGTGCATCATACTTTATGCACAAGGATTTGCCACAGCTAGTCAGTGCATCATAGTTTATGCACAAGGATTTGCCACAGCTGGTCAGTGCATTATAGTTTATGCACAAGGATTTGCCACAACTAGTCAGTGCATCATACTTTATGCACAAGGATTTGCCACAGCTAGTCAGTGCATCATACTTTATGCACAAGGATTTGCCACAGCTAGTCAGTGCATTATAGTTTATGCACAAGGATTTGCCACAGCTAGTCAATGCATCATAGTTTATGCACAAGGTTTGCCACAGCTAGTCAATGCATCATAGTTTATGCACAAGGATTTTTCCTGCAGCTTTTGCAGTCCGGAACGAGACCAATCCTTTCACCGGAATTCCTGCCTTCCACATACAGCCATGGTTTGGTGTCGTGCTACTGTGTTGTTACTGTTGAAATCTTTGAGCTTTTTGCTTGTGGACTGTAAAATTGTACTTGAATTAATAATTCAGAACTGTTCTTATGTATACTGGGAATGTATTTATGTTGAATATAGAACTGTAGTTATATATACTCAGAATGTATTTGTTTTATGTGTTGAATACATTTCGTGTAAACCAGGCACAACTTGAAATTCCGTAGCTGTAAGTAGACATATAAGGCGTTACAATTCACACACATACGCACACATGCGCACGCACGCACGCACGCACGCAGACACACACACACACACACACACACACACACATTATACACTCCAGCCCCCAAAAGTGAGCAACTTTAAGAATCAAGAGTCAAGGAGTGTGATGCGTTTCCTCTAATAAAGTCAGAGGATCTCGAGGAAGCACATGACTTTAAAGCATTGACATTGTGGACGATCACTTTTGTGGATACCATTAACAATTCTGTTTTGACGTTTCTTTAACATTTCCTAGCTGGGGTTTTCTTCTTTCTTTCTTTCTATTTTTCTTCTGTTTTTGTTCTTTTTGTTTTTAGTTTTTTTCCTGTTTGGCGAAGAGCCTGCTGACTGCAAGCTGATGCTGGACAGTCTGGCACTTGCATGCTGAACTAAGCCGCCCGGAGGCTTTGCCATCCGGTGGTGTCAGTTAAACGGCTGCTGAACCCAAACTGTTTCACTCGTACGTGATGCTGGCAGCACTGGCCGTTTTGACACACATCGGGCACGTTTCTCACGTGTCCTCCACGTAGTGTATATGTAGAGTACGTGTGAAACTGACTGCATGCTGAATGGAAGTAGACCGGTGAATAAGCCTTCCACCGGTAGAAGTTTTGTGGAAGTAGTTTATTGAGGTTTGAACAGCTCTTTTTTTTTCTGTCTCTGTTCATAGCGTGCTAACAGTACTTACAGGATGCTACTTACCCCCTTCCCCTTGATGTAAAGCACACCGCAGATTCTTGCTCAAAGTTGTCTTACTCTCTGCTATAGTTAAGTCCAGTTCTCTCCCTTTACAGGCGCGAAAGTTCAGTTAAAACGCTATGGCCGCAGGTCTCGATAGATTTCAAAGGAAATCTCTCTCTCTCTCTCTCTGTGTCTCCGTCTCTGTCTCTCTGTGTGTGGCTGTTTCGAGTTACACCTTTGAGATGTCTTGCGGTGTGAACATTTTTGATGAAAGATTACAGATGATAGATTGCTTTCTAATGTAATGCTTCACATAGCCGCCATTTGAATAAATTGACAATTTTATTTACACACAATCAGCGTTTTGCGTGAGTCTGTGTGTAAACGTGCGTCAGATCTAGTTAAGAGTGGAGTGGTTTGCAGTACTTCTCGCTCTGATATAACGTGCTGGTTGACTGGGCGTAAAACACCAGGTTACCTCCTTACTTGCGGTACTTGGTGTGGTACGGTCAGTCAGCACATAAAGCTGTAGCCAGCACTGACAGCAGTCGGTCAGTGTGCGTGTCTAAGTGGCTTCAAATAGTAAGTAACTCGGTGTTTTACGTCCAGTCAACCACAGCGGTTACATCCGGGCGACAGTGGCATCAGCATAAACCACGTCAACACCCACCTCTAAGCACCGCCTCCAATAGATACGTGTTCACAAACCACGTCAACACCCACCTCTAAGCACCGCCTCCAATAGATACGTGTTCACAAACCACGTCAACACCCACCTCTAAGCACCGCCTCCAATAGATACGTGTTCACAAACCACGTCAACACCCACCTCTAAGCACCGCCTCCAATAGATACGTGTTCACAAGCGTACTGACTGGTGGCATGTACTGCTGTAGTTGTCTGCATTTCAGTGTATGAATCCAGCCTTCAAATCAATGCAGTTTTCCTCGTTTGATTGCAGCTGTTATTTCTCGTCATCAGTGAACGTGTGCCACTACTAATGTTGAAGGTTTTGTTCGTAATCCACCAGTCTTTCCCTTGAATCCACCAGACTTTCACTTGAATCCACCAGTCTTTCTCTTGAATCCACCAGACTTTCACTTGAATCCACCAGACTTTCTCTTGAACCCACCAGACTTTCCCTTAAAACCACCAGACTCTCACTCGAATCCACCAGACTTTTCCCTGGAACCCACCAAACTTTCCCTGGAACCCACCAGACTTTCCCTTGAATCCACCAGACTTTCCCTTGAATCCACCAGACTTTCGCCCACATGCTTTCGGTTTGTGGGGCAGGCATGGCGGCCACTGTTGGGGCTGTGACTGGCGACGTTGTGATTGGCTGGAGGACTTCCCGTGACTGCCGTCCAGTGGGCACGTTAAAGCCAACACTTTACTGCAGATGTAGAGTGTGTGAGGAAAGGATGAGAAAAAGGTCACCACACACACACACACACACACACACATACACACACACCGACAAGCAAGGATCCCAGTCACTAAAAGAAAAGATATATTGCAAGCTGAAAGCGAAATATTTATTGATCAATGTTTGCACGTAGTACACAATTACACCTTTGTTCATCACCGTCTCGGCCCTGTGTGTGACCGGACAGGCGTCGGTACGTAGGCAACAGCTTCCCACAAAGCAGACGAAGACGAAGAAATGAAAAGAAAAAAAAAAGAAAAAAGAGAGAGAGAGAGAGAGAGAGAGAGAGAGAGAGGAGAGAGAGAGAGAGAGAGAGAGAGAGAGAGAGAGAGAGAGAGCACCGGCAGAAAGATGCTGATACTACATACCACTAAGACTATGTCAGGCATTTAACCTGACCACTGCAGTCGCTGTTTTGACCCACACAAGGAGACCTCAAACCTGAACACATCCGATAAAATGCCCGGGCTACTTGCTTGCTGGGCGGTAAGCACCGCATCATGACCTCTCCATACCAAACCAGACGTTACGTCGTTAACGACTTTTCTAATCAATTTACGTTCCGCATTTCAAAGAAACAAGCCATTTCAGGAAAGAAGTCACGGTTGGCTTATAATGCCCAGTGAAGTGTGAAGGTCATAGACGGATGACACAGTACAGCTAGATTTGTGGAAAGAACATTTACAACTACTCTTTGCCAACACAACGAACACACACCAAAAGTCTCAACAAATTCCAGTTATCCCTGAAACATTGTCTCTACAAGTATCAGCAGATTATCAGTCTAAAACCAAACCATCAGTAGTTGCATCAGTCAGCAGGGCTGACTCCACAGAACTACAAGAGTACATACTGCATCAGCAAATAATTAGGCTGGGAAACAGCATAAACTGAGAATAGGGAAAGAAGAACAAATCCGAAACAAGGACCACTGCTGGCGTTATAAAACAAGATCCAAACACATAACAATTCAAGAGAATGCTTATTTAATAGGGCAGCATTGTGCACTGTCACATTAAATGAGCATTCTCTTTAAACTTTTATGTGTTTGGGTCTTCTGAGAATGTATCAGTTGCTGTACACCGCTGGCGGGTCCAGCTACGTGTGAACACTGACAACTGTGTGCAGGAATGAAGTAGAGGACCACAGCTGTACTCTCGGCTGGACAACTGGACACAACCGTGGTCCACTGCTTCTGTGTGCCGCCATCGACACTGTCCCTTCTCACCAGCAAACACAACTGTGTGCAGTACATCGCAATGTTTTAATCTTAACAGAAACAACAACAAAAAAGTTACAGTTCAAAGGAAGCAAGAAAGCGAGGTACAACTCTATGAATCAACATACATGTGTGTATAATTTACACAAGATATCCTCAGTTTGATATACGAACGGATAGTGTATAAACATTGTCTCAAAACTGGCTACGCTGAAGGAGAGAGATCATGTATTGTGGAACATCACATCACCTCAGAGGCTTTTTAGCGCCCGCTGTTTTCACTTCACAGTCACACTGCTGCTGACGCCTGTGAGCGACTCTTCAGCAATAACTCTTCAGCATCTGCATCAGACTTGTGAGCCACAACAGCGCTGACACTGACAGTGCGTGAGACAGGCGGCTTCCTCACCACCGCAACAGCGCTGACACTGACAGTGCGTGAGACAGGCGGCTTCCCCACCACCGCAACAGCCCGCTTACCACACACAACAATCAGCTCTCACTACTCATCACAAACCCCTTCTTTTTCAACGAACACCAACACAGCAGTGGACAACTAATCGAAAAGTGTTTCAATATTTTCTTTTAATTCCACATTCATCAAAGACTGAAACAGTGGAAGCGCAGACACCTGGCATCATAACTCAGGTGCTGGATTTCAGTCATGTCTTCTTATTCACACAAGCACCTCTCACAGTACACCAATATACCTTTATAACAACAACAAAACAACAACAAATGTATTCCCGGCCCATGCTAATATTATACAGCAATAATAACTCACAACTGATTTTCTTTAAAGGTGTCTACATTTGAATAAATACTAAATGTGAACAAAGAGTACATAGTCTACTTCAATATGGGAAACTCATGCTGAGTGTGTATTTTCAAAAATGAAATAACAAATTTAGGTACAAAACAAAAGACAGCAGTAATAGAAACAAAAATAATTCCAAGTTTCCTGCCAAGTGAAGGAAAGGTGTGGTTTAGCATTCGACATTTTAATGTTGACAGGCACACAGATTACTAATACGGAGCTCTAATGCAACCCTACTGGCTTTGACAAAAGAACAGTAAATGACACCACACTATACTGTCTTGCATAGTAAAGGTCAGAGGCTGTGCTCACAGCTGACTGTCGCAGGGCTGGGGACGAGCCAGCCGTGACCGCCTCCAACGTGCAGCCTCGTTCTACATGGAAAGCGTCACCAGTCGGCAGCCGCTGAGCAATGACGAGTGACAGCACTGCGAGGAAAGACTTGGTTCGGTGCTGCCTGCCTACCGTGCCAGGAAACACTGGGTTCGGTGCCGCCTGCCTACCGTGCCAGGAAACACTGGGTTCGGTGCCGCCTGCCTACCGTGCCAGGAAACACTGGGTTCGGTGCCGCCTGCCTACCGTGCCAGGAACGACTCGCTACGTGCACAGGCCACACAGACTTTAACAGCACATCTCCTTCTCTCCGTTATCTACCACATCCCTTTCTCTCTCCGTTATCTACCACACCCCTTTCTCTCTCCGTTATCTACCACACCCCTTTCTCTCTCCGTTATCTACCACACCCCTTTCTCTCTCCGTTATCTACCACACCCCTTTCTCTCTCCGTTATCTACCACATCCCTTTCTCTCTCCGTTATCTACCACATCCCTTTCTCTCTCCGTTATCTACCACATCCCTTTCTCTCTCCGTTATCTACCACACCCTTTCTCTCTCCGTTATCTACCACACTCCCTTTCTCTCTCCGTTATCTACCACATCCCTTTCTCTCTCCGTTATCTACCACATCCCTTTCTCTCTCCGTTATCTACCACATCCCTTTCTCTCTCTGTTTTCTACCACATCTCTCTGTGTGTATTTTCTACCCTTTTTCTCAGTGTATTTTCTACCACATCTCTGTGTATTCTGCCACATCTCTTTCTTTGTGTGTTTACTACCACATCAAGGACAGATATGGTGCAAGATTACTTACACTATATGGACACAATTCCGTTTGAAACAATCTTGGGACACGATGTGGATCAGTTTTCTACCACAAGTATTTAAGCACTTCAGTACACTACACTACAGGATTTTCTTTCCTTCTTTTTGTTCCGAATTGCACTCCTAAACAGTAGGCACACACACCCTGTTACTTACAAACACCACACTTTCAAACTGAATAACTAAGGTCCAGTACAATTTGTTTCGTCTCTCTTTCTCTCTCTCTCTTCAGGTGACTAGCACATAATGCTGTGAAAGTCAGGAACAAACTGTTTTCAAAATGAAGAATCTTTTTCCACTGCACCGAATGAAGCGATGCCGGAGGGCAACAGGCCTAGCTGTCAAAACTGATCCGAAAACCACAGTTCTATATCCATGCATCGGCCAATAACCATTCCATGATAACAACACGTCAGGAAAGGAGAGAAGTGGATGATGTTCAAACTATTTACACACACAGCTCAGCTAACCTTCCCAGTGATCCAGCACAGCCTGGGCAGAGAGAAACCCCAGCAGCACACTCCCTTCATCCGACAGCCGTCAATACCACTCCCTTCATCCGACAGCCGTCAATACCACTCCCTTCATCCGACAGCCGTCAATACCACTCCCTTCATCCCACAGCTGTCAATACCACTCCCTTCATCCGACAGCCGTCAATACCACTCCCTTCATCCGACAGCCGTCAATACCACTCCCTTCATCCAACAAGGGTTGGTTCCAACAGCCGTCAATACCACTCCCTTCATCCAACAAGGGTTGGTTCCAACAGCCGTCAATACCACTCCCTTCATGCCAAACCCCAAACCCCATGGGTTGGTTCCAACAGCCGTCAATACCACTCCCTTCATCCAACAAGGGTTGGTTCCAACAAAAAAGGGTTTCCGCCGTCAATACCACTCCCTTCATCCACAAGGGTTGGTTCCACAGCCGTCAATACCACTCCCTTCATCCAACAGGGTTGGTTCCAAAGCCGTCAATACCACTCCCTTCATCCAACAAGGGTTGGTTCCAACAGCCGTCAATACCAGTCCCTTCAACCAACAAGGGTTGGTTCCAACAGCCGTCAATACCAGTCCCTTCATCCAACAAGGGTTGGTTCCAACAGCCGTCAATACCAGTCCCTTCATCCAACAAGGGTTGGTTCCAACAGCCGTCAATACCACTGGAACACCAGCCAGCGTGGGCTTTCAGTGTACTTCCTAAGACAGCATACATTTTTGGCTGTGCACTGGTGTGAAAACTGTAAGGCGCTTTGAGCCCACATTTTTCTTTGGAAAACAGCACTTTAAGAAAAGCGTTTCATTATTATTGTCACTATTTCTTCATCAACTGCACTGTGCCAGAACGCCTGCAACTACTGCAGAACATTTCCACTAAATGCAACTGATTTCAATGCCCACAAGAATGTGACCCCCTCCACCCAAACAACAACAAAATTACTTCATTTTCATTCCTTCAAACCAGAAATAGCAGTGTGACATGTCTGTCTCTACTGTCATTTGTGTCACCCTTGACACCCCCCAACTTGACACAAGGCATTACAAAAAGCATTCTGCCTTTTTACCCCCCCCCCCCCACCCCACCCCCCTCCCCCATCCCACCCCCATCCCTGAAGAATGACCCTTGATATCATGTACAGTTTTTCACATTTTCTGCTTTGGTAACTGCAGTGGCAGTCTTTCAAGGTACATTCAAGAGTTCAGTGACCAGCCTTCACTGTTTCTGGGGCTTCACTGTTGCTGGGGCTTCACTGTTGCTGGGGCTTCACTGTGCTGCGGCTAAAGAAGATGGGCGAGTTGCGGGCAGAGCGTCAGACAGCGAGGGACAGTGCAGGCGCCGCGTGCAGCGTTATACGCTGTCGGTCTGCACCGTCACCATGGTGGAGCCGTTCCACATTGTCTTGAACTGCTCCGGCAGCGCAAACTCCTTCTGCAACACGTGGAGGCAGCAACTCGTGTCAACAAGGGTGTGCTGCTGTACATAAGGCACAGTCTGAACGTGCAGACACACACACACACAGGTATATAGACACCCCCCTTCCCCCAGGCACCAACACTCACACAACCAACTCTCCCCCCCCCCCCCCCCCCCCCACCACACACACACAGACAGACAGGTATATAGACACCCCCCTTCCCCCAGGCACCAACACTCACACAACCAACTCCCCCCCCCCCCCCCACCCCACACACACACACAGGTATATAGACACCCCCCTTCCCCCAGGCACCAACACTCACACAACCCCCCCCCCCCCCCCCCCACACACACACACCAGACCAAATCAAGGAACTATGCAATGGCAACAGGGAGTCAACACTCACGTAATCCCCATCCCCCACAGGCACCAGAACGTTCATCTCCGACGACTTGGCCGTCACGATCTCCACGTCCAGAGACTTGTCACTCAGGTACACCATGCACCCGTCGGTTTTGTCGATGCTGATGGTGGGCACCTTGCCAGTCACCTGTAGGACGACAGGTGTGAGACATACAGCAGTGATACGTTAGCCGAGGCACATCCCACACCTGTACAGGTGTGAGTCACAGCAGTGATACGTTAGCCAAGGCACATCCCACACCTGTACAGGTCTGAGACACACAGCAGTGATATGTTAGCCAAGGCACATCCCACACCTGTACAGGTCTGAGACACACAGCAGTGATATGTTAGCCAAGGCACATCCCACACCTGTACAGGTGTGAGTCACAGCAGTGATACGTTAGCCAAGGCACATCCCACACCTGTACAGGTCTGAGACACACAGCAGTGATATGTTAGCCAAGGCACATCCCACACCTGTACAGTCTTCTTCATGCTGATGGTGGCACCTTACCAGTCAGCCGTCACCTGATCACCGTGGTGTCACTCACGTACACCCTACGCCCGTCCCGTCACGGACTGTTCAGACATTTTGTGGCCACCATGATGGCCGATGCAACAGGTGTGAACTGTTGGAAACGCTGCAGCGGTGAGAGCAGAGGCCGCTGGAGAGGCATCGTCCACTGAGGACAACGTCTGTCAGGCTGAATCAAGCCAGCCAGCAATCGTGAGGGTCCTACTGCCACCCACAGCAAGGTGCACGTGCACAGCACTGTTCACATTCAGAACCAGTCTTAACCTTGTGTGAAGGAATGAGGCTTTCTCCTCACACGCCAGGCTCACGGGGGAGGTTGGACGTATCATTTGCTGCCCGTGCTTCTTGCCTAGCGGAGGGCTGCTTGTCTGCACCCACTGCACTGTTTCAGGCCGAGGATCAGTCCACACCGGAACAGCGAGCTGAGATGACTGTGGCTATGCACTGCCTGACGTGCTGCGTGACAACTGCCTGACGTGCAGTTCACTGCCTGACATGCTGCATGCGAGTTCACTGCCTGACGCGCTGCATGTGAGATCACTGCCTAACATGCTGCACGTGAGACCACTGCCTGACGTGCTGCATGTCAGAACATTGCCTGACACGCTGCACGTGAGATCACTGCCTGACATGCTGCATGTCAGATCACTGCCTGACATGCTGCATGTCAGATCACTGCCTGATGTGCTGCATGTGAGATCACTGCCTGACGTGTTGCATGTGAGATCACTGCCTGGCACGCTGCATGTGAGCCTATTTTCCAGCCCCGTCAGCTCGCCTCACTAGGACCGTGTTGCCCCAACACTTCCGGACTGCCCCGTCAGCTCGCCTCACTAGGACCGTGTTGCCCCAACACTTCCGGACTGCCCCGTCAGCTCGCCTCACTAGGACCGTGTTGCCCCAACACTTCCGGACTGCCCCGTCAGCTCGCCTCACTAGGACCGTGTTGGGTCAGAGGTGGTCAGCATGTTGATGGAAGACAATGCAATCTGCGCTCTGAACGGCTGAGGTCTGTGGCTCGATAGGCCCCCTTACCTGACCCTGCTGCACCTGTACACACAGCGTCTCTGTGGCTGCACTCAGCCCTATGCGGGTGTGCTGACACCGTAGTCAGCAACAAGCGCATGATGAGATACAGCAGGATTATAAACACAGGCATATATTTGCCTATTATAATCAAACGGAAAGGTCACATTTTAACGTGTGTGCTCTTTTGATCAAAGGAAGCGTTGAAACCAAAGTGAACTCTGGATGCAAGGGAGAGAATGCGAAGTGATGTGTAGTGTCTTACCTGCCCCTGCATGCTCTGACAGTTGACAAACTCCAGTGAGGATACAACATCCTCAAATACAATGGCCGTCTTCTTGCAGGAATCTGCAGATGTACAAATATATATATATATATATATATATATAAACACTTTAACTGCAGAACATTATCAATTGAGTGACACAAATACCAGGACTCTTTCAAACAAAAAGCTAGAGACTGAATGCAAGCTGCACCACTCCATCACTTGTGATCATGGCAGGAGACGTGACTGTGGACAGACAGGCTGATACTGGTGTGACTGTGGACAGACAGGCTGATACTGGTGTGACTGTGGACAGACAGGCTGATACTGGGGTGACTGTGGACAGACAGGCTGATACTGGTGTGACTGTGGACAGACAGACTGATACTGGAGTGACTGTGGACAGACAGGCTGATACTGGAGTGACTGTGGACAGACAGGCTGATACTGGAGTGACTGTGGACAGACAGGCTGATACTTTGGGGTGATTGTGGACAGACAGGCTGATATTGGAATGACTGTGGACAGACAGGCTGATATTGGAGTGACTGGACAGACAGGCTGATATTGGAGTGACTGGACAGACAGGCTGATATTGGAGTCCCTGCCAACAGACAGGCTGATGTTGGAGTGACTGTGGACAGACAGACTGATACTGGAGTCCCTGCCAACAGACAGGCTGATGTTGGAGTGACTGTGGACAGACAGACTGATACTGGAGTCCCTGCCAACAGACAGGCTGATGTTGGAGTGACTGTGGACAGACAGACTGATACTGGAGTCCCTGCCAACAGACAGGCTGATACTGGAGTGACTGTGGACAGACAGACTGATGTTGGAGTGACTGTGGACAGACAGACTGATACTGGAGTCCCTGCCAACAGACTGTGATCATGGCAGGAGATGTGACCGTGGACAGGCTGATACTGGAGTCCCTGCCAACAGACTGTGATCATGGCAGGAGATGTGACCGTGGACAGGCTGATACTGGAGTCCCTGCCAACAGACTGCGATCATGGCAGGAGATGTGACCGTGGACAGACTGATACTGGAGTCCCTGCCAACAGACTGTGATCATGGCAGGAGATGTGACCGTGGACAGGCTGATACTGGAGTCCCTGCAAAGAGACCAGTCTGCCTAGCGGCCTGACGTACCCAGAATAATGGAGTTGACCTTGCCCTTGATCTGGATGACAGAGTTGGAGCACTTGAAGACATAGACAGTCTGCTTGAGCTCCGTCTTGTCCAGCACGATGTTCTTGTTGCCCTCGTGGTATTCCTGTTACACACACAACACTAACACACTCACTATTTCAGCATGCGTGTGTGTGTGTGTGTGTGTGTGTGTGTGTGTGTGTGTGTGTGTAGACAGAGTATGTGCATGTATGTGTGTGTATGTGTTTCTATGTGTAGGTGCGCATGCATGCACATGTGTGTCTCTTTGTGTGCATGTCTCTGTGCATGCGTATGCATGCATGTCTGTGGATGAACGCATGTGTGTGCACAATTGTGTGCACACATGTGTGAGCCTGTGTGTGTATCTGTCATGTGCCTCTGTGTGTGTGTATCTGTATCATGTGCCTGAGCGTATATATGTGGCATGTGCCTTG
This sequence comes from Alviniconcha marisindica, assembly GCA_018857735.1. Taxonomy (NCBI): domain Eukaryota; kingdom Metazoa; phylum Mollusca; class Gastropoda; family Provannidae; genus Alviniconcha; species Alviniconcha marisindica. Next base: position 362,293 of record JABMCL010000070.1, read on the forward strand.
GTATATCTGTCATGCGCCTGTGTGTAGACCTGTGTCATGTGCCTGTCTGTATATCTGTGTCATGTGCCTGCGTGTATCCTGTCACGTGCCTGTGTGTGTGTATCTGTGTCATATGCCTGTGTGTGTATCTGTGTCATATGCCAGAGCGTATATCTGTGGCATATGCCTGTGTATATCTGTCATGTGATATATATACTTTCAGGTTGCCCTCAGTATTTACTAGACAAACTTCAAAAAGTTCAGAATGCAGCAGCAAGGCTTGTGTGTAAAGCTAAGAAATCTGACCACATCCATCCTATTCTTCAAACTCTGCATTGGCTTACCAGTAACACATCGCATTCAATAGAAAATTTCAACTATCTGTTTCAATTCCATCTCAGGAACAGCCCCTGAGTATCTGTCCGATCAACTTCAACCTTATACTCCAGCAAGACAGTTACGATCTGCATCTGACACACGAACCTTTGTCACCCCCTGTGTAAACACAAAAACATTTGGTGAAAGATCTTTTTCTTATGCTGGCCCATCTGTCTGGAACAATTTGCCTCAAACACTCCGCCACTCTGATTCTACCTCCTCTTTCAAAACCGCCCTCAAGACGCACCTGTTTAATAATTATTTCTAAACTGTTTTTCACAGCCTTGCCAATCCCCTCGTTTCGATGTTGTGTGTGTGTGTGTGTGTGTGTGTGTGTGTGTGTGTGTGTGTGTGGTGTTGGTGTGTGTGTGTGTGTGTGTGTGTGTGTGTGTGTGTGTGTGTGTGTGTGTGTGTGTGTGTGTGTGTTACTGTAAAGCGCCCTGTGCTGCCACCTTGTGTGGTAGATGGGCGCTCTAGAAATCCTCTTTATTATTATTATTATTATGTGCCTGGGTGCAGATATGTGTCATGTGCCTGTGTGTGTATCTGTGTCATATGCCTCTATGTGTATCTGTATCATGTGCCTGTGTATCTGTGTTATGTGCTTGTGTGTGTATCTGTGTTGCCAATTTATAATCCACTGAAACTCGACAGCCAATTTATAATCCACTGAAACTCGACAGCCAATTTATAATCCACTGAAACTCTACAGCCAATTTATAAGCGACTGAAACTCGACAGCCAATTTATAATCCACTGAAACTCTACAGCCAATTTATAATCCACTGAAACTCTACAGCCAGTTTATAATCCACTGAAACTCTACAGCCAATTTATAAGCCACTGAAAGTGGACAGCAAAGCTACTGACCACGACCCATTTCTTGTTCTGCAGCTCGGTGAGTGGCGGCTTGGCGGCGGCCTTGAGTGCGGGCTTGGGGGCAGCCACGGGTTTGGGAGCCGTGGCCTTGAAAGGAGCCGGGCCCTGTCGGAGGGCGGGGTTCTTGTGGGTCTTCATGTCGTCAGTCACCTTCTTCAGACCTGCAGCAACAACAGCCACATCAGTTACCTCACCACGGCACTGCTCACCGACAGCATACACAGCGACCTCACCACGGCACTGCTCACCGACAGCATACACAGCGACCTCACAACGGCACTGCTCACCGACAGCATACACAGCGACCTCACCATGGCATTGCTCATCGACAACATGCACAGCGACCTCACCATGGCATTGCTCGACAGCATACACAGCGACCTCACCATGGCATTGCTCATCGACAGCATGCACAGCGACCTCACCATGGCATTGCTCATCGACAGCATGCACAGCGACCTCACCATGGCATTGCTCATCGACAGCATGCACAGCGACCTCATCACGGCATTGCTCATCGACAACATCCACAGCGACCTCATCACGGCATTGCTCATCGACAGCATGCACAGCGACCTCATCACGGCATTGCTCATCGACAACATGCACAGCGATCTCACCATGGCATTGCTCATCGACAGCATGCACAGCGACCTCACCATGGCATTGCTCATCGACAACATGCACAGCGATCTCACCATGGCATTGCTCATCGACAACATGCACAGCGACCTCATCATGGCATTGCTCAGGACAGCAGTGTTAGACGGTGACCTTAAGATGGCACTGCTCAGGACCAACAAGCTCATCCCAGAAAAATATTCACGGATAAAAGCATCTCTAGATGATAGCTCCATGGTCATCAGCTTTTTGTTTATGTTTTGCATATACACACAGTCACACAAACCCTCATTCACACTCACAAAATGTACTTATTCCCCACCTACCCCCAGAGAGAGGGGGGGGGGGGGGGGGGGGGAGAGAGAGAGATTGATTCTGCTTAAGTAATTTTTGGAGAGAAAAAAATCCAAGTTTTGTCAGTAGAAATTCTTCTCCTGAAAATCAGAAATTCTTCTAAGAAAACTGAAAATTCTGAGCACATTAAAGGTGGTGTTACTGTTGTTTTTATTTACAACAGAAATACTTCTGAAGGGGATTTTTTCCAAAATGTGTCTAGTTTTATGTACAAACTAATAACAAAGAATATGTGAAGATGAACAAGAAGGGCTTAGCCCATGTTTCCAGTTAAGTTTTCTGGCCATATTCTGTGGCATTTAATAAACTCCAATTCAAGAACTTGACAGACAAAAAAAAAAAAAAAATGCATAGCAAAACCTGTGACTTTCATGAATGTGTGCAAATCACACACTTTCTGAAAACAAGAGATAAGCAATGCCACATGGATCTCCTGGTTTTGGACAGAAACTGCCAGCGGTAAAATTAGCCTGGCACGGCCCAAATGGGAGAGCAAC
>JABMCL010000070.1:370000-397860 GCA_018857735.1 Alviniconcha marisindica
AACCCCCCGTCCCAAAACCCGTCCCCCACTAAAACCCTCCTCGTCCTGGCCCGCTGTCCCCCTTACAAGGGCCCCCTTTGTCACCCCCTGTCCCACACCCCCCCCCCCCGTCGCACACTGTCCCACTTCCAAACCTCCTCGTCCCACACACGCCCCCAACACAAACCCCCCCTCCCCCACACCCCCCTTCCAAACCCCCCCGTCACCACACACTGTCCCCCTACCCCCCTCCCCCCTGGGCCCCCACTCCTTTTCCCCCCCGTCCCACGGGCCACCACACCCCCCAACCCCCCCGTCACCAAAACCACCCCCCCCCCGTCCCCCACAGTCCCCATCCCCCCCGTCATTTTCGGCCTCATCCCCCCCCCTCCCCCGTCCCTTTCCCCCGGGCCACTGGCCCCCCGTCACCACCCCTGTCCCACACTTTCCCTTTTCCCCCTCCCCCACACGGGCCCCACTCAGCCCCCTCCCCCCTCCCCCACACACTGTCCCCACTGCCCCCCCCCCCCCACCACGAGTCCCCCCCCTCCCCGCCACCACACACCCCCCACCCCCCGCGTGACCTACTGCCCCCCCTACCCCCTTTTTAACCGTCCCGCCCTTTATGAAAACTGCGGGGCCGGGCTTTACCCCCCCCCCCGCCCGGTGGGTTTTCAGGGAGCCCGTCTGGGTGATGGTGGCCACCTTCACGGCCCATTTACCCCATTGTCAGCGGTACAGAGAGCGGCCGACGTTGCTCATCTCCGTGCCCCACTGGCTCCCAGCGGGCCGCCGTGTCGGCGTACAGTCAACCTGCCGGTTACCTACCCCCACCACCCGGCTAAACACATAGCCACGCACGCTCGCACGTACACAATACACACACCCTCCTCTGTCTGCCTGTCTGTCCTCCCTCTCTCTCTCACACACACACACACACACACCTCCCCCCCCTTTTCCCCCCTCTCTGCCCCCCCCAACACCCCTACCCTCTCCCCCCTCTCTCTCAAAAGGCACACGCGCCCCTGTACAAATGGAACAGCGTTGCCTTGTTCTTTGTTATACCAAACTAATCCTTTAAAGGGGGGAGGATGGGGGGGGGAGGGTGGGGGGGGACGGGTAAAGGGGGAAGAGGGGATAAATTTAATTAAAGGGGAGAGAGGGGGGAGACAAACGCTGAGGCCACTCACATTCTAAACGGAAAAATACAACTTTGTTTCTAAACTCTACTATGGCAATGACGATCGACCAAGACCACCCTAACCATTTAAAGTTTAAGTACAGTCAGGTAGAGGATAGTATGGTGCAGAGTTGGAAAAATCAACTTTAAACAGCAAGCGAGGCAACGTCACAATGTGCGGTTTTCGTGAAGACTAAGCGTGCCAATTATCTCCAGCTGCTCTACAAGTCACAAAGCAATGTTATTTCACATCTAAACAAACAAACAAAAAACAAAAAAGAAGGTTCAAACGAACGCTTATTTATTTTAACACGGACACACAGTATGCAAATTTTCGGGGAAATCCCCTTTATCAAGCCACAAAATGACACTTAACAGATAAACGGTCAAAAACGATGAAAATTGAAAGAAAATGACTTATCTTGTTTTGGTTGAGTTTTTACAGCTTGATCGGTGCTTGGAAGATTGTTGGCGTCAGCGTTTCAGAACGCTAGCAGTCATTCTGTTTCAGATTATTTTTTAAAACTTTACATCTGTTGTAAATTCTTACCTGGTAATAACCACATAAATATAAAACGCACAAAGTTTAAACCCGACTGCACGTACAACTCAGTGACAAGAAACACACACCGTTCCACTTCCCCCCCCCCCCCCCCCCCTTGAAATCGGCACAGCGTCATTACAACTGGACTGGGAGTATCGAGATCGTCAGAGTTCATCATGGTGCCCAGTGGAAGAGACTGGCTGAACAGACTCAGACTGGCAGAAAAGGCGAAAGTTGAAGGATTCTGCCGCGGACGGCCCGGACTGACGACCGGAACTAAACAACGACCATCACAGTCCCCGTCATGTCCGATTTGACGACCGGAACTAAACAATAACGACCAATAATGCCCGTGATGATGCCCGGTTTGACGACCGGAAAACAACAACGACCAGCACACAGTACCCGTGGTGATGCCCGGTTTGACGGCCGGAACTAAACAAAACGACCCGCACACAGTGGTGATGCCCGGGTTTTACGACCGGGAAATAAACAACGACGACCAGCACACAGTGGTGATGCCCGGTTTGACGACCGGAAAACAACAACGACCAGCACACAGTGTCCGTGGTGATGCCCGGTTTGACGGCCGGAACTAAACAACAACGACCAGCACACAGTGGTGATGCCCGGTTTGACGACCGGAACTAAACAACAACGACCAGCACACAGTGGTGATGCCCGGTTTGAAGACCGGAACTAAACAACAACGACCAGCACACAGTGTCCGTGGTGATGCTCGGTTTGACGACCGGAACTAAACAACAACGACCAGCACACAGTGTCCGTGGTGATGCTCCCTTTTACACCGGAACTAAAAAAACAACGACCAGCACACAGTGTCCGTGGTGATGCCGGTTTGACGACCGGAACTAAACAACAACGACCAGCACACAGTGTCCGTGGTGATGCCGGTTTGACGACCGGAAAAAAAAAACGACCAGCACACAGTGTCCGTGGTGATGCCCGGTTTGACGACCGGAAAACAACGACCAGCACACAGTGGGGTGATCCCCGGGTTTGAGACCGGAAAACAACGACCAGACAAACCCGGTTTGGAAAAAGCCCCGGGGTTTGACGACCGGAAAAAAACGACCAGACAAGTGTCCGTGGTGATGCCCGGTTTGACGACCGGAAAACAACACCCGCACAAGTGGGATGCCCGGGTTTTACGACCGGAAAAAAAAGCACACAGTGGTGATGCCCGGTTTGACGACCGGAAAACAACGACCAGCACACAGTGGTGATGCCCGGTTTGACGTCCGGAAAACAACGACCAGCACACAGTGGTGATGCCCGGTTTGACGACCGGAAAACAACGACCAGCACACAGTGGTGATGCCCGGTTTGACGACCGGAAAACAACGACCAGCACACAGTGCCCGTGATGCTGTCGATACGATTGAAGACGGCCAGGAATGGGAGGTCATTTTGCAATGTCTCAAACACCTACCTCCATGTTTACCTGCACCACAGACGGCCGGAACACAAGCAATGGATGCCTTTACGCTTGACTGACGGGACGCCTTCGTTACCGCCCTTCAACCAGCACTAAACATCGTTAGTCACGGGCCGTCAGGCACTGCACCTCTTTACTTCACACCTTGCCCATTTCACACCAGCCCCTTACGTCACACCAGCCCCTTAGTTCACACCTTGCCCCCTTCACACCAGCCCCTTACTTCACATCCTGCTGATTTCACACCAGTTCCTTACTTCATACCCTGCCCACTTTACACCAGCCCCTTACTTCACACCTTGCCGACTTCACACCAGCCCCTTACGTCACACCAGCCCCTTACTTCACACCTTGCCGACTTCACACCCGGCCCACTTCACACCAGCCCCTTACTTCACACCTTGCCGACCTCACAACTTGCTGACTTCACACCAATTCCTTACTTCACACCTTGTCGATTTGACACCTTGCTCACTTCACACCTGGCTCACTTGAGACCAGTCCCTTACTTCACACCTTCATGACGCCATACCTGTCCTTCACAACTTGCTGACGTCACACCAGACCCATACTTCACACTTTGAAGACTTCACAATCGTCTCTTACTTTACACTATCCTCTCTCTTCGCCCCCCCTCCCTCCCCCACCAAACCCCCCACTCTCCCCCTCACCACACAATTTCACCAACCCCCCCCCCCCCCCCAAAAGCCCCCTACAACCCCCACCTCCCCCCCCGTCACCACACACGCCCTACACTAACCCCCCCCCCCCCCCCCCCCCCCCCCCCTCACCACACCCCAAAAACTACAACCCCCCCCCCCCCCCCCCTCACCACCGCCCTACACTACAACCCCCCCCCTCCCCCCCGTCCCCGCAACCCCTTTACCCCCCCCCACACCCCCCCCCCCCGTCAAACATACACTCAACCCCCCCCCCCCCCCGGCCCCCACACCCCTACACGCCCCCCCCCCCCCCCCCCCCCCCCCCCCCCACCCCCCCCCCCCCCCCCCCCCCCCCCCCCCCTCCCCCACACCGCCCTACACTTTCACCCCCCCCCCCGTCCCCCCAACTGCCCCCCCCTCCCCCCCCCCAAGTCTCACACAAAGCTCTCACTCAAACCCCCCTCCACAACCCCCCCCCCAAACCCCCCCCCCCACCACCACCCTCACTCCCAAACCCCCCCCCCCCCGCCACCACCACCCTCACTCACCCCCCCCCCCCCGCCCACACTCCCCCCCCCTCCCCTCCCCTCCCCCCACACACGCCCTACCACAACCCCCCCTTCCCCCCCCGTCACCCCACACGCCCTACACTCAACACCCCGCCCCCCCCCCCTCCCACACCCCAAAACTACAAACCCCCCCCCCCCCCCCCCCCCCCCCCCCCCCCCCCCCCCCCCGTCACACACGGCCCAAAAACCCCAACCCCCCCCCCCCCCAAAAACCCTCACCACCCCCCCCCCCCCCCCCCCCCCCCCCCCACACGCCTCATACAACCCCCCCCCCCCCCCCCCCCCCCCCCCCCCCGCCCCCACACCGCCCCCACTACAAACCCCCCCCCCCCCCCCCCCCCCCCCCCAACCACACCCTTCCCCCCCCCCCCCCCCCCCCCCCCCCCCCCCCCCCCCCCCCCCCACACACACAAACATTTGACAACGCTTCCTCCCCATTTTTTCCCCCTCGGCTGTTTTACTGGCAACGTTTAGAGAAACGAGGTAGCGCGCATTTGCGATTTTTCGACCGCATAAATACCACCTTGAACTGAGCATATACTGGGTGTGAGCGGGTTGGGCTTAGCCGTAAGGCGTTAGGTTGGTAAGCAGGGGCTTCGGTTCGAATCCGCTTCGGCTCTCCTCTTCAAAAGTTGTAGTCTGTGGACATTATCTGGTGACTTTGTCCCTCGCAATTTATGAAAGATTAAAATGGCTCTCATCGCTGCCCATTTTAATGCACGAGTCATTCTGGTGATGACAGTGTAGTGATAGGTATATAATTTCCCTCTTCCCCCCCTCCATACCCCCCCCCCCCCCCTTCTCCCCATCCCTAATAAGCCTTATGGTTTCTGCGGACGTCAAGCGCCATGTTTACTTACTTACTAGCATGCACTGGCTTAAGCGTCCCCACTTCGCTGTACTCTTCACTGCTTTCCTAATGCCTCTCTCTCATCCCCCCCCCCCCCCCCCCCCCCCCCCCCCCCCCCCCCCCCCCCCCCCCCCCCCCCCCCCCCGTCCTTCTCTCGCATCCACTCCACTCTATGAGAGAGAGAGAGAGAGAGAGAGAGAGAGAGAGAGAGAGAGAGAGAGAGAGAGAGAGAGAGAGAGAGAAGAAGAAGAAGAAGAAGAAGAAGAAGAAGAAGGAATGTTGGAATAAGATAATTATGTCTTTGAAGGAAGCAACCGCCACACATTATGAGGCAAATCGTCTGCCCCCCCTTCCCTTAACGTAACGACGACAAGTGAACCTGGCAAATATCACTGCAACAGTTGTCAGATATGCACCACCAGCAGATCTCCTTCAACGCAGAATTCTGTCGTTGCACAAAGACACCATCAATCTCTCACAATCACTGAACCAACTCGTCTTCACTCCTCCTCCAAACTTTCTCCACCGCACAGAATGCGGCTTTTTAATACGTGCGCGCGCGTGCACGATCGCGAGTGTATGTGCGTGGAGAGAGAGAGAGAGAGAGAGAGAGAGAGAGAGAGAGAGAGAGAGGAGAGAGAGAAGAGAAGAGAGAGAAGTAAAGAGAGAGAGAGAGAGAGAGAGAGAGAGAGAGAGAGAGAGAGAGAGAGAGAGAGAGTTTTGTATATGTGTGTGCACGCACGCGCCGTACATGCGCGCACGGTGTGTGTGTGTGTGTGTGAGTGCGCGCGTGTGTGCGTGTGTGCGTGTGTGCGTGTGTGTGTGTGTGTGTGTGTGCGCGCGTGTGTGCGTGTGTGCGTGTGTGTGTGCGCGCGTGTGTGTGCGTGCGTGCGTGCGTGCGTGCGTGTGTGTGTGTGTGCGTTTAAGCAGCTGTTTTACTGCCTTACGACGTGTTGGTGAAAGCGTTCGTGTGATGAGGTCGGACATGATTTCATGCCCGGAAGAATTTAGCTGAGCAGGAACAGTGAAACCTACAGCACCTGTTCCGCTGCTACACGCATACTGCTCCAACAAATTGAAGCAAGTGCAAACACCTAAGTCTTGAGCAAATGCGAAAATTATGATATACACTGCACACAGAAGCTATGCCAGTCTGAAATACAGTGTGAATGGCCACACTGGTATGAAACAGTGCAGACAGCCACACAAGTCTGAAACACACTGTTGATGGCCACACAGGTATGAAACACAGTGCAGACAGCCACACAGGTATGAAACACACTGTTGATGGCCACACAGGTATGAAACACAGTGCAGACAGCCACACAGGTATGAAACACACTGTTGATGGCCACACAGGTATGAAACACAGTGCAGACAGCCACACAAGTCTGAGATACAGTGTGGATGGCCACACAGGTATGAAACAGTGCTGACAGCCACACAAGTCTGAGATACAGTGTGGATGGCCACACAGGTATGAAACAGTGCAGACAGCCACATAAGTCTGAGATACAGTGTGGATGGCCACACAGGTATGAAACAATGCAGACAGCCACACAAGCCTGAGATACAGTGTGGATGGCCACACAGGTATGAAACAGTGCAGACAGCCACACAAGTCTGAGATACAGTGTGGATGCCCACACAGGTATGAAACACAGTGCAGACAGCCACACAAGTATGAAATTTCGAACCCCCCCCCCAATCTTTCCTGCTTTTTTTGTTCTTTCTTTCCTTCTTCCGGCTCTTCTGCTTCTATTCTGTCATACTTGCCCCCCCCCCCCCCCCCACCCCCCTCAATTCTGCCCAGGGAGTTGTTCCCCCTGCACAGCCCGTGTAAATCAGAAACGATACCCATTGTTGGTGCAGCCTTTGTGAAGCTGAAAGTAAGAGACTGCCATTTTCTCCTGAGTTTGACAAGACAACTACACCTCCAAAAATCTCTTGCGGCAAATCACGAGTCAGCCCCCCCACCCCCCAAGAAAAGGAAAAAGAAAAGAGAGCTGGCATCGTTTCTGCACCATAACCGATTACGTTATTTCTCTTGCCCCCCCCCCCCTCCCCTCCCCCCCCCCCCCCCCCAGCAGTTTGTGTCACATATTTTGTGCATTTTCTGCTGCCATAGAGCACCCCCCCCCCCCCCCCCCCCCCGTCCCGTATTTGTTCATTTTATTTGATCTGTATTAAAAGAACAACGAAAGGCAAAAGCAAGAGAAGACAATGCCGTTTCTCGCAGTGCCGGTCGTGTGTACGTGCGCGAGAAGGAGCACGGGTATTGGTGCGTTTCAATGACAAGGCAATTTGTGCTTCATCCATCATACCTACCCCCCCCCCTCCACCCCCCCCCCCGCCCCCCGGAACGCCGGGGAAGCTGCCTACCCGCACAGGGATGCACAGCCCGGGCCGGCAGCCTCCCTGTGCTGACTGCACGGAAAGCCAGCGCTTGACGTCGTGGGCAGCAGCTCCGCTCAGCCCCTGCTGCCCGGGATAACTGTCTGCCTCCGCTCCCGTCTTCCCTTCGTCTTCACGCCCGCTCACCACCGCTTCTGGGACAAGAAAGGTAACGGCTCTCACTGCTTTGGAACAAGGCAGGTAGGGGGGGGGGGAGGTCCTGTTCATGTGTGATGTTTAGTTGGTCGAACGGGTACCTCAGAGCGCGACAAAAGGGGTAGGGGGCTGGTACTGGTGCACATGCAGCCTTTCACACGTCTTGTTGCAGGTTTGGTCGGGTGAACACTGCGTCCTCACACCTGTCCAGGCGGTCGGTGACCACCCAACAGGGGGCTTGGCCAGGCGGACTGGACTGGTGACACACTGCCAGCCCTCACAGCGGTCTTGTTGCCAGGCTGGTACTGGGGGGACACACTGCCAGCCCTCACAGCGGTCTTGTTGCCAGGCTGGTACTGGTGACACACTGCCAGCCCTCACAGCGGTCTTGTTGCCAGGCTGGTACTGGACTGGTGACACACTGCCAGCCCTCACAGCGGTCTTGTTGCCAGGCTGGTACTGGACTGGTGACACACTGCCAGCCCTCACAGCGGTCTTGTTGCCAGGCTGGTACTGGTGACACACTGCCAGCCCTCACAGCGGTCTTGTTGCCAGGCTGGTACTGGTGACACACTGCCAGCCCTCACAGCGGTCTTGTTGCCACTTTCAAACGTCCATTGTCAGCAAGACCAAAAAGCCAATGAAAAACTGCCACTGCCATCAACAGAGCTCGTGGTGCTTCTTTCCTTCGGTCTCCCTTTAACTTCGGCGCGCGTGGTACCCCCCCCCCGCCCCCACGGGAGGGTAAAGAAGCAAACAAACAATGGCGGGGGGGTAGAGGTGGGCGCACAAATTCCACTGTCAAATACCATAGGGGGGTTAGGGATACCAGAAAAGGCCATCGTCAAATACCATCAATGATGTAGTAGGAGCTCCAAACGCGCGGCAGAACGTGCCCCTCTCCAAACGGCGGCCTGCTGGAGATGGGACAGATGCGAGCAGCGGCAGAATGTGCCCCCCGCCTGAAGGGCAGCACGGTACGGGGGAAGGGCGGGTAACTGGAGCCAGGGGAGCCGAGGCCGACCGGCAAGGGGGTAAAATGCCAGCGTCGAGAGCGCAACGGTAGTGGGCCGTGATGTCACAGACGCTGCCCACGTCAGGAAAGACCTTTCGTGGCCCATCCAGGCTGAACTGAACCAGCCGACAGCCGTGGACCCGGCCCCCTCGGGCCTGAAGCAGGCTGATTACCTCTCACGTCAGCTGGGCCGCTTTACACGTGCAATGAATGCTGTCGGTGATAATGTTCTCCTGTCCCGCGTCCGTGTTGTGAAATCAGGAGTTGCGGCAATGTTGTGCGGACACACAACTCGCACACACTTTTATCAGTGCCGGCGTAGACTGCACTGTCGGTCTGACAATGGCCGCCATCACCACTCTGACAATGGCCGCCATGATCGGTATGACAATGGACGCCGTGATCTGACAATGTCTATGATCTGACGATGGACGCCATAAGGTGTCTGACAATGGACGCCGTGATCTGACAATGGATGCCATGTCTGACAATGGACGCCATAAAGTGTCTGACAATGGACGCCATGTCTGACAATGGACGCCATGATCGGGTAAGTAAGTAAGTAAGTGTTTTACGCCCAGTCAACCATTGCGGTTATATCAGGGCGAAACATATTGTTTTCATATAGTAATTGTTAAAAATGTGAACACGCTAAAACTAGTATATGTACAATATTAAAACGGGACTTAAAAGATGAGTAAAACATAAACATAAGCAGTAGTTATCTCACATTTAAATTTTACCCCAAAATATTGATTCCTTTCAAAAAGTAAAAAAACTTCTCAGATGAAATATCCTGAAATAACACACGCAATGATTGAGCTGTAAAGTGGCTCTCTCTTATTTCAGTAGGTCTGAACAAGTCAGTAAAATACGTTCAATAGCCAAAACTTCATCACAACCGTTGCACACTGGCGGTTCCTGACCTTTCAATAAAAAGGAATGAGTAATAAAAGAATGGCCAATGTGCAATCGGGCTGTTACAGTCTCTTCCTTCGTGTTTGTCTGAGGACAAACAACACACTCTTTTAAATATTTTATGTAGTTTATTTCCCACTCAGACTGCCCCAATTCTAATATATATTTGTTGGCGCGTGGTTTTAAGTCTGAGAACGGCATGAGCTCAACCGAGACGTCGCCAGCAAGGGCAGCCTTAGCTGCAGAGTCCGCAGCCGAATTGCCTCTAATGCCCACCTGGCCGGGGACCCAGATAAAGACAACATCCTTTCTATCCTCGGTCAAATTCATATATAATTCTATAATTCTAGACTCTGACCCAAGATGGGGTGGTCAAACTTTAAGTTAAATATAGTTTTTAGATATGATAGAGGTCTGACAATGGACGCCATGATGCATGTAACAATGGACGCCATGATGGGTCTGACAATGGACGCCATGATCGGTCTGACAATTGACGCCATGATGGGTCTGACAATGGACGCCATGATGGGTCTGACAATGGACGCCATGATGGCCATGATTTACTGTGGAGGTTGTGGTGGCAATCCACCATGCTCTCTTTCGCTGTTGCTGTACTGTATCTTGCGAGGCAAGCGGGGCCATCATTTGTTGGGCTTTTCGCGCGGAATATTATTTGTAACGTTCTGACTGGCCGAAACTGCTCGAGTGAGTGGCAAGCTGTTTGTGACGTCCCCAGCGGACAGTCCGCCTGCACATCTAACACCCAGTTCAACAGACTAAGTATCCACATGTAACACCCAGTGCAACCGACCAAGTCTGCACATGTAACACCCAGTGCAACAGACCAAGTCTGCACATGTAACACCCAGTGCAACAGACCAAGTCTGCACATCTAACACCCAGTTCAACAGACCAAGTCTGCACATGTAACACCCAGTGCAACAGACCAAGTCTACACATGTGACACCCAGTGCAACAGACCCAGTCTGCACATCTAAAGCCCGTTCTTAATTGGGCGAATGTTTGTTCGCGAACCTAGTTGGAAGTATTCGGCGAACCTAGTTGGTTCTTAATTGGGCCAACTTTTCTTCGCGAACCTAGTTGGAAGTATTCATCGAACTGCGACGAAGCGATATTCGGGGTCCAAAAAGCTTCGCTCAACATGTTCTGGGAACATTCGCCCTATTCGACGAACATTGCCTCTGATTGGCTGAGAGCAGAGCTCTCCTGTGGATGAGGAAGAAATAAAAATGGATGACAGTGTCGCTGGGTTCTTCACTCGCTTCGGAGGGAATTTGTTTATTTGTTGACTTGCGGGAGGCGCAGCCTTGTCTCGGGGACCCAGAATGAGATAGTAGTTAGTTGAATTACCCTGTGAGGGATGATTAAAATATATTGACTTGGCTTTAGCCTACATTTTCGACCATGCTGTTTGCTGCGCGTCTTCCGCAAGTTCGGACCGAAGCTTGCATCTCATTACAAGCCAGTTGAGAACGAAGTAAAGTTCGTCGAACTGTCCGAAACATGTTCGGCGAACTAAAAGTTCAATTAAGAAATAAATCATACTTCGTCGAACTGTCCGAAGTATGTTCGGCGAACAAACATTCGCCCAGTTAAGAACGGACTTAACACCCAAAGTGCAACAGACCAAGTCTGCACATGTAACACCCAGTGCAACAGACCAAGTCTACACATGTAACACCCAGTTCAACAGACCAAGTCTGCACATCTAACACCCAGTGCAACAGACCAAGTCTACACATCTAACACCCAGTTCAACAGACCAAGTCTGCACATCTAACACCCAGTGCAACAGACCAAGTCTGCACATCTAACACCTAGTGCAACAGACCAAGTCTACACATGTAACACCCAGTTCAACAGACCAAGTCTGCACATCTAACACCCAGTGCAACAGACCAAGTCTACACATCTAACACCCAGTTCAACAGACCAAGTCTGCACATCTAACACCCAGTGCAACAGACCAAGTCTGCACATCTAACACCCAGTGCAACAGACCAAGTCTACACATCTAACACCCAGTGCAACAGACCAAGTCTGCACATCTAACACCCAGTGCAACAGACCAAGTCTGCACATCTAACACCCAGTTCAACAGACCAAGTCTGCACATCTAACACCCAGTTCAACAGACCAAGTCTGCACATCTAACTCCCAGTGCAACAGACCAAGTCTACACATCTAACACCTAGTGCAACAGACCACGTCTGCACATCTAACACCCAGTGCAACAGACCAACTCTGCACATCTAACACCTAGTGCAACAGACCAAGTCTACACACCTAACACCCAGTGCAACAGACCAAGTCTACACATCTAACACCTAGTGCAACAGACCAAGTCTGCACATCTAACACCCAGTGCAACAGACCAAGTCTGCACATGTAACACCCAGTTCAACAGACCAAGTCAGTCTGCACATGTAACACCCAGTGCACAGCCAACGCTGTGTCAGGACAAACACTGTTTCACGTGCTGTGTCTCGATGTGATTTCTGTCATAAAGATGTTTAATCACAAATTGCTCACATGATGTATCCCGATGCATGGGTGCTGCATGTCTGGCCTTGGTTGACTGAATTTAGATGTGCTCTCTGAGTTTGACGTTTTTCGCTGGACTGTTTTCACGAAGGTATCAGCCACAAAACCGGACGGCTTGCCCATGCCACTGTTCATGTCGATTCTTTACTCAATGCCACTAGTCAGGAAAAGTGCGAATAGCGCTCATACCACTGTTCAAGACGATTCTTTACTCAATGCCACTAGTCAGGAAAAGTGCGAATAGCGCTCATACGACTGTTCAAGACGATTCTTTACTCAATGCCACGGGTCAGGAAAACTGCGAATAGCGCTCATACCACTGTTCAAGACGATTCTTTACTCAATGCCACTAGTCAGGAAAAGTGCGAATAGCGCTCATACCACTGTTCAAGACGATTCTTTACTCAATGCCACTAGTCAGGAAAATTGGGAATAGTGTCAATACCGTGAAATCGATACGTTAAAGTTTTTGTCGCGTCTAGCCGCCAAAACACTGATCACAACAGGTTCATTTTTTTGGTTCTCTCGTGCGAATGAAACAGTCCCGCTGACTGGGCAACGGGCCAGGTACTGTTCCAGCGTGCTCAGCTTACAGCGCTACAGACACGTGTAGTATACTTACTCCCGTCTGTTTGTTCCCATCACACTGATCTAGGCTAAGACGGAACACGTGTTCGCCCTTCCATGACCATGACCCCCGTGACAGCACAAACTAATCCCACGGCGTGACGTATTACCGTGGAAAGATCACCGGCCGGGTATGCACCGTGATTAACCGGAAGATGGTCTGTGGCGACGCACACCGCACCGGTCTGTCGCTGCAGCAGGCGCACGGATCAAACACGCACAGCACGTGATGCGCTTGGCGCACGTCTACTCATCAGCCAGCGCTCGGCGCTGGACTTTTGGGCTCCAATGTTGCCGCCAACGTCCTCCTTACCAGGGAATCAGTCGTCTAATACTCTGTCTCTGGCGCAGACCCAGTCACATACGTCTTTTCCGCAGAATCAGTCACCTAGTGCTCCGTTATTTCCCCAAACAGTCTGCCAACTTTTATTACTTGCTGTTCTGCAAATTCAGCCACCCACGACTCTTATCTTTTTCACAGAACCAGTCACCTATAAACTATCTTTTTCACAGAACCAGTCACCCATAAACTCTTTTTCACAGAACCAGTCACCCATAACTCTTTTTCATAGAATCAGTCACCTCTCACTCTGTCTCAGCTGTGCAATCAGTCACCCGTTGGCCTGCCGTTTTTGAGCAATCACCCGTTGGCCTGCCGTTTTTGAGCAATCACCCGTTGGCCTGCCGTTTTTGAGCAATCACACGTTGGCTTTTTTTGAGCAATCAGTCACCTACGGCCTTGTCTTTTCTGTGGAAGCAGTCATAACTGTGGGATGAGTGCACACCGGTGGTGGGGTGAATATAATGGTGAGTGGCACCAACCGTGGTGAGTTATAATGGTGAATGGCACCAGCCGTGGTGAGTTATAATGGTGAATGGCACCAGCCGTGGTGAGTTATAATGGTGAATGGCACCAGCCGTGGTGAGTTATAATGGTGAATGGCACCAACCGTGGTGAGTTATAATGGTGAATGGCACCAGCCGTGGTGAGTTATAATGGTGAATGGCACCAGCCGTGGTGAGTTATAATGGTGAATGGCACCAGCCATGGTGAGTTATAATGGTGAATGGCACCAACCGTGGTGAGTTATAATGGTGAGCGGCACTAGCCGTGGTGAGTTATAATGGTGAATGGCACCAACCGTGGTGAGTTATAATGGTGAGCGGCACTAGCCGTGGTGAGTTATAATGGTGAATGGCACCAGCCGTGGTGAGTTATAATGGTGAATGGCACCAACCGTGGTGAGTTATAATGGTGAGCGGCACCAGCCATGTAACAAGCAAGCAGCTCTGTAACCACCTGGGTGAGTATTCAACAGGCTCTGTGTAAAGCTACCGCCACTCACTGAGAGTGGCGCACATCTAGAAGGCAGACGCACATAACAGCGCGACAGTGGTTACTGTGAAGCCATTAGGGCGGCACGTAGTTCAGGAGCTGTGTGAGAGTGGAGGTGGCCGTCCTGGGCTGTCCGTCCTAACGAGCCTTCTGGTTTCCGTGGACGTAAAACTATACTGAACCATGCTTCGGCATTGGTCACAGCTTGTCCCTAATATGTCAACTGACATCTGAGGACATTAAGTATCACTTCATCATCACCATTAGGGCTCATCTCGCCATGAGGTGCTAAACAAGTGTTGATATAAATACTCAATAAATGAGGTGAGTGCACAAAGGTGGTTGGGTGAGTGGTGCACAACCATGGTGGGGTGAGCGCACAACCAATAGACCATGAGCCAGCCTATACCCCCCCCCCCCCCCGGGGGGGGAGGGGGGGGGGATTTTACATCATGGTAATTTCTGGGTACCTTGACCATCAAAGTACACAGTTCAGGTTGTCTGTAAGTGAGCTGTTGCTGTTTGTGTCTGTGGTGCTGGTTCTAATAAATGCACTATATGGAATTCCAAATTGCGATGACCTTGTCTCTTAGCAACTCATTTATTATGACAAAAAGGCCATTTCCATATATTGTTTTATCGTTTGAACAATTTAATATGTTGTAGTTTTCCATTTCTCTTTGTTTAAATGTGTCTTGTAATGGCACTGCGGACGCAGAAATATTAAGGTCCCCTCTGTTAAAACCCCAGAGCTGACGAATGTTTTCCCTTAAAAGCACGGAGTAGGTCAGAATAAAGCCAAATATGCTCAGTCCAGTGCCATAATGTATTCCTTGTCCTAATTTCGGCTTCCCCGGTCCATTCACCTTCTTTTTTTTCCGAATCCTCTCCATACTTTTCAATTGCGTTAGTCTTGGCTGAAGCGAATTCCCGCGTTAGCCTGCGAAAAAAAAATTGGTCACACTGCTCATAGTCAATTGATTTAAGCAGGTTCTCATGTTGAGTGCCTGCAGAATATAAATAGGCACCAAAACGTGTGTTACTGTGCCTCAAAAAGGTGATTTAGACATACTTGTGATCTGATCAATTGTTCTTTAATTTTGTACTGAATGCGTTACAAGGAATCTGTCTGGAAGTATCTTTTGCAGTTGTAGACAGTGATATGTGCTAATTATTGACTGTTTCGGCTGGGATGCTTGCTATTGATTGTGTTCTGTGTAGAACAGTGAGGCAGCTTTTTGCTCGTAAGGAACTGTGACTGTGATTTGTCCTGAAGTGACCTTGTGCGGTTGACGAGGTATACAAATTAAAGAACTAAATAACTTAAACATGTGCAATGGTCCAGTCCCGATATGGTGGAGGAAATATATGAGTATATACCGAATCTTCATGGGAATCACACATTGTGCTACTTTATGAATGACTGCAGAATTATTTTAAAACAAAAGAACCCACTGGAAGGGAGTGATGTAAGATCATCCAAAAAGCGAGAACAGCAAATCCGTCAGCAACCACAATGCTAGCTGTTGCCCAGTGACAGGTGTCTTGTTTGTGAAAAGACTTGAATACAAGGAAACAACATGTTGAAAACTTAGTCAAATGTATGTCAAAAACAGCTGAGGAGAAGCTCATTACCATGCCACCTGTCGGAGAGATTACACTCGAGAGGATGACAGACACCAGGAAACCATCAAATACACTAAAACCATTGAAGAGCAAGCTTCCAACAAGACCATATAAACATTATTTTCAGTACATCGTTCAGTATGTTATGGGCAGAATCGTTTAGAGATAAAGAGATTACCACGTTAAGGAAAAATTATGAAACTGGAAATTCCATGCATCTTCTCTGTAGAGGTAAATAAGTGATAGGTGTCAGCAAAATGTGTCAACACACCTCATCCTTGTTGAATAGTCACAATGCCACCATGCAGAGATGCATTAATAATGCACATCAAAAGGGCCAACTTTCAAGCACTCTTGATATTCCGCAGTTAAGGCAACTAAAACTATTCCTCGAGCAGATGGCCATGGCTTGCATACTGTGAATGGAAAAGTGGGAGGTATACTGGACAGCTGTTTTTTCATGCCGCAAGACCTGGTTGAAATCCAGGTGGAGCAACCCCAAAAGGAAGATAACTATCAAGAATACACAGAGCTTGAGAATCTTGATGGCTTCAGGTTTGAGGCTGACATATATATCTAAGTTGGACATGCATTCAGTGACACTCAAAGTAAGGAACATTCAGGTTTGGCAACCTTCTATGGCACCGGCCTTGGTATCTTTGGCTGGAAAAAATACACCCAATCTATAATGATAAGCAGTAAGAAATAAAGAGAGTAATGCGTTTTTTTATATCTCAAAGTCAGATAACAATTTCAGAAAGTCAGTAATGATTTGTCAAATCATTGACAGTGTGGACAATCACTTTGGTGAATATCTCTTTACATTTCCTAGTGTTCGTCTGTATTCTTGGCATAATAGCAAAGAGCCTGCTGACTGCAAGGTGATACATGAAACTGTCCAGCATGCTGAATTAAGCCAAACCAGAGATACGATCCGGTGGCATCTGGCTCCTAAACCTAAACTTTTTACTGAGACACAACAAAGGCAAAGCTGGTAAGTTTTACATTATTATTATTGCTGATCGCTTTTATATAGCGCTATTCTCCGCTTTCGAGCAGACTCACTGCGCTCGCATGTGATTCTACATGAATGAATAGCTTTTTATAGCGCGTTTTGAATATCCACCGGAAGTGGTGTACTTACAGCGCTGGCATGGCTGGTGCCAAATGAAACTGCTGCCATCTCGGCGCGTTCTGTGTACACCACACAACCATGCACCATGTCACTTCAAGCAAGCCACATACGTAAGGTGTATGCGTGTTTAGCTGTAACCCGCCACCTGCACTTTTGACAGAATGACCGGGGTCTTTTACGTGCTACTGCGGTAACATGGGGTGGAACGGATACCGAAATAAGAGTCAGCACAAAAAGTCGACCCTGGAGAAGAAAATTCTCCCGACACTCCTTCAAGGATTCGAACCCGCGACCTTTCGATCACGAGTCCGGCGCTCTAACCACTGAGCTATCCCCGCCCCCGTACTTACATCGGGCATGTTTCTCGCCTGTCTTCCATGGGGTATAGAGTACTGTGAAACTGATTTCAGGTTAAATGGAGGTAGACCAGTGAATAAGCCAGCACCTGCAGCGGTTTTGCGCAAGTAGTTTACTGTGATTTGAACATATGTGCATTTTTGTAAAAGGTTGCTTAACTTTTGAACTTGAGTATATTCTATTCCGTGACGTCATCCATTAATGCAGGTGTTAATCAAACATTCTCTGTGACTCTCTCAGTCGCCATGATACATTTGGTGGTAAATGAAGCACTTTTGTTCAATATTTTTACACGAGCATTGTACAAAATTATGCAACGTGACATTTTTTTTTTTCAATCTTCATTAATCCCACACGCGTAATTCAGGCCACCATACCTGGGTAAGACAACAGCAGCCGCAAGAGCAGTGCTACCCATTGATACCAGCATGAGCAGTATTTCTGTGTGTCCAAAGAACGATATAGCTGCCTGTTGTTTGGGATTTGTAGGGGACACGCCCATTTTAATAGATGCCATTAAGCTGCTATGTACCATCTCAGATAATCCCTAAAAGCAGAGTAGTTCACCTTGCAGACAAGCAGATATTGAAAAGACACATACTGAGCTATCCAAAAATCAATGGGGGGAGGGGGTTCAATACCTGGCCCATGGACTACAAGGTGGGGTGAGTGCACAACGGTGGTGGGGTGAGTGGTGCACAACCATGGTGGGGTGAGTGGTGGGGTGAGTGCGCAAACAATGGTCGGGTGTGTTTGGGAGAGTGCGCATGTTAAGGTGAGTTGCACAACGGTGGTGGGGTGAGTGGTAGGGTGAGTACACAACATGATGGGGTGAGTGCGCAACCATGGTGGGGGTGGGGTGAGTGGTAGGGTGAGTGCACAACATGATGGGGTGAGTGGTAGGGTGAGTGCACAACATGATGGGGTGAGTGCGCAACCATGGTGGGGGTGGGGTGAGTGGTAGGGTGAGTGCACAAGACAGTGGGGCGAGTGGTGGTGAGGCCGATGCTGATGCAGGCAGAGCGTGACCCTGACGTGGCGAGGTAGGTCACGCCCACAGACACCAGTAGCTGACAGTGTGACGCTGCACCTCAACACCTCTTAAGCTTACCTGCAACACACACAACGACAGACAATTCAAAAACCAGTTTGCAAGGAGTGCGGGGTGTATGCGTGTGTGTGTGTGTGTGTGTGTGTGTGTGTGGTGTGTGGTGTGTGTGTGTGTGGTGGGAGAGAGAGAGAGAGAGAGAGAGAGAGAGAGAGAGAGAGAGAGAGAGAGAGAGAGAGAGAGAGAGAGAGAGAGATAGAGAGAGAGAGAGAGAGAGAACTCGAAAATTTTATTTTCCAATGATTGTAGTTTAGGTTCATTTAGACCTGTCTAACAACTAGTAGAGAGAGAGAGAGAGAGAGAGAGAGAGAGAGAGAGAGAGAGAGAGAGAGAGAGAGAGAGAGAGAGAGAGAGAGAGAGAGGCGGTGGTGATAGTGGAGAGAACAGTGAGAAAGCGTAAGACGAAGTCATTTAAGAAAACTGTTGAGCACTTTCAAAGGGGAGTGGGGCGGAGCAGGGAGAACCAGGCTCCAGACCCCCACCCCCCCCTCAACACACACACCCATAAAAAAGAGTAAATAATAAAGAGGATTTCTAAAGGTTGGGGGCACGAGGGGCCAGGTGGGTGAAGTGGGACTGGGGTGGGCCGGCGGGGGGGGGGAGGGGGGGTGGGATGGGGGCGGCAGGGGGGGGGGGGGGGGGGGGCAAGCCAACGGATCGTCAGGCAGCCGCCATTGCCAACAAAGCTCCATTAGTTCCGCACGTCTGTGGAAGACATTGCGCCTACTCCCCCGTCTTCCACTGCGCTCATCTCCAGCACAGCCCTCGCGCCTCCCTTCATACGCGTCCTCTTTCGCACCTTTTCCTTTCCCCTCCATTATCTCGCCCTCTCTCTCTCTTTAAAAAGGAAAAGATAAAACTCTTGGCATTCCCTCCTTTCAACGTACACAGCACTCGTTTAAAAAACAATAATAGCGACAATAATAATAACAACAGGTCGTAAGATGTCTTTATGGCTTCAACAGCCATGAACATTAAAGTCGGCGAAGAACAAGGAAAATGTACTCACCAAAAGTAGAGACACGTGCTCGAAACTATTCAGTGTTTCGACACGAAATGTCTTCGTCATGAACAAATGAAGTAACTAATTTGAATCGAGCGTTTCTACTTGCTTTCTGTGGATAGTTATCAGCCCCCCCCCCCCTCCCCTCCCCTCCCCCGCCTCCCCATTCCTTTCTTTTTATTAAACGTCTTCTTTCTCCTTCTCGCTCTTTGCTCTTTGTCTGCCCTGTGTTAGCGTCAGGCATTTCACTGGTTACTTAAGAAGACACGTCGAGTCGCAACGTTGAACTGTTCTGTGTCCGCGTCTCGTCTCCTTCTGGGGAGCAAGACTTCCTTACAGTGACAGTGTTAACACCCAATCAACCTGCCCAGCAGGGCGACAGTAAACAGCCACATGTTCCATCAGGGCGACAGTAAACAGCCACACTGTTCCATCAGGGCGACAGTAAACAGCCACATTGTTCCATCAGGGCGACAGTAAACAGCCACACTGTTCCATCAGGGCGACAGTAAACAGCCACACTGTTCCTCAGGGCGACAGTAAACAGCCACACTGTTCCATCAGGGCGACAGTAAACAGCCACACTGTTCCATCAGGGCGACAGTAAACAGCCACACTGTTCCATCAGGGCGACAGTAAACAGCCACATTCCATCAGGGCGACAGTAAACAGCCACACTTCCATCAGGGCGACAGTAAACAGCCACACTGTTCCATCAGGGCGACAGTAAACAGCCACACTGTTCCACAGGGCGACAGTAAACAGCCACATGTTCTCAGGGCGACAGTAAACAGCCACATTGTTCCATCAGGGCGACAGTAAACAGCCACACTTCCATCAGGGCGACAGTAAACAGCCACACTGTTCCATCAGGGCGACAGTAAACAGCCACACTGTTCCGTCAGGGCGACAGTAAACAGCCACACTGTTCCATCAGGGCGACAGTAAACAGCCACATTGTTCCATCAGGGCGACAGTAAACAGCCACACTTCCATCAGGGCGACAGTAAACAGCCACACTGCTCTAGCAGGGCGACAGTAAACAGCCACACTGTTCTAGCAGGGCGACAGTAAACAGCACCTGTCTAAGGCGACAGTAAACAGACAACCTGTCCCATCAGGGGACAGTAAAGAGTCAACCTGTCCCATCAGGGCGACAGTAAAGAGTCAATCTGTCCCATCAGGGCGACACTAAAGAGTCACCCTGTCCCATCAAGGCGACAGTAAAGAGTCAACCTGGCCCATCAGGGCGACAGTAAAGAGTCAACCTGCCCCATCAGGTGACAGTACACAGCCAACCTGTCCCATCAGATGACAGTAAAGAGACAACATGTCCCATCAGGTGACAGTAAAGAGTCAACATGTTCCATCAGGTGACAGTAAAGAGTCAACCTGTCCCATCAGGTGACAGTAAAGAGACAACATGTCCCATCAGGTGACAGTAAAGAGTCAACCTGTCCCATCAGGTGACAGTAAAGAGACAACCTGTCCTACCAGGGCGACAGTAAAGAGACAACCTGTCCTACCAGGGCGACAGTAAAGAGTCAACCTGTCCCGTCAGGTGACAGTAAAGAGTCAACCTGTCCCATCAGGTGACAGTAAAGAGTCAACCTGTCCCATCAGGGCGACAGTAAAGTGTCAACCTGTCCCACCAGGGCGACAGTAAAGAGTCAACCTCTCCCATCAGGGCGACAGTACACAGCCAACTTGTCCCATCAGGTGACAGTAAAGAGACATGTCCCATCAGGTGACAGTAAAGAGTCAACTTGTCCTACCAGGGCGACTGTAAAGAGACAACCTGTCCTACCAGGGCGACAGTAAAGAGACAACCTGTCCTACCAGGGCGACAGTAAAGAGACAACCTGTCCAAACTGAGAGAGAGAGAGAGAGAGAGAGAGAGAGAGAGAGAGAGAGAGAGAGAGAGAGAGAGAGAGAGAGAGAGAGACAGACAGACAGACAGACAGACAGACAGACAGACACACAGACACACAGACACACAGACCAAAAGCAAACAGACTTCCCGGATTCTGACGGGAAAATTACCGATTTTACAAGATGAATCACAGCGCAGAAGAAACACATTTAACAAAGAAACACACAAAAACCTAACGACAACCATGCAGAAAGACGGGTTGGGGGGTTTAGCGGGTGGGGTGGGGTGGGGGGGGGGGGGGGGGGGGGGGGGGGAAAAGAGAGAGAGAGAGAAAAAAGACATGTTGGGGAAAAAGAAAAAAAAAGAAACAAGGGACACTATTTTCTTTTCTTCACACTGCTCCGCAAGAGTGGTGGCCCTTGATGTAGAGGCGCCAGGTAATTGAAGTCTGCCAAAGGCCAACAACCCAGTGAGAGGCAGCTCCTGCCTTGCACTACAACGTAATTACAACTTTCCCCAAACATTTCACATCAGTGTTAGGGGAGGGGGGGGGGGGGGGGGGGGGGGGGGTGACAGGACAAGAGGCGTTGCGTGGAACCCCCACAAAGGTTCACCTGCGGCTGACAGCCACCCTTGTATTGCTGGGGTAAGCAACGCACTGGCCTTCCGTGCTAAACCGCGACTACACTCCTGTCTTACCGCACGCACAAAGACGTGAGGAGTGGATGGTTTAGTGCGTGGTAACTCCACACTGACCTCCCAGTCAATCGCCGGATTATCGGGGCACAATATCCACAACAGCGCCGCGCCCTTCTCTTGAAAAAAATCGAAGCGTGATCATGTCACACCGCTTCTGACAGAACTCCACTGGCTCCCAGTAAAATACCGCATTCAGAACAAGCTCGCTTTCCGTCACTTCGGCGGCACTCTTCCGTCGTATGTTGTCTTTTCCTCTCTGCATACATCAACCACCCTTCGTTCTTCGACAGAACGACTGCTCGAAATTCCGAAGACAAACATGAACACTTTTGGTGGACACTCTTCTCCGACTGTCTGGAACTCGCTGCCGGCAGACCCAAGAGGCTCGCCCTCCCTCCAAACTCTGATATTTTTCTCACTGAACGTTGAAAATGTCGGAGAATGTTGCAAAGCGCAGCATCTGTTTTCAGTATTATTATTACGTATGAGAGAGGAGAGAGAGAGAGAGAGAGAGAGAGAGAGAGAGAGAGAGAGAGAGAGAGAGAGAGAGAGAGAGTCCCTCTGTGTGTGGTACAAGAAGATATCTTTCTCGTTGTTCTCATCCTACTCACTGTAATTATCAGTCTACATGAAAACGAAGCAAACAGAACGTGGCCAAATCCACGAGCAGTAAGCAAGGGCACTGCTATCCCACAGAACCCAGCTATTCAACGACTCTTACCGCCAAGACAATAACCATTTTTGACAGGTGCAGCGCATGAAAGGAGAACCACTCACGGCATTACCAAGCACGGGGGGGGGGGGGGTAATGCAGATGAGGACAAGGGCGAAAAGGTGGTGATGGTACAAGGGAGCCAACTTTGGCAAGGGAGCCATTTCTTTTCAAGTCTTGGGCACGATTCGTCTGGCTAGGAAAAAGTTTGAGCACAGGTCGCGCACGATTTGGTCTTCAGACGCAGCTCCGAGCAAAGTCTAGGAATGCGCACATGCAGACGTTCAACAAGGTTTGTTGCTTTGCATGCGCAAACACACTACCACTCTAATCAATTAAACAGCAACTTTTTACCCCACCCCACCCCCCTTCCCTCCAGACACACACGCATGCCCGGACGCGCCCGAGCGCGCGCGCACACACACACTTCCTGTTGTTGTCTCTCTTTCTCTCTCTCTCTCTCTCTCTCTCTCTCTCTCTCTCTCTCTCGCACACATACACACACACTTCCTGTTTCTCTCTCTCTCTC
Source organism: Alviniconcha marisindica (assembly GCA_018857735.1). Lineage (NCBI taxonomy): Eukaryota > Metazoa > Mollusca > Gastropoda > Provannidae > Alviniconcha > Alviniconcha marisindica. The sequence goes on from JABMCL010000070.1 coordinate 393,300, forward strand.
TCTCGCTCTCTCTCTCTCACACACACTTCCTGTTGTTCTCTCTCTCTCTCTCTCTCTCTCTCTCTCTCTCTCTCTCTCTCACACACACACACACACACACACACACACACTTCCTGTTGTTCTCTCTCTCTCTCTCTCTCTCTCTCTCTCTCTCTCTCTACACACACACACACACACACACACACACAACTTCCTGTTGTTCTCTCTTACACACACACATACACACGCACACCACACACACACACACACACACACACACACACACACACACACACACACACACACACACGTTTGGCGAGCCCTTCCAGGGCCTGGTACACGTGATTGCTGTGACAAACGGGACGCAGACACTTGCATTCTGAACAGGCAGCGCCAGTAGGGGCAAGTTATCTTGGCAAACCTCTGCACGCGCTGTAGCAACGTCACTTGAGGTCGTTAGCAAGCTGGCAAGCGGGATGCTGTCGCACCTGGCTTTCCTTGCAGCCGTCACGACTGAAGAGGCAACAGGGACAACGATGTGAAACAAACAAGTAAAAACTCCCTTCCCCAAATCAGTCAAGCACATTTCTCTTAGGCGTTTTCTGTTTGGTTCTTTTTCTAAAGACTTTCGTTTTTCCAGTTCGCTAGCAGTCAGCCGTGTTTAGACGGTTTTGTTTGTTTGTTTTTTACCACCTTTCACGACTGCAGCTGTTAGCTCGTCTCGTTTTTCTGCTGTCCCACCCGACAGAAGCGCGCCCGTCCTACCGTCCCCGGCTGTCCACCGCGCTTTCCGTCGGTCCTTGCACGCCACATTCCTCACCGCCTGAAAGCTCTCGAGTGCTTACCTCCCCCGACACGCGTTGTCTGCCCTTGGCCCGTGAGAGGCTCATTGAGAACAGGTGGGGCACGAAGTGAGCCGAGGGTCTCCTCACGCACTTCACCACTAACGGCCCCCTACACGTAACCGTCCCCAGCCCGTCCGCCTGATGCGCTGACAGATCACTGACGCACGACCGGTAAAAACCATCACGACCAAAGACACTTCGGCGGATTCTTCTGGCAACAACTAATATACGGCATGGCAGTTGGAAAGACGGAGAAAAACGTCGCTAAAAACCTCAAGCAGCACTGCGCTGATGTATTGCAAAGCCGATGGTGTATCGACACCCGCAAAACCCATTACTATCAAACCCGTGCGGCACTGGTGAACTGGAACGCCAATGGTGTATCATGACCAGTAGAAAACATCACTGTCAAACCAGATTGCACAGATGAATTTGAACACCAACGGTATAATTATTATGACCAGTAAAAACCATTTTTACTGATAAATTTGAACACCAACGGTATAATTATTTTGACCAGTAGAAACCATTACTGTCAAACCATATTCCACTGATGAATTTGAACATCAACGATATATTATGACCAGTAGAAACAATCACTGTCAACTTAATTGTTTCACTGACAAATCAGAACGTGAACGGTTTGGGATCACAGAAAACCATCACTTCCATGGTTTCCGCAGTTTCTCTTGCTCTCGACAGCAGGTCGGAATGAGTTGTTTTGCTCTGTTAGACGCTGTACATTCTTCTCTCAAAAGCAGTCTAAAAAACCTACTTTTTCTCACATTTCTCGCAACTCAACTGTTGAAATTCTTTTTGTCTGACACTTGTCTTTCTGTTTATAATGATGACTTGTTCGTTTTACTCGCCTCTCTCTTTCCATACGGGTGTGTGTGTTTTTTCACAGTACAACGCCTCCTCTTTCCATACGGGTGTGTGTTTTTTCACCGTACAACGCCTCTCTCTTTCCATACGGGTGTTGTTTTTTCACCGTACAACGCCTCCCTCTTTCCATACGGGTGTTGTTTTTTCACCGTACAACAACGCCTCTCTCTTTCTATAGGGGTGTTGTTTTTTCACCGTACAACGCTTCCCTCTTTCCATACGGGTGTTGTTTTTTCACCGTACAATAACGCCTCTCTCTTTCTATAGGGGTGTTGTTTTTTCACCGTACAACGCCTCTCTCTTTCCATACGGGTGTTGTTTTTTCACCGTACAACGCACCTCTCTTTCCATACGGGTGTTGTTTTTTCACCGTACAACGCCTCTCTCTTTCTATAGGGGTGTTGTTTTTTCACCGTACAACGCCCCTCTCTTTCCATACGGGTGTTGCTTTTTCACTGTACAACGCCTCTCTCTTTCCATACGGGTGTAGTTTTTCACTGTACAACGCCTCTCTCTTTCCATACGGGTGTAGTTTTTCACTGTACAACGCCTCTCTCTTTCCATACGGGTGTAGTTTTTCACTGTACAACGCCTCTCTCTTTCCATACGGGTGCTGTTTTTTCAATGTACAACGCCTCTCTCTTTCCATACGGGTGTTGTTTTTTCACTGTACAACGCCTCTCTCCATACGGGTGTAGTTTTTCACTGTACAACGCCTCGGGTGGCAGGGTAGGTGCTGTAGACGTGTAGCAGTATCGTAAAACCGCACTGCACCTGTGTATTAGAAAAGCGAGGGCAGACCACGACCTGCCGTCAGTCTTACACCTGTTCAACAGGACCGTGGCGCTGTCATGGCAGCAGGAAGCCGCTGTCAACACCGCACCACTCTGAAGACATGGTCTGTGGCCAGTAGAAAACACCACCGCCAAGCTTGCACTGCGCATCAGCACTGCACTGATGAATTGGAACGCCAATGGTACGAGTATACCGTGACCAGCAAAAACCATCTCTTAAAAGCCGCACTGCAATGACCTGGATAACCTGTGGTATATGACCACCAGAGCTATCACTGTCAACAAGTCATGCACTGACGACTTGGAGCAGCCAGAGCCAAGGACCGGTTGAAGCCATCGCTGTGCCAGTGTGAGATCCGTACTGCTGGCCCCGATCAGAGGCTGTCCACACTGTCATTACTGGCATTGGATCGTCTCCAGCCACATGACATTGGATCGTCTCCAGCCACAACTGTTAGAGTCCAATGGCAGGAGTACTTTCAGCTGTAGATCTAGTAATCTTCACGATATGACAGACTACATTAATGAAGCCCTGAAGTCGGGGCCGGCGTGGCGGTTTTCTTGGTTATTGGGTTTAACGCTTACTCGGTTGTTGGGTTTTAACGTCCAGCCAACCGCGCAGCGCCACCTCAGCATGAAGAGTGGCGGCTAACACCGCCCTTTATGTACGACAGCATGTACACGTGTGGGGAAACGGCTGCACACGCTACCTTCTCACCTCAAACTGGGTGACCCTCAGAGGTTTAGTCGAGGAACGCTACCGACACTCCGTACAGCACGGACGACTGGGACCACAAATGGGATATGACGGACCACCACCAATGGGATATGACGGACCACCACCAATAGGATATGACCAGAAACCGTAACTCAAACCCGTGCAGTACCCACACACGAGAAAACCAGAGGCATAACCCGCACAAGCGGCAGACAAACCCACGCCACTCACTGATTTATTGAGCCCACAGCGGTGTACCACAAACGGCCGCAAAAGGTGAACACTAAACATCGCATATACTGGGGTGACAACAGTGTTTTTTGTGTGTGTTTTTTAAGGGCCGTGGGGGGGGGGGGGGGGGGGGGGGGGGAAGAAGAAGAAGAAGAAAAGAGAAGAAAAGAGAAGAAAAAAAGGAGAAAACTTCCAAACTGCAACCCCCAACACATAAAAGCCGCCCATCAATCCCACGAAACAACGAGAAAGCCAGACGGAGATGACTGCAGTTTAAAACAGACCCGGCAGCGAAGGTCACAGCTGGGCGAAAATAACGCACGGAAAATCATAACACTCGCAATCCCAGCCACACACCCACCAGTCCAGCCACACACCCACCAGTCCAGCCACACACCCACCAGTCCAGCGACGCCCCCGACAAAAACGGCAGCAAATCACCTGACCAGCAACAGTGTGCAGGTTCCGCAGTCAGGACTTCACCTCATCTGCAAACGGCTTCTAGCGGGGGAGGTTTTAGGGAGGGTGCAAAGGCTGAATGTAGAAGTCATAGAACAGAACAAGTGAAGCGATTGGAGGTGGCGGGGGGGGGGGGGGGGGGGGGGGGGTAAAAAGAATCCTGACAGAACCAAAGACGGGGGGCAGTAAGACGAGCCACAAGGGACGCAACTGCACACAGGCGGACGGCTGAAGGCACGTGATCACCGTGGCGACAAAACGTGCCGCAACAGACCCCGCATGGCCCGAGTAAGTAAGTAAACTGGTGTTTTACGCCCAGTCAACCAGTGCCGTTACATCAGGGCGACCGCATGGCCTGAAGGACTGTCAGCCATCACGTAACGAAGAGAAAATGATAATAAACGACAACACAAAACCCCACACACACACACACACACACACACACTCCCCCCCCCCCCCCCTTCCCCCTCATACAACACACCGCAGCCGGGTCCGGCCCCGTGTGGGTTGTGGTGTGGGTGTGTGTTTTGTGTTTTGTGTGTGTGTGTGTTTTGTTTTGTGTGTGTGTGGTGAGGAGTGATGTTGGGGTGTGGTGTGGTGTGGGGGTGTGTGTGTGGGGGTGGGGAGAGAGAGGAGAGAGAAGAGGGGAG
>JABMCL010003905.1:0-2500 GCA_018857735.1 Alviniconcha marisindica
ACCTTGATGCGTGAACTGTTAAGGTGGTTTTGTTGTTGTTGTTGTTGTTGTTGTTGTTGTTGTTTTTGTGTGGGTGTACTTTGTAAACTCGTACATGTAACCCCTGCAGAGTGGTACTGCGGACGCAGAAATTTAGGTCCCATCTGTTTTAGAATCCAGAGCTGACAAATGTTCTCCCTTTAAAGCCTGGAATGGGTCAGAATATAGCCACGTATGCTTCAGCCACTGCCAGAAATTTTTTCACCCCCTTTCCCCCCCCCCCCCCCCCCCCCCCCAATTCTTTTTTTTTCCAAATCCTCTCCCTACTTTTTAACTGCATATGTTTTGGCTAGTGCAGTTTTGTGCAGGCCCGCGGAATAAAACAGGTCAGCCTGCTCATAGTTACAAGCGATTTAAGCAGGTTCCTGTGGTGAGTGCCTACGGAATATAAATAGGTACCAAAACATGTGTTACTGTCCATTGACATATTGGTTGTGGGTGGGTTTTTAACGTTGTGACGGTGAGTTAAGCAAACTTGTTTTTGAACTGGTGTAAAAGAATGTTGAATGTGTGATTCGTCCTTAGGTCACCTATATGCCGGGAGTTAAAATCCAAGAATTAAGTAAGTAACTGTACCTGTATTTTCTTCGAGTGTTCCATGTATGTTTCTTTGGTGCCGTTTAAGGCGTACTGTATATTCTAGTGCTCAGCAACTACTTTTTAAACAACTATTCGATCTCTGTCCGTCTTTCTGTCTCTTTCTCTCTGTTTCTCTGTGTGTGTGTGTGTGTGTGTGTGTGTGTGTGTGTGTGTGTGTGTGTGTGGGGGGCGTGTGTGTGTGTGTGTGTGTGTGTGTGTGTGTGTGTGTGTGTGTGTGTGTGTTGTTGTTTTTTTTTTTTTCTTCTCCTTCTTTTTTCTCTCTCTCTCTCTCTCTCTCTCCTTTTTTTTTTTTCTTTTTCCCCTTTTTTTCCTCCCCCTCCCTCCTTCCTTCCCAAATTGGTCTGAAAGCTCTGCTGCTCAATAACAGTGGCATTGCAACCGTGAGGCCTACTCAAGTGACGCTGATCGAACTCTCCTTCAACCTCCTGGCCATCAACAATGTGGTGAGTCAGCAATAACAGTAGTACGTTGTTTTCTGTCCACGGGGATTTGCTGGGACGAAAAAAGCAAGGTGATACCGCAGCTTTAAATATAAAGCCGTATGTTCTCTTAAGCCTGCGGTTCTTTTTCCTTTTTGGGGTGTTTGTGTGTGTGTGTGTGTGTGTGTGTGGGTGTGTGTGTGTGGTGGTGTGTGGGTGTGTGTGTGTGTGTGTGTGTGTGTGTTTTGCGTGTGTGTTTGTGTGTGTGTGTGTGGTGTGTGTGTGTGTGTGTGTGTGTGTGTGTGTGTGTGTGTGTTGTTGTGTGTGTTTGTGTCTGCCGTTGGTGTGGTGGTGGTGTGTGTGTGGGGGTGTGTGTGTGGGGTGTGTGTGTGTGGGGTGTGTGTGTGTGTGTGTTGTGGGGGTGTTTGTGGGGGTTTTGGGGTTTTGTGTGTGTGTTGTGTGGTGTGTGTGGTGTGTATGCGTGCGTGTGTGGGTGGTGTGTTGGCGTGGCCCTGTGGTGTTTGGTGGTTTCGTGGGGGCGTGTGTGTGTGTGTGCGTGTGTTGGGGTGTGGTGCTGCGTGGTGGGCGTGTGTGTGGGGTGTGTCGTGCGGTTGCGGCGTGGGTGCGCGAGCGCGCGGGGGGGGGGGAGGGGGGCGTGTTAAGGGGAGGTGGGAAACACGTTGATGTCAATCTGTCACACTGACAGGCTCGCTTGCCTGTCAACGGTTGGGTGAAGATTACTGGTGATAAGTACTTCTTCGGTTGCTTTACGCCTATCGGCGTTTTGAGCAGAAACGAAATTCCTCCACGCCGTCCTATCATTGGCCAGTAAGTAAGTAAACACGGTGCTTAAAGCCACAGAAACCTAAGGCTTATTAGGACGGGGAGAAGGGGGAAGGGGGGGTTTGGGGGGGGGGCAAAAAAATTTGAAAAAAAAAAAAAAATTTTTTTTTTAACAAAATATATATATCGCCACACTGTCACCACCAGAATGATTCCCCGCATTAAGATGGGCAGCGGGGGAGCCATTTTTTAAAGTTTCAGTAGGGGAAATGATGGAGGGGTCACAAGACAGTGTCCACAAACCCACAACCTTTTTGGAGAGAAAGGAGAGCCGAAGCGGTATCGAACCGAGGTCCTTCCGCTTACCAGCCTAACGCCTTACCGCTAGGACAAACCGGCTCACATCTTTGGCCAGTCGCTCGATGGCGCTCTCAGCCGTAGCCAAGATCCTTCAGCTCTGCCTCTACTGTCTTTCTCTGCATTGTTATTGATGAACACGATGACGATTACATAAGATGTTTGAACGCATCACACTACTGACGAAAGACCATGCTTCGGTATTCGTGACAGAAGCGGCTGAGTTAACTCTTTAATCCTGCTCATTTCCTGTTACTACTGGGGTCAGACTGGTTCTCGGATGGCTCTGGTTGGTTGTGGGT
>JABMCL010003905.1:7500-170000 GCA_018857735.1 Alviniconcha marisindica
CTCACGACTCCGGGGAGAAGATCGGTTACTGTCTGACGGTGCTGCTGGCCTACGTCGTCATCCTCACCATCGTCACCGCCGGTCTGCCCACCACCGCCAAAAGCCAGTCGTTGTTGGGTAGGTATATATAGATATACTTAAGTAATACCTGCATCTGGAAGGGGGGGTGAGCCGGTTTGGCCTATCGGTAAGGCGTTAGGCCGCTGGTAAGCGGAGGGACCTCGGTTCGAATCCGCTTCGGCTCTCCTTTCTCTTCAAAAGGTTGGGTCTGTGGACACTGTCTCGTGGCTTTGTCCCTCAGAATTAATGAAACATTCAAACGGCTCTCATCGCTGCACACCTTAATGCGGAAGTCATTCCGTTGGTGACAGTGTAGCGGAGGTGCGCAATCGCCCTCTCCCCCACCTCCTTGGCCCCCTTCCCTGACAAGCTTTGTGGTTTCTGTGGACGTTTAGCACCACGTTGACTTTGCAAGGGGCCCCGTTGATTGGTCAGAGCTGAGGATCTGTGTGTGAACAGGGAAGTGGGCCTAAGCTCTCCTTCCCTATCCCATTCTGCACCCGTCCTTAATAAACGTGAACATGGATGTGGGCTCGGTGGGCTGTCATTCCTTATCCCATTCTCCTTCCCTATCCCATTCTGCACCCGTCCCTAATAAACCGTGCGGTTTATGTGGACGTAAAGCACCACCATGAAAGAAAGAAATCAGCTTTAGAACGCAGGAGCTGCGTGAACATGGAGGTGGGCTCGGTGGGCTGTCATTCCTTATCCCATTCTCATTCCCTATCCCATTCTGCACCCGTCCCTAATAAACCGTGCGGTTTCTGTGGATGTAAAGCACCACCGTGAAAGATTTTTTTTTAAGTTTTAGAGCTCAGGAGCTTGTGAACATGGAGGTGGGATTGGTTGGTTCTCATTCCTTATCCCATTCTTACCCCCGTCCCAAATAAACCATGTGGTTGCTGTGGACGTAAAGCATCACGAAAGATTTTTTTTTTTTAGTTTCAGAGTTCAGGAACTTGTGAACATGGAGGTGAGCTTGGTCGGTTTTCATTCCTTATCCCATTCTAACCCCCGTCCCAAATAAACCATATGGTTTCCGTGGACATAAAGCACCACAAAAGAAAAGAAAAAATTGCTTCAGAGCTCAGGAGCTGTGTGAACAAAGAGGTGGGCCTGGGCTCTCATTCCTTATTCCATTCTTCCACCCCTCCTCCCCCCCACCCCATCCCCCCCACCCCGACCCCCGTCCATAATAAACGATACAGTTTCTGCGGACGTAAAGCACCGCCATGAAAAAAAGAAATTAGTTTCAGAGCTCAGGAGCTGTGTGAACAGGGAGGTGGTTCTTGGCTCTCCTTCCCTATTCCATTCTTTCCCTCCGTCCCTAATAAGCCCTACGGTTTCTGTGGACGTAAAGCGCCATGAAAGAAGAAGAAATGAACAAAGAAGAAGGGGCCCCGCTGGGGTAATATGAAGCGCGCGAGTCCTATCGATTTGACTTAGGATCGCCAACGTTTCCGAACATTGCGTTTTTGTTTAGCACTGCGGTAGTGTAATCATTGTATCCCCCTTAATCATTGCCATAACGTTTTATTACAAGCTGTATAAATAATTAATTGTGTTTATGGGTTAATTTTACTCTCTCTCTCTCTCTCTCTCTCTCTCTCTCTCTCTCTCTCTCTCTCTCTCTCTCTCTCTCTCTCTCTCTCTCTCTCTCTCTCTCTCTCTTCACCTATATCGAGCGCTCACACTGATTGTTGATTTTGCTGTTATAAATAATAATAATGGGTCATTCTTATACAGTGCCATTCTCTATCCAGAGTTAAAGTCAGTGCGCTGTACAAACAGCTCATGACAAAAAGCACATTCACACACATTTCAACACACAGAACCTCAAGTATAGTATTCTATGATAAACATATCACCTAGCAAACAACTATATATACATAACCCCCCCCACACACACACACACACACACACACACACACACTCACGCACGCACGCACGCACGCACGCACACACACACACACGGACAGGCGCAACAAGCAGTCCCCCATCGCCCGTTCAGATCAGATACGCATTACGAATTTTACTGATACTCTCAAAAACTCTCTCCCTTTGAGTCTCTTAACCCCCCTCCCTCCCTCCCCCAAGCTTCTCTCCTGCTTTCCCCCGCCCCTCACCCCCCACCCCTTCACCCTTTCTCTATCCATGTGCTTCTTTCCGCTCTCAACGAGCCATAATAATACAGACATGTCACCTACCATCACAAAGAGCACTAGATGTTTGGGCAAACAGAAATCGTCCATACCCCACTGACAAGAAGCTCTAAAAGGAATAACCAAACCCGGAATCATAATAAAAAATATATATATATATAAAAATAAACGAAAAGAAGAAGAAATAATGCTGCAGGTTTCTTAAATTCTCACTGCTGAAACCGGTCTGGTTGATTTTTTTCTCACAGGCGTCTACATCGCCATGGTGCTGACGCTGTCCGGGATGTCGGTGGTGTTCGCCATCCACTCCCTCAACATCTTTCACCGCAGCCCCAACAGACCCATCCCTGCCTGGCAGGTCAAGCTCTGTCGCGTCAGCTACCCGATCATGTTGCTGAAGTGCGCCAAGGAAAAGACGTCACGGAGCGTTACGCCCGTCAACGACGACTACCAACAGAAGAAGGACCGTCTGGGTCGCCTCAACGACAAAGCCGCGGCGACCTCGGACAAGACTGACCTCGGCCACGTCAGCGCCTCCAACGTCCAAGCGGACGTGAGGTCCGCGGAGTCGGACGGGGACCACTACGAGGAGATGTCGTGGCAGTTCGTGGCGCGGGTCTACGATGCTTTCTTCCTGCGTTTCTACTTCGCCATCATCATCTGCTCCAGCGTCGTCTTCACGGTGGTTATTGCTTCCAATCAGTTTTAGCAGTATCGCCGTGACAGAGAGAGGAAGAAGAAGAAAATGCAGATGAGATGTGTAAAAAATCAGAAAACTCGTCGTCTTCACGGTGGCTATTGCCTCCAATCACTTTTAGCAGTATCGCCATGACAGAGGAAGAAAAAGAAAAAAAGAAAAAAAAAGAAACTCGTCTTCACGGTGGCTATTGCCTCCGATCAGTTTTAGCAGTATCGTCATGAAGACAGAGAAAGAAAAAATGCAAATGAGATGTGTGAAAATCAGAAAACTCGTCTTCACGGTGGTTATTGCCTCCAATCAGTTTTAGCAGTATCGTCATGAAGACAGAGGAAGAAAAAAAAGAAAAAATGCAGATGAGATGTGTGAAAAATCAGAAAACTCGTCGTTTTCACGGTGGCTGTTGCCTCCAATCAGTTTTAGCAGTATCGCCATGACAGAGGAAGAAAATCAGAAAACTCGTCGTCTTCACGGTGGCTATTGCCTCCAATCAGTTTTAGCACTATCGCCATGAAGATAGAGAAAGAAGAAAAAAATGCAGATGAGATGTGTAAAAAATCAGAAAACTCGTCGTTTTCACGGTGGCTATTGCCTCCAATCAGTTTTAGTAGGATTGCCATGGGAACAGAGGCAGAAGAAAAAATGCAGATGAGATGAGTAAAGATCCAATCACAACATCATCTGCTCCAGCGTCGTCTTCACTGTGGCTATTGCCTCCAGTCAGTTTCAGCAGTATTGCCATGAGGACACTTAAACAATAACTGAACGGTGAAAAATGAGATGGAGAGCTAGCACACACATATCTTTTTGGGGGTGAGCTATGTCCGGTGCTTGGACGAATTTTTGGTTGTGTAAAAATCATACAACTCGTCGTCTTCACTGTGGCTATTGCCTCCAATCAGTTTCGGCAGTATTGCCATGAGGACACTTAATAACTGAACGGTGAAAAACGGTGAAAAATGAGATGGAGAGCTAGCACACACATATCTTTTTGGGGGTGAGCTATGTCCGGTGCTTGGACGAATTTTTGGTTGTGTAAAAATCATACAACTCGTCGTCTTCACTGTGGCTATTGCCTCCAATCGGTTTTAGCGGGATTGCCATGGGAACAGAAGAAGAAAATGCAGATGGGATGAGAAAGAAAGAAAAAATAAAATAAAAAAAATCGGAAAGGCTCTCAAGACAGGAATGATGGAGAATTAAGAAAGACAGAAAGACAGAACTCGGACTCGCAACGCTTTCACAGAGCCCAGTCCTTGATAGGAAGAAGAGGAAGAAAGAATTAAAGGAGAGACAAAAAAATGAATCGCCGTACATTTTTTGGCGGTGTCATTTATAGCAGAAGCTTGCTTCTAACAAAGAGCGTACAGTTACGCTTTTTCGCCTCAACTATACGATCTTTCAACTGCTTCAAATAACGAGGCTGTTGTTGTTGAAATGTTGCTTTATGTCCACAGAAACCGTAGGCTTATTAGGGACGGGAGCCCAGGACGGCCACCTCGACTTTCACACAGCTCCTGAGCTCTGAATAACGAGCCTTCCTTCCGGTGTTGCTTAATGTCCTCGGATGTCGGTTGACATATTAGGGACAAGCTGAGGCCAGTGCGTGAGCATGGTTCAATATTGCTTTACAACCACGGAAACCATAAGGCTCGTTAGGACGGAGCGCCCAGGACGGCCACCTCGACTCTCACACAGCTCCTGAACTCTGAATAACGAGCCACTCCGTGTCGTGATATTATACAGTTCCAGTAGAGTACGCCTATTGGTGTTTTCTATGTGTATTTTTTCTTTTCTTTCAATTTTTCCACCGATTAGAAAAAGCTACAATTATGATTGTGATTAGTCTTTCAACTATTTATACATTGTCTGTGTTTTCCGCCCTGCCACCGGTCTATCGTTACACCTCATCTCCTCCAAAGGTGGACACGGGATCTTTAACGTGCGCAACGGTCTGGTTGCACGAGAGTAGACTACGCACGCACGACGCAAAAAGGCTATGATCCACGTTCGATCACGGTCACGTGACTGCATGACGCACGATCAGTTGCTATGGAAACCACAGACCGTCATGCCACCGTCCAGCGACACGTCAATTTTGTCAACGAGAAACGACCAAACGGCTCACTTGTTTTGGTCTAGGCATTTAAATTAGAATGCTTTTTATTTGTTTATTCTTCCATTTTTATTACTTAAATTGTATAGTTTTGAGGAGGCATATTGGTACTTTTTTTCTTGTTTTTAATGTTGTGTACAGTATTTTTCTATTTATTTATGTGGTGAGACACACACACACACACACACACACACACACACCTTTGTATATTTCGGTCCTTTTAGCAGTATTTTATTACCATTTATTTGTTTTGGCACAAACTACATTTTTGTATCAATGCTCAATTTGGTTGTTACACCATGTGTAATGTTAATTACTTTTGCTTGTTTAGCTGAATGCAGCTTTACTTTCACCAAAAGTTTTCTACTGACATCTTGTTCTTCGCCTGTATTTATACAGACGCACACACTGACACTTGAATTCCAAGACACACGCACGCATACAAACATAAGCACGCACACACCACACAGAAACCGACTCGCACATCATGCACGTACACACACTTGCACTCACAAGCACGCATACAAACCCTCTCACGCACGCACGCACGCACGCACGCACACACACACACATGCGTGCAACATGCACACAGTCACAGGCAGACGTATACATGGCATGGTATGCTCCATGTACACACACATATCAACACCACCACCAGCAATACCACCATGATGTCCACACATATACATGTGCATGGTTGCGTGTATGTGTGCATGCATGGTGTGTGTGTGTGTGTGTGTGTGTGTGTGTGTGGTGTCAAAACTGGAACGCACATATATCAACAAAGATGATGACAAAGATATGTTACTTTGTTAGACCTTTATTTCATGTGCTGTTCATCATTTGATAGTATCATAGTAGACAGCAACAGCAGTGATTTTACACCACTATGTTAAAAATGTCTTCAACATGCAAACAACCGATTGTTAACCGAATAAAACATTAATCGGTGCAACAAATTCATTTTGACCCAATTTGCTTCATGGCTGCAATTAAAATCTAAGGCCCTTTGAAAACGTTCATGTGCAAGAGACTGCCTTTAGGAGTTTAATACACCACTGTATAAAACAAATAAAACAACACAAAGGGGGGCAGGGTGGACCTACATAAGCCATTTAATGGGTATGATCTTCAACCCCCCACCCAATTTTTTTTTTATCTGTGGTAATAACCAATAGTGCCATTTCCAATTAACCAATAGTGCCATTTCAGAACAAAGCGTTTACATCAACGCCACAGTCCTGAAACAGAATCTTTAGGAAAGATAATTTACACAACATCCTAATGAAAAATGCAAATGAACTTTTCCAAATCAATGACAAAAATACAAAACATCTGAATCAATTCAGTTTGATCATCTTTGCAGTCACATGTATGTTTTGGTGCATATGGGCTGCAAGATTTGTTTTTAAACTAACACTAAATTAAATCTGAAGCTAAGCTGACTCAGTGTTCTGAAAGGTCCAATTTACACAAACTCTTAAAACACAATGCTAATTTTAACAAGACAATACGTGTGCAAATTTTGGGGTGACAAAATGAGTTAACTGTTGATAAATAAAAATACGACACTTTTCTGGTTACCGCTAGTCAGCGGAATGTCTGACCACCATTCTTCCAGACGCCCTGGGCATTCATTCCACTGACAAACCGCAACCATAACATTTTTATTTTCCATGGTTTAACTGTAATTTTGCCTCTTTGAAAAAGGGACTTCCCCCCAAAAAAATTGCACACATACTGTATTGTCTCATTACAATTAGCATTCTTTTTTAACCATATGTGTGTTGGGACCCTGCAGAAAAATACTTCAAAAAGAAGAGTACAACATGCAGAAGGCCTTACGAGAAACAATGTTAGGTAACCTTGGCACTTTAGCCCAACACAATCTAGCCTTGCTGCTCTCCCCTAAACTGAGACTGGGATTGCTTTCCGTTCTTTTTTTCTTCCAACACTTTGAAGGGGAACTCGTAAGTCAACCAAATTCAAGCCTTTGAGTTTGACTGTACCTACATCCACCCATGCTGATGATTATATTATGACACAGTACAGGAAGGGGAGGGGGGAGAGAGATAAAATATAGGAAGACAGGTTATTTAGAATAACCCAAATCACATTATCTTACATCAAATTCTTACATTACATTCTGCTGTTCCTATGTACACCCTTTCTTTACTCTCCATAGTTCTTTTTTTTTCTTTTTTTTCTTCCAGGGGGAGGCGGACTCAGTTTTGTTTTTGTTTTTTTGCTTGTTGTCTACCATTAAATGTTTACCTTTCTAGGTCATCTGTACACCAAGCAGTTTGTTGAAGTTACTATGTCAGTGGCCTATACAAACACACCTCTTCTTCCCCTGTTAGAAGAATCAATCTTACTATGAACACAAATTGAAGCTGCATAAATTTCCAAGTCCACCCCAACCATTTTTTCACTTGTCTCCGCCATACTCAACAGCACGTCATGTTATATGCTATTAGTACTTTCAGGTATTTCATGGTGAAAGAAAACCACACACACAAAAAAAGCTGCTTTTGCTGATGAGAAAAAAATACAAAAAAGTTGACCAGTTGACCTTGAGCCAAACAAAGGCCTATACACATCCTAGAGACAGAGGCATTTCAAATTATGCACTAATTGTTCTCACAAAATATGCATTCATTTGCCCATTCTATTTTCCTTTCAGCAGCCAGATAATCTGAACCTGACATTAAACTACAGTTTCTGTGGCTCACACAAACAGCAGAACATTGTTATTCTCTGTGCCCAGTTAAAAAAACCAGAGAGGAAGGATCCTCTTGTGACAACTTACTGGACTATTTCCCAGTAGAACACTGGCCCAAGATTCCCTGGGGTCTCAGCTTTCCTCTCCAGCTTCATTTTCAAAACCTCAAGTACTTGTGATCTTGAGGACCATTCCCAAGGAATACTCATGAGGGGAGGTTAACAAGGTCACTGTGACTTAAATCGAGGCTCTGGAGCGCAGACAAATCTACCCATGTTCTTGCCCAATCTCTGCACAACCTAGCCTCGTTTTCAATCTCGTGGCCCACTGTCCCCTAACTCACCGAGAACAGTCCATGAAACACTTGTTGTTAACACAGTCATTTCATACTAAATCTGTGTTTAGTTCTCCTAGAAAAGTACAACTCCAAAAGAGTCTAGTTAATATTAACAATGTCTAGGTGCTCAAACAACTCAGCGTGGGCAGCAAGTGGGTCTGGACTGGCATCTCTGCCTGCCTGGTCTGCCAGCTATTGTTTGCTTCTTTTTTCAACAGCAACCATACATTTCATCCGGAGAAGAAAGAAAAGGGGAAGAAAAAAAAGTGTCATGCCTCTGCACATCAAAAACATAGATAGTTAAAAAAGCACTGTCGACAGGCCTGCAACTTGCAATCAGTCTAGGCAAGAGGAACTACATTCTCATGAGATGTACTTCAGTCCTGGCACAGTTCCAGTTCACCACACCCTCCCCGTGCTGTGTGCATGATATCACAGACTAGCAAAGAACTCTTAGATAAAAAGCATGCACGTAAATTATGTGATCAACCTGCAACATTGGAACAAGCACATTTGCTAAGGGAAACGTACGCCTCTAGGCATATGATGTATGCCAGACAAAAACCCTCAACATACTAACTAACAAAATTCATTCACACTCCTCGCAGGGATTTTGTCTAGTTTTATAAATAAACCCAGTGAACCCAATGTCTAAAACATGTCCTGATCATTAATAAAAGACTGAAGCAGAGAATGGACATGTTTGTTCAAAAACTCAACAGTCTGCCACAGGCTGGCTTTGAAACAAATGTAGCCTTAACAACATGCCTGTGGTGCAGACAGCAACAAACTTCATTCAACGTGAAACGTGAACGAGATGTCACTTTGCCTCCTTCACCTTCGAACAACATGTAACAAGTGCTGGTACCTGTAATCAAACTCGAGGTGGCAGCATCTTCTAAAACGCACACTCAGAACTAGCCATGTTCATGAGAACCTGTCTTCTTGTAGATGCATGCGGACAAGGGGAAGAGAGATGGAGATGGTGAGAGTTCTAAACTGACAGTGGCGGAACAAAGGCGTGACCTGCCACAGAATGCAAATAGTTTTCCGTCTGAGAGATGCACCATGGTTAAAAACGTGTCAAAACATATACCATCAATAAATGTCTGAAGTCAGCATAAGAACTTCCTCTGCTGCCTGTAACTGTTACTCAGCATCAACCATCTCATGCGCACAAACATGGTGTGAGCCATATACCACGCAGCAACTGCTGGCCTTCCTCCCTCTCACCTCTGCCATGGTTGATCAGGTCACAAGTGTCCGTTTTCCATCACAACATGAAAGGAAAGGGAGCTGGGACTGGCAAGGATGTAGCCATCTGCAGCAGCGACCAAAGCAGGGACAGCTCGGTTGTCGCTGACTGGAATGAGGGTATGAGATTCTGAAATCTGTTACACTTACACAGAGTACAAGATGCAGATGAGGCCCATTCTAGCAGTAACACCACACAAACTCGCAGACAAGCTTCATAGCAATTGCTTACAAGTCTGAAAGTGAGCACCTGGTAAAAGCAGACAGCAACAACCCAACTTTCTCAATGGCCCCCTGCTGGAGTTCAGACTGAAATCAGCTGTTTTGCTTTGCTACATGAATTATGCCACTGTTTTCAATGTCAGCTCTGAACATTTTCTGTGCAGTTGGCAGGCATTTACTGGATGCTGCCTCGAGAACAAATAAGGACTCATTTAATGATTCGTAAGGCTGAATTTTGAGACCCCAAGTAAAATTCAATTAGTTTTCAATGTAATACACTGCTGAGCCCAGTGCCTATCTGGTTTCCACGGCATAGGGGAACAAGCGCTTGGCATCACCACCAGTTTATTCTTCCTTCCTTAAGTTGTAATACAAATCATGAAGGAGTCTGGGCAGTTTTCAGCCACAGAAAAGAACAAAAACTGCAGTTCCAACGGTGAATATCATTTTCCCCAGACCTGAATCAGTTTCACTTTCATTGCAAGTAACTTCAGACAGTTAAAAACTAACAGAATTTCTGTTGACTGTTGATGGTCTGAAGTTACTTGCAATAAAAAATTAAAATTTAAAATCATTTTAAAAAGAGACGCATCAATTTTCATGCACTGGCAAGTTACCCTGATGGCAGCAAATTTAGGAATAAACCTGATGATGGAAAATAAGTCATTTCTAAATTTGCTTCTGCGAATATACATGCCGACGTTAAAAAAAGAAAAAAAGAAGACATTTTCCCCTCCAATCATAAAAAAATTTAAGATCCGAAAACAATTTGTTCCCAGATGTCAACATCCTGTCAGCCACACAGGGTCACCTGAGGACAACTCCAGGAACAAAGCTGAACTTGCACCTGAAACATAATGTATGCACAGGCATTGACATGTTAAGTATACGAGCTACCAACAATTCATCATGCTGCCTTGACCTCAAATGGTAACAACACACAAACAATGTCCACTCTATAGAGAGAGAGAGAAATGGTGTGTGTGTAGGGAGGGGACTAACAGGTGTCCTCCTCTGCACCACTGGAGGAGTACATCGACACGTTCCTTCTCTTCAACTTCTTGCCAGAGGAGGCAGGGGTGGAGATGGCAGCGTCAGGACTCTGGCGCTTCGTTGCTGGGCTGCTGAACCCATTTCCCACCAGCGGGGACTTTCCGCCTGTGCTCACCTCCACGCAGTCCGTGGAACTCTTCTGGGAGTCATCGTCCTGGGACGGAGCCCTGTCTGCCTCCTCCTGCGATTCTTGGCTGCCTGAGTCAAGGTCAAGGTCACTCAAGCTTTTGTCTTGAAAGCCCACTGCATCCGCCACGAGTTTGGACTCAGACTGCAACTTTTTGCAGTTCTGTCGCTGAGCTGCCAAGAGTGATGCAAACTCCTCCTCTGAGCTTTCCGTCTTGGGTGAGCAGGGAATGGAAGACTTGGCATCAGAGTCAGAACTCGGCGTGCTCTTCTCTGTCGTGGGTTTCTCTCTGGGTCCGGGCACAGCACCCATCCGCTGGCTGTTTCGTCGCTGCGCAGCAAGGATGGCCTGGAACTCTTCGTCATCATCATGCACCTGAACTGGGGGTGTAGACCCGCCCGCAGACAACTGGGACGCAAGGTCTTTGCGCCGAGGGATGGAGAAAGAATCAGACATGTCCAGACTGCTGCTGAGGCAGGATGTGTCCAGACTGCTGCTGATGTCGCTGGGCACATCATCATTATCACCATCATCATCATCACTGTCCGCATCATCATCCCCAATGTCCAGCGCCTCTGCACAGCTGTCCATCAGTTTGGCGAGGGTGTGGTGGTTGCTGATGCCGAGGTGCACTGCATGGGGGTCGGTCAGGTCCAGCAGGGAGCACAGCAGGGCTGTCTGAGGGTTCACCAGCACCTGTCATAAACACACATCATTGCCATTAGAAAATACACATCATTTGAAAACACACATCAATGTCATTAGACAGTGTGGTGGGAGCAGATCAAACAGTCCTGCTCCCAGCCCCCCCCCCCCCCCCCCACCCCACCCCCAAGGACCACAGGTGACCCTGAAATCAGGATCATCACACATCATTACCATTACACAGTGCAGTGGGAGATCAAACAGTCCTACTCCTAGGCCAACCCACTTTCACCCCTGGGTCTTGTCCCCCCCCCCCCCCCCCCCCGGAGACCACAAGTGACCCTGAAATCAGGATCATCATCATCATCCTCAGAGCATTTTGGAACAGGCTGTGCTTCCAGCACCATAATCTGTCACACTACAGCAAACACAGCAACAGGCAGACAGCCTGGCTAGCAATCATTCTAAATCCTTTGTGTCTGTGATTGAATCATCTGTCAGCTTTGTCACTGACAGGATCAGCTGACCAAGGTACATGATTTCTGTTTCTGTTGCATAACTCTTTATATCCCTCTCTCTTTCAGACACGCATGTACACACACACAATCTCAAAATGCATGCATGCCATTTCAGCACAGGTAAGGTGTTCCAAACTTGATGGCACAGGAGTTGAGAAAACAAGTACCACGCCATCTTATAGTTATGGTCCAAAAGTTACAGTGGATCCAGAAGCTGGTCAGACAAACCTTGCCACCGCATGAGCCAGAAAACTCAAACTGGACAATGCTAATATGAACCTTCTATTGTTTCCTCTGTAGCTGTTTAGTCCCACGACAGCAACTCCATTACACCTGCAGACTCCATCACTTCACGATACGCAGAGCGCCAATGAAAATGTGAAAGCAACTAGCGTGAGAGATGGGTCTACCTACTGGGGCGCTGGGTGGCTTGGAGAGTTCCTCCCGCTCTTGCAGTGTCGGCGCAGTGGTCTCAAAGTTTTCTGGCACGGTCAAGTCACCCCCAAACACTTCTTGGACATCTTCCATGTCTTTGTCAGACACCCTAAAGTCGTACCTGCACAAAAAGGTACGCATGTGTGGCACTGAAGGGCGCTGAAGGACAAAGGTATGCATCTATGGTCCTGAAGGTCACAAGAGATAAAATATCAACACTATGGTCCTGAAGGTCACAAGAGATAAAATATCAACAATGCCTTTGACATGCTCAAACAATGGAAGTTCAATTTCTTAATAATAATAATAATGTACATTTATCATGTGTTCATCAACGCCCGGAGCGCTCACATGATACATATTAACCTAAATATGATATTCTATACACATGTAGAGCATAGTCCTACCAAGGCAATTTACGTAAAGTATTATTAAAAACACACACACACACACAAAAACGCACTACACACACACACACACACACACACAATGACTGTAGCAGAAACTGGGTACTGATATTAGTTAGGATGGAAGTACTGTGAGAAGAGGAAGGTTTTCAGTTTGGCTTTAAAACATGACAGGGTTGAGGGTGTCTAAGGTCTTGTGGGAGTGAATTCCAAATGTGGGGTCCAAAGCAAGAGAAGGTGCGAAAGCCATGAGTCTTGCGTTTGTATTGTTGGATTTCCAGCATGCGGGTGTCAGAAGAAGAGCATAGTGTACGAGACAGAATGTAGACATGCAGCAGTTCAGAGAGGTAAGCAGGACCAGAACCACTTAAACACATACAAGTGACTTTATACTTAATACATTCTGAAATGGGAAGCCAGTGCAGTTTTTCCAGGAGAGGTGTTGGGTGGTGGTGACAGGGTGCCAAGAGAACAAGTCTTGCAGCAAAGTTCTGCATTTTCTGGAGAGGTTGTATGACAGAATTAGGTGTACCCATGAGGAGACAGTTGCAGTAGTCAAGCCGTGAGAGGATGTAGGAAGTAACAAGAGTCTTGGTTGCGTCTGCAGATACATGGTCTGTCTGTACTACTACTGCTACTACTAAAAAATATATTTTTAAATGGTTAATGCAAACCCTACGTTACCTCTCTGAGCATCCTGGTCCAGGCATGTAAGCAGTCCTTTGCTCCAGATTGAGCAGGTGGTTGGTGGCCTTCAGTACACACAGCCACTCAGGGTCCAGCTTGATCTGCACGGGACCCTCCTCCTTGTCGGGGAAGTCTAGCACCTGCAGGAACTGCCTTCGGGGCAAACACTTGTCCAGTGACAGGAACTTTGTGCATCTCTCAGCCTGTGAAAAAGATGCTTGTAGTTGTAACATCAACAAAGTGGTCGAACAAGGAACACCTCTCTTCATTTAAAAATAAATAAAGTGAATGTTTTAGTTGAGAAACAGAGAGAGAAATGTGTGTGTGTGTGTGTGCGTGCGTGCGTGCGTGCGTGTGTGTGTTTGTATGTGTGTGTGTGTGTGTGTACATGCGTGTATATGTGTGTGTGTGTGTGCATGCATGCGTGTGTGCATGCATGTGTGTATGACACTTGTACACAATGCATGCCTGTTTGTAACAACTAATGGAGGCAAATGATCTAAATTAACTGGCAAGTGGATTTCAACTTCATGTCCATTCCTCCTATCACATCCCCACCCTAAAAACATCTGTCACTGCTAAAGGCATTATAACACATGCATACATCAACACTGCAAAACAATAAGAAAATAAAAAAATACATAATCAGACTTGATATGATGGTATTAAAAAAAGCATTTTGGGCCCAGTCCAATCGCTGGGACAAAATGGCTGCAGTGTGTACTAATGTAGAGCACTAGTCACATAGTTCAAACATAGAAATGCATCGAAGTTGTGGTGTTAAGAGTCCATGGTCTAACTCTGTGAATACAGCGCACAGCTACCAGTTATTATATCACATTAAATATCCCTACATCTCTTTTTTATGAAGTGTCTCTCTATCAGAAAGCCATCATAATTCATATGGACAAAGACAGGTGTTAAATTTTGTTGTGAAAAATCAGAAATGCAGTGTATTGTACATGTAATGACAAGTAATCACATGATCTAGATTCCCACCAGACAGGGGGGGGGGGGGGGGGAGAAAGAGAGCGAGAGAGAGAAGAGGATGCCACTCACAGAGTGCTGCACATTTGCAGCAAACTTGACGTGCAGATGAGCAGAAAACCAGTGGGAAGGCTGCAGCTTGTGCAGGAGTTCTGCAGCAGGAGGGCTGCCCAGAGAGCCATCCAGGACTTCCTGCCTCAGGAACGACTTCTTGCTGAACAGCTTGTTCATGTTGCCATACCTGGCAATGTTCGTCGGCCAGTCATGGGACATGAAGATGTCCACAGGGCGGGTCAGCTGCTTCAAACGGAACACTTCAAGGTTGCGAATGTGATAGACAGATCGTTTTGTGTCCTCTGTGTAGGGAGCCAGTTCATAGTGACCTTTGTGGTAGTGCTTGCCCTTGTAGATGCCCGACAAGCCACCGATGCGGATGCCCTTGACCTGAATGACGTTTGCATATCCTGATAGACAAATCACAGTAATTACATCAATTTACAGTGCTGGAAACACAAACTAGGCTCCAAAAATAGTAATGTAGAGAAAAAGAGAAACGAGAAAAAATACAAAGACTGTACACAAACAGATATAACTAGACTACAAAAATTGTGGAGAGAAAAAAAAACAAAAAAAACCCCAAGACTGTTCACAAACAGCTACAACTAGGCTACACAAATAATGAAGGAGAGACAAAGAGAAATATTAAAAAGACCGTACACAAACAGATATGGCACAATCATGTGTTTTCTGTCTGAAAACAAGGCCTTGTGACGCATTTCATTTTTGCTTCACATTTCTCAACGTCACATACTGAATTTTAGATCTGGATCTAGATTTATACATTGCAGGGACCATTTTGGCCATTTCTGCAATGGAACTGGGAAAGCGCAATGCAAATAAAAATCATACTTAAAAGGCATGGTTTGTACAGTTTGTCATTTTACTCTATTTAAAAATTGGCGAAAACACATTTTTGTTCTTACTGCCTATGTGGGGGAGGCAGCCCTTGTAGTACTCTGCCCACTGCAGATGAGAATACAGTGACAGAATCTGCTGTAACTGTGTTTGCAAACTAAAACAAGCAAACAAACAAAACAAAACCACTGGACCACAGTTGAAATCTTGGAAACAAAATAATTCATGCATAATTCCAATGTTTAACAAACTACGATCCTGACTCAACGCATGTGCTGGCTTAACTTGTGTAAGTTATACAGTGCAAGGGCTCACCCATGTAGTAGATGTTCTTTGCCACCCATCCCCCGTAAGGAAGTTCCTGCATGTAGTTGGAGGCCTCATGGTTGCCGCCTATGAATATGGTCAGCACTGGAGCAACTTTCTCACCAGAGTAGTACCTATGTGGCAAATCAAAAGAAAAACAACAACAAAAAATACGATCAGAAATCAAACATAAAAGTTACCACTGTCACTAAAGTCAGCTATGTCAATAAATAAAAACGGTGTAAAATCCTTTCCGGAACAGTATGAAAAAATGGTAAGAACGGAACTGATTGATGAGTCTTGAGTAATTATGATGGTAACAAAGCTATAAAAAAATACACAAAAACACTGATGTTGCTGACTATAAGGTTAGTTAATCAGTAACTCATGATTGCGACTTACTGTAAATGTAATGACTAATATAATAGGTAAATAATTGCATAAGACTAAGAGTAAGAGATAAGAGATACAACAGAGACCTGAATCACCTATGGGAATTTAATGTAAACTATCAACTGGCACACCAGTTCACCAGCGGGAACTAATAAACTATCACTGAACTTAACTAGTAAACTACTACCCAGCATGCCAATAGTTTTCTTTTTACAGTATTTACTCTAACAGTAACAGTATAAAATACATAACTTCACACAATCATAAGCTCCATTAAGGTACATGTCCTACAGTCGTTTGATCACTTGAGGCATTTTGGCATCTGTACTGATCATGATCACTAGATAGATCTTTATTTCAGCATTTGTACAGTTGTAGTAATACACAAAGGCCCCTGCCACTGTCATAATCTCATTACCCATAATGGTGGGAAACTACACAGTGCAGCTGCAGATCTGTTTAAAACACACACACACACACACACACACACACACACACACACACACACACACACACACACACAACATAAAAACAACAACATAACAGTAAAACTAAAAGTGAAAGTGAAATTGTAATTAGTAATATCTTGAAACTCTTTATACTATTAAAGTATTATTAATTATAGACTTAAGTGGAGATTGCACAGTATACATGACTCAGTATGAGCCACCATGCTCACGCTGAAGCAAGTGAAGGGATTTCCAGCTCATGCTTTCATATAAATTAGGTAGGTCCAGCCAAATTTTGAAATGCAAGCAATGCAATCCATTAATATGTGATATTAAAGAGGGTCACAAGGCAAGTACACAAGCCAAATTTCATTAATTTATCTATAATATTTTTTGAGATATCACCCTTCAAATAGTCACCATTTTAGGCATTTTACGCACATTTTACAAAATGCCATTTTTGTATGGCTCTAGTATAAAAGCTATTGGTCACACATCCACCCAACTTGTTTTACACAGTGTCTGCACTACATAGACTAAACACAATTTTTTCAGTAGTCATCCTTACTCAAATATTGGAGATGCAGAGTGCCAAAAATGGAAAAATCACTAATTTTGACATTGTCCAATCACCAATCTTTGACAGTACCATGACAAGATCAAACATAACATGGGAATGGAAAGAGGTACAACCATAATTTTGGTATCAACTGATTCAGCATAAATTAGACAATACAAATTCACAAGTCTAAAGAAGTGCAAGCTAAATTTTACCTACAGAGGCAAGTTTCCATGAGAAAAAAGAGTGCAAATATCCCGCGAAATCTTTGATGGTAATAGCATTAAAGCAAATCAAACTCTAGAATGGAAAGAGGTACAGCCATGGTTCTGGTATCTGCAGATTCAGCATTAATCAGAGAAGGAAAATGCACAGCATAAGGAAATTTAGGCAAATTTTAGATATATGTAGACTTGTTTGAATGAGGAAATGAAGTTAAAAACTGCAGTCCAAGTGTGGCCTCGTGGTAGATGTTGGGGCCTGCCTCGCTTTCTAGGACCAATTCTCTCCTCAAATGATGAAACTGATCATCCTCTGAAATCATTAACAAAGAAATATATAAACAAACAGGTAAAAAATATTTATTTCAACATAAACAGCACACTAACACTTAATACTCACCAATTAAATACACTTAATACTCACCGATTAAATCATCAAATTCTGAAGTTTAGTTGTAAATAACACTTACTTGACTTTGTGTGAATCATGCAGTAATAACCTGAGAAATAAATCAATCAGAAAGGTACAAACAAAAGGAAGCAGACAAGAACTAATTTTCAAGTATTTGACTACTACTACCAGTCTCAGCTACTGAAACAATCCCAGAAGTAAAACCCCAACTGGAGTTGCTCTAGCCATTATTTGACAATATTTAAAAACAAAAAACTTCCCTACCTTAGATAAAAGACCTGGATTATTAAGGAAACTAACAAAAATTGGAGTCCCACTTCAATGACATTTAAAAATTGACATGCTCAAAACTGTATTTAATGTTGCTCTGTGAGTTATTTTATTTCCCCCACCCCCTCCCACCCCCACATTTGATGTGGCTCTTGAAGTGTGTGTGGTGTGTGTGTGTGTGTGTGTGTGTGTGTGTGTGTGTGTGTGTGTGTGTGTGTGTTTTGTGTGTGTGTGTGTGTGATTATTTCTTTCATTTTGTTTCCTGTTCAGTCTTTCTTATTGACTTAGTTACTTCTGTTTTGTTACCAAACTTAGTTACTTCTGTTTTTGTCTTGTCAATCATGCTTGTAAAATGTTAAACAAACAAAAAAACAAAAAAACATATCATTATTACTTCTCTTTTTTTAAATCCCCCCTTGTAATTATTATTATTATATACAAAGATTCAAAGAATCATGTAATTTTGAGCCAGTGTGCCAGGTCTTCCATGTGCACAAAAGGTGGAAGAGAAAGAAGATGGGGGAAAAAGAAGAATTAATTCTTCAGAAGCAAATACAATTCCAAACTCCCAAACTCTCAATATACTATTAATTTTGGCTGGTGGCTTGCTTTTATTTTGTTTTGTCTAGATGAGCAGATCTACTGTAAAAAACATACTGGTTCGTGACTGCATCGTCTGCTAGCAAAATCAGAGTTATTGTCCCCAACAAGATTTTTTTTTTTTTTTTAAATCATTCACTTGCTAAATTTCCTTTAAAAAAAATCACTGTTGAGAACATACACCATACATCAGTTTTTTTGTCAAATCAGATTTACGGGGAAAGAAATTACTACTTTCACAGCAGTTTGCATTTCGGAGGAAATAATGAGGAAATAACTCAGTAATGTTGTTCAAACTACGACCAGACCACAATGAATTTGCTTCAGTTGCATTCAAAGAGATGTAAACAGCGGAAAAATACAGTTATGGTTCTATTGGAAACTCACTTAGTTATCGCTAAAATAAAAAACTTACCACAGTTTCTTTCAAATTCCTCCAGGGTGAGCATCTTTTGTGCCGCTCGCGTAGTCACAGATTTTAGCGATCACGCAACTCGAGCAGACAACAAAATCTACGGGGTCTCCACTTTCTGTTGCAT
Source organism: Alviniconcha marisindica (assembly GCA_018857735.1). Classification (NCBI taxonomy): domain Eukaryota; kingdom Metazoa; phylum Mollusca; class Gastropoda; family Provannidae; genus Alviniconcha; species Alviniconcha marisindica. The sequence continues at coordinate 26,594 of JABMCL010003905.1, forward strand.
GGGAACTCTTACAAGAACTGGCTTCCGGATTTAAAGAGGGAAAATTCGTCTTTCCAGTGATACCAAATTGAATATGGTGCATTCAAACTTTCTTGGTGTAAATTTATGGTAAAAATGAACGTATTTTTTAACTCAATTTTTGCTGCAGTCGAAAACGAAGAATGTTAACAAATTTTATAACGGATAAATCTTTGGGAATTCCTCTTTCTAAAAATATTAACTTCATATGTGTACATTTTTCTTGTAAAAGTTCCCAACGGTTTTCTGAACGCAACCGTTTTCCAACCTCGCTCATCTGACTTTCGACGTCAGCACCACGCTCGGTTTCCGACCGCTTGGTGTGTTCATTAAAACTTCTTCCAAACTCACAATACATCATTCATGCACAAAATAATGGCATCAACAGGTCGTAAAAAGATCGTTTTTTGCCTGACAGTAGTTTTTATTGACAAACTGCACAAAACAAAGCAGATACGACAAGTTGAAAATGAGCAATATTTGCCTCGCGACGGCCATGTTACCCAGCGCTAAAGAGAGGCTGGTCCTACCTATATAAATTCAAATCTGAATGCTAAATGATTCATTCTGTTGACCAATAAATAACATAATACTAAGCAACTAATAGTAATATCAATACAGTTATACTCTATAGTCATTTTTATTCCATTAGGTACAGTCATGACAATATTTCTGATTATTATGCTGCTTTTGACATTTTGCTTTTTTATGTCACATCTTTGCCATAATATCTGACTGGCCCTCGTGCCTTTTCTTGTCAAAAGTCTGCACAGGATCTATCAATTTAATGTGAGCATTGATCCCAATGTCTCCTGCACATGTGAAGGGCAAACAGGTACCAACAAACATTTACAAGCACTGATTCAGCAGAGGGAAATAAAAAGAAAGATTCTTACCCATCCTCTAACCAGTGCTCAAACTCAAAGTCAAATCGACACTACTTTATAGTAGTTAGCTACTTCCAAAATCCAAGTTCCACTAGATGGTCTATAACCTGAGAAACTCACTTGCTGAACTTATCTGAAAACAAGAACCAAAACAAAAAAAGAAGTAGTAGCACTTACTTGTAGAAGGTGTTGAGTTTCTGATACTTCTGTGGCACTGCCATAGCCTTGAGGTCATCTCTGTTGCGCACTGCCTGAAAGTCCCCACAAATGAGGAGGAGATCAACTTTGATGTTGTTGACTTGTTCCAAGTACTCCAAAGTCTCATAAATTTTGTCAAGTTCTCCATGACAGCAGCCTTCCACTGCAACCTTCATCTTTAAAACCAGTGTCGGTTTCACGGGTTGGTGATGATGAAGTGGTTTACCTGAAATCATTATCAATATCAATCATTTTACAGAATCAGTGTCAAGGCCACAACCAGCAACTCCAACACCATGATGCCACATGCAGTAAACTGAATACAGGCAATAAGACAGTTTTCATTCCTACCCAGAGCCATTAACAGCAGCCAACACATTATGACAGTGACAAAATAATTAACCTGATGATTGTGGTCATTTTACAGATGAAGAAGAATCACTGTAGCATCTGTTTGGGAGTTTGATTGTCATATTTAACCAACCTCACCTGATTCAAACTTTGCAAGACAACACTCAACAGTAATTTGAGTAAATGTTCAGCATGGCATCTGTAGATGAAGATCCCACCTTGGCATCTTTCAAGCAGGAGCTCAACTTTCTTTCTTTTTAGGGTGAAGCTATTAAGCAAAGTAGTTAGGTACGATGGTGGCTGGAGCTGTGCCGGGATATAACGGGATCGCTACGGTAGCCGGATCGGTTAAGTACCTGAAAACTAGTCAATATTTTTTGTCTATCGCTCTCTAGCCTGCAGCACTGTGCACACTGTGTCGAATAACTGTCCACGGTGACAACTCGACTTGCCTATTTGAAGACTGAGGGTGCGAATGTTACTGTTAGTGTTACCTCGTGTGCAAGATGGGGTGGTTTTATGTTGTTGTTTTTTCTTTCCTTTTCTGTCCCCCCTCACCAAAATCGCTGCTGTGTCATTCTTTGTTCAAACATACTCTGCACAACGTACAACTCAAAGTAAGTCATATTTACCTTTCTTGACACCGTTCAGTTTCGATGAGGGGAAAAACTGCTCTTTTTGTTCGTATGTTCTTGCTGCGAGACTTTCGAACCGACAGTACAACGCGGATTTAGAACAACTCGCAATAATATTACGACAGTTGATGTTATTGTTAAATTGAGTGCAAACAAACAGATAATTCAGCCCGTAGTTAAACTGAGGATCTTGTAGCGAGGGTGTATTCTTTGTGGTAATTAATGACAAGAAGAAAAGCAGAGAACTATCAAGATATTTTACATCAACATTTCCGGCAGCAAGGGAGTAAACTCCTGACAAGCAGCACGATGGTAACTTCAGTTTGTTTTTTGTGCAGAAATTTGAAGAAAGAAAACGCGCACATAATGGTTTTATTTTATATTGTACTTACGTTGATATTCGGATGATTTGTTAGAATTTTACAGTCAGTTTATTGTGGAAATATGGGGTTAGTCTGGCACTTTCTTGTCGAAGAAGGAAGGTGCCTGACTCGACGTTTGTTTAGAAATTAGAATACCATTAGGCATTACCATTTTAATAATTAGAACTTACTAGTTTACAAGTTTGGTCAGTGATGTGTGAAATACTTGTAATATTTACCAGTGCTGTGATACTAGTACAGTAGTAATACTGTAATAGTATTAATCGTTGAATTTATAAAATACAGTAAGTCAAATCCATGTAATCCATTGTCATGAAAGAACTTAAGAAGACAGGTGTCTCATTTTCAAACCTTGATGTCGAACCTTCTTCACAAAAATCCATATCTAGTGTGGAGACCTCTGTAGATAGGTGAATATTTCACATTGTCATTGTATACATTATATGCAGGGTCTGGACAGGATGGTTCAGCAAGGTACTATGACTTGACTGTTTAAAATGTTTGTTTTATTGGTATTACTATTAGTACTATTACTATTAGTACTACATGGGTCAGGTGGGGCTTACTAGTGGATCATACCCATCCCTCCTCCACAACTGCTTTGTTGCAAGCAGGCCAGAAGAAAAAAGGAAGGGGGGGGGGCTGCAGGGATGTCACTGTCACTGACAGAGAATACCTGTGGAGACAGGGGGGGGGGGGGGGGGGGGGGGGAGAAGTTAAGGTGGATATAATCTGTTCTGGATCTGGGGATGTCTCAGTACATAAAGTCAGTCTCAGAACTGAAAGTGAAACCTCTCTCACAATTTGCAGTGTGCTGTTGGTGTTTTTGTGTATAGATCTCTGACTTGAAGGAAAGATCCTCAAGCATCAAAGTGGAGTGGGTGTACATGTGTGTATACATGTATACATGATGCATTGCACATTTGACATGAAATTAAGTTCATACATGACACCTGGGCAATGCTATTGGCACTGCTAAATTTTGGGTGTCTATCGATTTCCAGAAAGACTGATTTGTTCCTCAGTTCCTGGATGAACTGGTCAGGTGACCTATTGCAGAATCCATGCATTTGATGCCTACAATTTACAAAATTTGTGTTGATTGTGTTTTGCTTTTGTTTATTTTTATTTATTTTTTGCAGGAATGTGATGAAGATAGTCCGTTTGATGTCATTTTGAGTACAGAACAGGACCGTTGGCTGCAAGCTACTACGTATGTGTTTGTATGCTGTGTCAGTGCTTAAGCCTAGAAAGTTATGCTATGCATTTATGTGTGTATATATATTGTTTTATATATATGTGTGCGTGTCTGTGTGTACTTGAGCGTGCTTTATTCTATAGTACTTGATGCATTGTAATGTGATCGATAGCAAGTGCTAATTACCATGGTAGCGTTTTGCACTTATTTTTTTTTTTAACATGTTATAAATAATGCATGCACTACAAGCTACATTCATCTTGATAAGTTGATTTGACTATTATTAGAAGTTAGATCTAAGAAGTGTTACAAAGTTGTGACAGTAACCTTACAGATAAAATATTTGGGTGCACATAATTTGAAAACAAGATTTTTTAATCATGGTTTTTTAAAAAGAGTTGACTTTGCACAGGGACAACAGAGTGGCTTTTTCAAATTACTGTTAAATAAAAGAGCTCAAAACAAATTGCATAATTTAGAACTGTACTGTTATTACTAAGTTTTCCTGCTGCTAAAATGATTAATTCTTGCTTCATTGCCTTTTTTATATATATTATAAATATAACCTGTAAGTGTAACTAGTATCAGGTTGACTGTGGTTGACTGCATTAAAAACCAATTACTTACTTGTTAATAATATAGTTTACCATTATATGGCCACAAAAGCAGGGCTAATCTTTCTTCTTCTTCTTCTTCTTCTTTTTTTGATGAAAAAATCTAGAAGTATACCAATACTTATATATATATATATATAGAGAGAGAGAGAGAGAGAGAGAGAGAGTATTAGACTAATACTGTTAGTACAGTGTATGCATTGAGTGATTCACTGATTGACCTTCCAGTTCTGTTGGGATAAAATGTGATGTTTGTGTTGCAGTTGATAATCCAAATATATATAATATATGTTTGCTTTCATTCCTCCACCAGGCAAGTAAAACGTCTTGTCATTGGCAGCAATCGCCAGAAGGCTGATGCCATCCAGCATGGTATTTTACCCAGGTAAGATCATCATAACTGGACTGTGCTGTGTTTATCCCTAGGCTTATCTTCACCAGGATGGTTGTGGGTTGCTGCTAGTACTATTATAGTAATCTTAACCCCCAGTGCAGAGACACCCGCATTTTTAGGAGGCCAAAATAAACACGTTGTTGTTGTTTGTTTGTGGTACTTAATACATTGTCACAGACCTTTCAAATTCAAGGTTTTAGTTGGTGCTTGTACTATAGTGATGGTCTGTGTTCTGTTCCTATTAAAATCCAATGACCATGACCTCATCTCAAGAATACAATGGCATTGGGTAAAGCTGTGTGCCATTTTCCTTTAACTTGTTCAAGGATTTGGATTTGCTGTTGTCAAGGTCACACTGATGACAGATCAGACTTCAAAACCAACAAAAACTTTGAATTAAAGTTGTACTTTCAGTTATACTCTGATTGGGTTCAAATCAGACTGATGAATGGCTGTTGGTGTTAAATGCATAAGCTGGATCACACGTATGGTCTTGTTTATGATCAAGATGTGTACTTAAGGGATGGATTTTCACACTTACTTTTCTCCCTGTCTCATCTGTTTGTCTTATTAAATTCTGTGAAACCACCTGCAGAATAACAGCTACTAATGTACTATGGTGGGGGGTTCCCTTTGCAACCCATAGTGTTGGTGTTTTCTCGGGTGTTGTGTAGTTGATCTTTGAAACCACTTTTATGATTTTCATTATGGTAGATAACCTCTGTTGAGCACTGAGCATTCATACTGGCTTTGGTGACCTTAGTCCATTGATATGGTCACAGGAGAGTTAGAACGGGGAAAAATTATTGAAAGTTCTGAGTTTCAGTTGAAGAAGCAATTGCCCCTCCTGTTCATAAATGCATTTGTTTGTTTTGCATGTCAGTTAATCAAGCGTTTGTGTATGTGTGTGTGTGTGTGTGTGAGTGTAAAAATTCACTACATGATGAAGTGAATACCCTTTTCCAGATTGCTGGAGTGGCTGATTGATGAGTCGGTTCCTCAGGAGCTGCGCACCGAGGCGGCCATCGTGCTGGGCAGCCTTGCCTGGGGCACAGAGGAAAACATCCAGCAGCTTGTGGGCGTGGGGGCGGTGCCTGTGCTCCTCCGGGGGCTGTCCAACCCCTGCCTGCCCCACGTTGAGGCCTGTCTGCGCTGCCTCCGTACAATCTTTATGGCCCCAAACCCCCCAGTGCAGCTCATCTACCAGGTGAAGAATGCTGCATTGATTGAGGGATTTATGAGATTGAGTGTGTGAATGCGTGTATGCGTTTGCACACACATGTGTGTGTGTGTGTGTGTGTGTGTGTGTGTGTGTGTGTGGACTCACAAAAGTTTGTCTTGACTGTATTTTGGTTCTTTGCTTTGTAATGGGTTATGTGCTCCAATCTGAAAAAATAGCACATAAAAGAGTTCTTTTTTTCAAGACTCTTTGACAGCCTGTTTGTTCTTTGGTGTGAATTGGTAGTTTTCAAAAGCGTCAGACATTGTGCTTTTGCCTGGCACAAACACTAGCCAAATCCTAAAGTATAATTTTTAAAAACAGTCATGCAGGTGTTGTTCATTGTTGTGTAAAGTTTTGTTGTTGATGTTGTTGCTTTTTAGTCGGGTGGTTAGGAACAAATCCAAATGAAGGGTGTCATGAACAACAAATGCATGAAATTTCTGGCACTCATGCACTGCTGTAAGTACACACCTTGCATATCAGAATTCAGCTTTCTTAGCAGTCACTTTACATTATTGTTATGATGCTGTGGATCAGCATGCAATTCTTCCTTCAGTGCTGCTGGTGGCTCCACATTCTCTTGGCAAAGAACAAACATGTGTACAGATGCTAACTGATGTGTGTCCTCATCACTTTCAGGATGCAACGATTATACCACACTTGCTGAACATCATTTCCCGGACAGCTCATACGAAAGAAACCATCTCAAATATTCTTGCCAACTGTTGCACAGTGAGTGAATGTTCTCATTAAAATACTTTTGTTTTACCACTGCATTAATGATAACAGGACTTTGCAGGGAGCGGAAACTTGTGCAAGTGTGTATGTCATTTGCTCAGTACTTGTACAAGTGTGTATCTGTCACTTGTTCAGTACTTGTGCAAGTGTGTGGCTGTCAATTGTTCAGTACTTGTGCAAGTGTGTGTCTGTCACTTGTTCAGTACATGTGCAAGTGTGTGTCTGTCACTTGTTCAGTACTTGTGTAAGTATGTGTCTGTCACTTGTTTAATACTTGTGCAAGTGTGTGTATGCCACTTGTTCAATACTTGTTCAAGTGTGTGTCTGTGACCTGTTCAATATATGTGCAAGTGTGTGTGTGTCACCTGTTCAGTACTTGTGCAAGTGTGTATCTGTCACATGTTCAATATGTGTGCAAGTGTGTGGCCGTCACATGATCAATATGTGTGCAAGCATGTGTCTGTCACTTGTTCAGTACTTGTGCAAGTGTGTGTCTGTCACCTGTTCAATACATATGCAAGTGTGTGTCTGTCATCTGTTGAATACTTGCGCAAGCATGTGTATGTCACTCATTCACTCATTGATTGCTATATATTAAATGGTGGGTTTTGTGAATTACACAGAGCACTTTAACTGATAGACATGCGCTGCAGCTTGAATGATCGTTTCTGTGACAGTGCGTAGAACACCAGAACACGCTGTGTCAGATGGGTGCCATTCCTGCCCTGTCCCCTCTACTCACAGATGGTACACTGTACAAGGTGAGCCCACAGTCTGTATATGTGTCTTTTGGTCCATTTATTTTCTCTCTGTTTTCTGCTGTCTGTCAGCCTTCTGCCACAGATTGTTCTTCTTCAGGTTTGGCAGCCACACTCATCTCTGAAGAGTGTTGTAATTTGAGGTGTCGGGGGTTACTGGTTGCATATTATGTGATTTCACCTCTGTTTTCTCTTTGTCTTTTTTTTGGTTTCAACTGTTGGCTGAAGGATTTTCTTTGAGTTTAGTTCAAATTTGTTTTCCTTTTTGAAGGGGATGTGACAGTGGGGGGGGGGGGGGGGGGGGGGCAGTTAGTTTTTGTTGTTGGACAGAATGATTTATGTACTAATACTGGTAAATTTGGAACATTTACTTCTTTTAAACAGATCCAGATGCCAGTGCTAAAATGTTTTGCTGCAATGTGCTACCAGAACCCAGAAGTGTGCAACGCAATTGCCACAGGTAAACCAAAGCGAAAATGCAAACTGGCACAAATACCTAGACAATGTGCAAATATTTCAATCAGCAGGCTTCATCTGTACTCATAAATACAAATATAAATTATGTCTATATACAAATGAACTACTTTCTTTATGACAGCCATGTTAGTTCACTCTTTAACAATGAAAAGCAGAAAGACATTGGCTCACGACATATTTGATACTTTTGCCAAGCATTCTGGCCTTCTTAGTGATGTCACTGATGGAAACTACTTGACAGCACTCATGGTCATATTTTTTGACAAACAGAACAAGGAATTCAGGAAACAACTGCTGTGTGTATATATCTAGGCCAGTATATTTGTTATTCCTTTTGGTTTAACCAAATGGATGAACTATTTGCTTTTGACCTATGTCTCAAGCGACAATACTTCTGAGAATCAATTCACTCACAGGCTAACGGTTTGCTTGGAAAAGTGGGCCATTTATATATATTTTGTTTTTGTTTTGTTTTGGAGAAGCTCAATTGTGGCACAAGATGATGACAAAAATGTGAATCCACTGAGTTACACAGGCAGTGAAAGGATCGCTCTTCACATCTGGGTGAACTTCATCATATCACAGAGTGAGAGTCTTGTCATTTGCATCAGTTGATGTGATGGCTTTGCGCTGAAATCAGTCCAAGTAAGCTTTCTGCTGCTTAACTTTAAGATTTTATTTGATAACAATGATGACTGTTTTAGGCGCTTCACCTCTGAATGTGGTCAGAGCGCCAGTAAAGCAAGAAGATAACTGAAGGGAGTAGTAAGTGACTTTATGTCATTTTGCAGCTACTTTCAATGGCGTGTCAGTGCCCCAGCTGATTGGCCGACTGCAGTCACGTGACAAGACATCTGAGATGCAGATGGCAGCTGCCAAGTGTTTAACCTTCTTACACAGAGGAGGCGCCATACCAGCCACAGACAAAATCATTGCACTGGAGGTGAGCGATTGTATATATTGCACCTGTTTTAAAATATTGACCCATTTTTGCATAATTTTATGCTTTTAGAACTTTTCATGTGGGGGAGAGGGGGGGAGACACCATCTGAATAGCTGATGGAGGAGCAGGGGTTAAACTGTGTTTCAAAGACAGGAAAAGCTACAATCTCTCATATTTTTCAGAAATAGTAGTTATTCATTTTCATCATACTAGCATTTTACTTGTTGACAATTTTCCTATTAAAAAAACAACTTATATTGCCTTTGACTACAGACTTTGCCCACGCTGGTGCGGATGTGCAAGAAGGACCGCACGCTGGATGAGAACGTGGAGGGAGCAGAAACACTGTCCTATCTGATACAGGAGGACCCAGAGCTGCAGAAGATCACCTCCATCTGTGATCACTCCATGAAGGCTCTGGCCGAATACCTCAGCTACACAGACATCCAACAGCTTGACTCGCGCCAGGCACAGAAAAAGGTACAGTTTGGGTTTCACATCAGCCACACAGACATCCAGCAGCTTGACTCACACCTGGTGCAGAAAAAAGGTAGTTTTAATTTCACTTCAGCTACATCACTCCAGGCACAGAAAAATGCACAGTTTGGGTTTCACATCAGCCACACAGACATCCAGCAGCTTGACTCGCACCAGGCACAGAAAAAAAGTGAAGTTCTGGTTTCAGTTAAGCTACACTTAAGCTACCTGTACCAGGCACAAACAAATTTACAGTTTGGGTTTCACATCAGCCACACAGACATCCAGCAGGTTGACTCCTGACTGGCATAAAAAAAATGTTGGTTCAGACCAGCCGCACAGAAATACAGCAGCTTCATTTGCAACAGACACAGCAAAAAGTGCAGTTTTGGTTTACACCAGCTATGCAGACCTTCAGCAGTCTGACTTGCAGCGAATACAGAAAATGGTACAGTTTTTGTGGACACTTAGCTGCATGGACATCCATCCACTTGACTTTTAATAAATACAGAAAATACAGAAAGAAGCCCATATTTACTTTTCTGCTTCTATCTTTGAATGTGTACTTTGTGCTTCTTGTGTGCTCATTAAAGGAATTTCAGGCTCTTCATATTAGCATGTCATGGCAATACATGAATATGTGCAGGCGGTGAACTGGGGCAATGCACTGAAGATGGCTGCATTCCAGGCATTCGCTGCCATCGGAGCCAATGATGAGGAAATCAGAAAAAAGGTTATCTCCTCTCACTGTCAGTCTCTCAGTCTTTGTTCATCTTTGTTTTTGTCTTTCTCTGTGTGCGTCTCTGTTGCTCTCAATTGCTGTCACCTACTTTAGTATGCCCCTGTCCAGATTAGAAGATTGTGAGTTCCTGCTGTGGTGTGCATGGCACAATCTTCAGTCGCTCTTAAAAATTCTCATGTGTTCCATTTTTCCAACTGCATGTAAATAACTAAGTTCCTTCCATTTTTTTTACTAAACACTTCTTTCAGTGATTATGAAACTTACCAGATATGTTTAGTATCTGTTATTGGGGGTTGTCCGGGTTCCATTGTTCTTGTTTTTGTATGCATTGTTTTTGATTGGTTTGTTGTTGTTGTTTTTTGTGGGGGGGGTTATGAGAGACTTCAGTCCCACAGGGAGCATTCTTTTCAGTGGCAGCACAATGGTGATAATGCACTTTTAGCATGCTTGCGTTTTCTTTCTTCAGATTATCGCCATCGAGAATCTCATAGAGAGTGTGGTGGCTGGCATGAACAGTGATGATCTGAAGGTTCAGGTGGCTGCCACTAGGTGTCTGCACAGTCTCTCCCGTTCTGTGCAGCAGATTCGAACCACCTTTCAGGACCATGCTGTGTGGAAACCGCTGGTGAAGGTAATGACGCTCATGGGCACAGTGAGTCTGCTCAAGGACACTGAATAGCGATATATAAAAGTGATCAATAATGATAATAATCACGGCATTTCAACTCATGGACAATTAGCCGCTTGATCACCTAAATGTTGAGATGCACAGCAAGCTGCAGTTAGGTGATGGAGGTGCTCACTTGTACTCCTGGCTGTTTTGTGATATGTTGTGGTGCTGCTTTCACTCTGTGAATGTTCTAGGAGAAAGAAATGCAACTTTATGAAAGTATGTGAATTCACTTTCAAAGCGAGTCGTTGCTGAATTATAAACAGCACTCTTGCCTTTTGTTCAGATGTGTAGTCTTTGCACCTGACTGTTTCTTTAAATTTAATGAAGTGAAAGCAATGTTAGGTGTTTAGACCAAGATGGGATAGATTATGCAAAGTTAACACAACATGACAGATGTAAAATGCAGAACACTTGTTTTTGTTTTTATTGCTGGCAGAAAAAACTGTTTCATATGTCTCCATCTTTAGCTGATGCAGTCCCACTCCGATGACGTGCTGAAAATTGCCTCGTCCACCATGTGCAATCTGCTGCTAGACTTCTCCCCAAGTAAAGAGGTCAGTCACAGAAATAGCTATGCAGAGAAGTAACAGGACATAACCCGCATTGTCAGTGTTGAAATAGCTATGCGGAGAAGTAACAGGATGTAACCCGCATTGTCAGTCACAGAAATAGCTATGCGGAGAAGTAACAGGACATAACCCACATTGTCAGTGTTGTAACTCTGTCAGAAATATGTACAGTTCAGGGTTCACATTAACTGGTAATTTCCAGTGATTTACGAGGTAAGATCGGGGGGGAAAACACACCAGAAAATACCAGCAAAAAACACACCAATCAGTCAGATGTACTAGCTGTTATTTTGATTGACCAGTTCTCAATAACAGCCACAATAAACAAAACAAAAATGCAACACATACCAGGGTGCGCTTGTGGGTGGGTGTGGAGGCGTAAGGGGGGTGCATGCGTGTTCTAGACCGGGAAAAGAGCTGGCTGTTAGTAGAGCTCTAGTAGTATTATGGATGGCCATGTATCTGACTGGTTAGTGGTTATCTGACCGGTCTCCGTGAGCCACTTTTGCCACCTCATAGATGTTGTTCCAGTTTGAAAAATGTCTAGCACGGTCATTGCAGTTACCCATAGTTGCCAACCATTTGGGAGGTGGGATGAGAGGGTGGTACATTCTTTGGTGCTGCCTGCCTCATCCTACATGTAATTCACCCTGCTGCTGTCCAAAAGAAACCCTCTCTGGACTCCTTCAGATCAAACCTCAAACCTCAAACCCCTTATTCTCCCAAAACAATACACCCAGCATGTTTTCACCTCTTGAGCCGCTGATTGGCTTCGCTGTAAGTCCCTGTATGTTATCTGCTTAGGTTTGTCAATTGTGTAACACACATGCATGCACAAACGCTCACTCGCTCACTCACTCACACATGCACACACTATTGAAAAGGCTAATACAGACAGTTACAAAAGTTGTTTGTGTTGTGGACAGGCCATTCTGGAGTGCGGGGCCATAGGGATTCTGGTGGAGCTGTGTGCAAAGGAGGATGAACCCCCTCTTCGACTCAATGGGGTCTGGGGACTCATGGTATGGTCCACCACTAGTTTTCATTCTCTTCATTATTGGGGTGGGGGGGGGGGGGGGATTCTTCATGCAAAAGAATAGATGAATATTGATCATTATGGTGTGGTAAGCACACTGTCAGTTGTTTTTACGATGGGGCATGCAAAGTACTTTAGATGCAAAGACTTGTTCATGAAGGTGGGAGAGAGTCATTCATGAAGGTGGGAGAGGGTAATTCATGAATGGGGGAGTCATCACTCATGGAGGGGGAGAGAGTCACTCATGAAGCTGGGAGAGGGTAGGAGAGTCGTTCATGTAGGTGGGAGAGAGTCACTCATAAAGGTGGGAGAGAGTCATTCAGGAAGAAGGGAGTCACTCAGGTAGGTGGGAGAGAGCCACTCATGAAGGTGGAAGAGTCGTTGCTGAGGGTGGGACAATTATTCATGAAAGTTGGACATAGTCATTCATGAGGGTAAGCAGGCTGTACAAGATGCATGACAGTGATGGTGCATCAGAGCACCAGGGATGTGCCAAATATGAACTAATTTTGTCACACATCATACCGCTATTCAATTTTCTGTACGCTCATGGTTATTAGCGATGTTGCTTGTCGGCACCAGAACCTGGCCTTCAACTCAGAGCAGAAAGTGAAGATGCAGATTGTGGAGACGCTGGGTTCTGAGCTCTTGTTTGCGCTGCTGTCTGAGCGCGACCCCGAGATCCTCATGCGCACCCTGGGCCTCCTCAGGAACCTGCTGTCAAAGAAAGCAGTGAGTGTTCATTCTGCTAGTGCTGTTCTTGAAGGCTGCGGCAAATAATGTTCGTGAAGAAAATAGTGTTTGATTCAGCTAGTGATATTCATTAAAGCTTCAGCAAATAATGTTCATGAAGAAAATAGTGTTTGATTCAGCTAGTGATATTCATTAAAGCTTCAGCAAATAATGTTCATAAAGAGAAAAAAAATGAATGTTGATTCTGCTGGTGCTGTTCATGAAGGCTGCAGCAAATAATGTTCATGAAGAAAATAGTGTTTGATTCAGCTAGTGCTGTTCATTAAGACTTCAGCAAATAATGTTCATAAAGAAAATGAATGTTGATGCTGCTGGTGCTGTTCATGAAGGCTGCAGCAAATGTTAGTGAAAAAAATAATGCGTGTTTGATTCAGCAAGAGCTGTTCATGAGTAAGTGTAAATTGGTGTTTTACACCCAGTCAACCAGTGCGGTTATATCAGGGCGAAGCTGTTCATGAAGGCTGCAGCAAATAATGATCATGAGGGAAACAATGTTCATTCAGTTTTGCTGTTCCTAAAGGCTACAGCAAATAAAATGTTCATCAAGGAAATTGTGAGTGAGCCTCCAGCTGTTTCCATTCTTAAAGGCTATAGCAAATTATGTTCATAAAGGAAATAGTGGCTGCTTTGCTGTTCATGAAAGCTGCAACAAATGATGTCATTTCACAAAGGAAACAGGAGTGTGCCTCCAGCTGCTGTTGTTCATGAAGCCTGCAGCAAATAACGTTTGTAATGGAAATAGTGTTCATTCAGCTGTTTGCTGTTCATGAAGGCTCCAGCAAATAGTGTCCATGAAGGAAGCTGCAGTGGGACTGATATGTCCAGGTAGTTGTAAAAGACTGTTTGCTGCAGCAGCTTGATCTACTTGTGATGTCCGAGTTGTTTTGCACGTCACATATGTGTTAATTTGATCTGTAGTTTGTCTTTCATATGGGGAAGGCTGGTCATGGTTTGAGACTCGTTTAAGTGGTTGACAGGTCGTTTTCATGTTGGCGAGGTGGTTAGAGGCAGGATTTTTTTTCTAATGCTGTTGACAGTATTCCTCATAAAAATAGTTCATGCCAGGTTTTGGATACCTGTTGAATTTTGAATTATCGAACGAAATTGTACTAGAGTCAGACAACATTCATTGTTTGTTAGAACTTAGGGGTGGGTGGTGTGGTGGTGAAATTATCCAAATTTATTTGCATCTTTTGGGATGAAATGCAAGTCCTTGGTGAATCAGTATTGGTTTAACTTTGTCAGTTTGTCTGAGGAATTTTTAAGAAGGGGTATTTTTAAAGCATGTGCTATAAATTTTACACCTTGGGTTCCGCAGTTAACATAGTCTGCTCATGAAGTGGATATGGTATCACAGATTATTATGTTTGTTGCTGGTTTTGGAAATGGAATTTCAGTTATTCCTGGTTACATATATTTGTTACTGGTTACTGGAATGGAATAGCCCCAGGTTGCACATAATTATGTTACCTCTTATCAGAATGGCTCAGTGAGTGTTTAGCTACAGGAAATGATATCCCTTAAAACTTGATTTGTGATACTAACAATAACTCTTATATAAAGCACTCTAACTTGTGGACAGAATATGAGTTCACAGCGCTGTACATTATTAAAAGTTTTTGAGAATTAAAAAAAAAAAAAGATTGACTGTTTTTCAGCACATTGACAACATCATGACAGTGTATGGAGCACAAGTTCTGCAGGCTGTCAACTTCATCCTGGAGGGAGATCACCACTCTGCAGACATCAAGGAACAGGTGAGCACCAGGCTAAAGGGCCTTGTTCTGTGATATAAAATTCTGAACTCTGACCACATCACTGTAGCTGTTTCTGAAGCCTTTGTGCACACTCCAAGCCTGGCTTTCCATCACTCTTCCTTCAAACACTGTTATAATTTGTTACACCATTCAAGGGGAACTCCTAAGTTCCATTTGTCTGTCTGTCAAAATCACCTCTGTAGGTCTCATGCTGCTAGCACCCTCTGTAAAATTTATGAAACGTTTGAGTCAACTGACTGTGGAAACAACATAGCATCAAAGCATGCAAAAAACATTGGGCATGGCTACCCTGGGTAAAGATCAGCTCCATCTTGATTTAGATGATTCTGGCTGTGTTTGTGCTGATGTGAGCATTGAAAACAGCTCAAATTAGACCAGGCCATGTTTCTCTTATAACCATTCACGGTTATAACTTATAAGAGAAACATGGCCTGATCTAATTTGAGCTGTTTGTATGGTTACAAACTTACTGCCATTTGAGCACCAGTGAACATCAGAGACCTATGGTACACCATAAGAAAATGGATGCTGTTGTAATGTCCGACCCTTCAGTGTCGTTGCTGAAACGGGTGGTGATATGCCTGCAAAGAATATCATGTTTAATGATGGTGGTGGTTGTATCACCCCACTCCAGTGTGGGGGTTGAGCCAAAACCAGGTGAGATTTTGCACATGCAGCTCTTTTCCTGCACATGCGTGAATGCATGCGTCTGATGCAGAACCTCCCACCATCCAGGCAGCTGCCAGTCAGACAGGGATGCAGTAGCAACAAGAGCTAATAGCAACAGCATCCTCATGCAGTTGTCTGTGGTGACATGGGTGCTGCGGCTGGAAATGCTGCACACAGCTTGAGCAGATGGTGTGTAGGTGTAACTTGTACAGTAGCTGAACTTTCGCTTGATTCCAGACCCTGTGCATTGTTGCCAACATTGCGGATGGCGTTGCTGCGAGGATGTCCATTCTAAACAACGACGGGATCATAAAGCAGCTAGTGGCCTGCTTGGTGAGTGGTGTTCCTTGGACATGTACTTGCAGCAGCCGTTTTGTGTAGTGGGAGGGGGTTGAGTTTCTGGTCAGCCTCTGTGTATAGCCATGTTGGATCTCATTTTCAGTTTTCATGCCAACCTGCATCTTTGGTTCGGTGCCCCTTTTGACCTTAATGTAAGTGTCATGGTTGACTGGGTGCTGAAACTCAGTTATCTGTCATTTTCGCTTTTGACCTTGATATTAGTGTCATGATCGAGTGGGTGTTAAAAACCCAGTTATGTATTATATCAGTTCCCCTTTTGACCTTGATATTAGTGCCAGGGTTGAGTGGGTGTTACAAATTGATTATCTAGCTGTCAGTTTCATATTTGACCTTGATATAAGCCTCATGGTGGTGTGGGTGTTACGATTCAGTTATCTGTCAGTTCCCCCTTTGACCTTGACTTAAGTGTCATGGTTCAGTGGTTGTTAAAATCAGTTATCTATCAGTTCCCCTGTTGACCTTGATATAAGCGTCATGGTTGAGTGGGTGTTAAAAATCAGTTATCTGTCTGTCATTTCCCCTTACTTATCACTCCCAACCGCACATTCTGGTACAGATTCACCACAACCCAGTTTGAGCAACATTTTGGGAAACCCAGGGAATCCTGATCTCGTGATCAGTGATGTAGCTGGTGGCATAGAAGTTTGCTTACAAATGGTGCTTTTTTCATAAAGAAGTGTTTTTGTAGTTGTACAGAGGAACCATGTTGTAAGAAAACAGCCTGGACCATCAGACGCTGAAAGGTCTGGAAATGTAAAGAAAGTGTCCATGGAGACATTTAAATTACTCTGTCCTTTGCAAAAAGGAATTTGTTATATGCGACTTCCACTGTATTTTGTAAGAGCAGATGGACCATTAGATGTTGAAAGGTCTAGAAATGTAAAAAACATGTCAGTGGAGACATTTAGATTACTCTGTCCTTCACAAAAAGGAATTTGTTATAGGAGGGTTCCACTGTATTTTGTAAGAGCCTTGAGAGAAGACAGTTTCACTGCATTTGTTGGAGCATTGAGTGCACCTTGGATGACTGGTTGCCGCATGTCCTACATTCTGTGTGTGCAGCAAATGTCCAACCAGTCCCAGCTCCAAGTGGCTGCCCTCTACGTTGTCCTCAACCTCATCAGTGGAGATGACGACGGTACCCTCATGTTCCATGTGTAGCCATTTTTTTCAGCATTTGTTCCTAGTACAAGTGTGCATTTCTTGGGTAAACGTAGATGCATCCTTTGGTATACATCCTGACAAAGACTGAGTTAAACAAGCTTTAATTATTTCCGTTTTGGTGAGCAAACGTTTGTTGATTTCAATGCTTTCAATACTCTTGTAGCCAAGGAGGAAGGGGATAATAATTTCATAAACAGAGAAGCGTAAGTGCCGTTTCATTTGATTAAGGTAAAGTAGCTTCCTGTCAGAAACTTCTGACTGTGCCATGTGTCAGCCTGAAGAAATCTGGTGCATGATCCTTTCAATACCAGGCTCCAGTTGTTTGGAATTCGCTGCCACTGAATGTCCACCTGTCCTCATCTAGGTCGTCTTTTAAAGCTAAACTTAAAACACACCTCTTCCTTGCTGCCTTTTAATGATATCTGCATATCCGCCTGGACACCTTGAGTAGCTGTAATTGTATGTTGTAGACACTGAATGAAGGACAGCTGAATGAGCTGGATCTGAGGGAATGTTTTGCTTGTTTAATGTTGAAGTGTCGTATGTATGCATAGTACTTGTTCGTTGAACTAATTTTTATGTCTGTTTCTTTGTATTTGTGATATTGTGTAGCAGCCATGAGCTCGTAATGTTTTCACAGGGTATATAACAATGTAGAAGATTTATTATCATACTTATAAATATCATTTTGTATTTGGAAGAGTAAACTAACATTGTGAGTTTGTGTATGTTTCAGATTCCTATAACCGCATAAAAATTTTGCGAGAGAAAGGGGTACAGCAACAGTTGCAGAAGCTGGTGCACTCCAAGAACCCACATGTATCCGAAAGGTAATCCAGTGCTTTATTTGTTTCTCCAGACTTCCACTCCTGCGCCTACCACACACAAACACATCTTCATAATAAGCTTTCCAACTGATGAGAGAGAGTGTGTGTGTGTGTGTGTGTGTGTGCGCAGTGGGGGGCAGGGGGGGGGGGGGTACATGCATGTGTATGTTTTTTCCCTTGTACTGGACTATGTGCTGTAAAGAGGGGGAAAAGTGTAGCAACAACACTTTAAAAAATGAAAAATAAATGATTACAGTAAGCTCTCCAAGAAGAGGCAGCCATGTGTGCACAGTCCCCTCTAAGAAATGTTTCACTGTTACAGTCTACTGGTACGTGCAGAAGATGTGACCTTTTAATGTTTTTTGTGTGTCTATTTCTATTTCTGTATTAGGGCACATGGTCCATTACAATCCTGAGGTGACCCCCAAGTGGTTGGCAGGACATTAAAATCCAAGGACTGACTCATCCCTTACAAGAAAAGTCATTGGCTAGTCCACAGTGGTGCAATAATTTTCTGATCGTCTTTCAGAGCCAAGCACGCGCTGCACCAGTTTCAGTAGCAGGGTGATGATGCACAAGTCAGCTTTCACTTGCCACATCCATGGCACCAGCAGGGAGCTGCTTTGAAGTCACTGTCAAACTACAGAGCAGGGTGACTTAAAAGCCAGCTTTCACTTGCCACATCCATGGCACCAGCAGGGAGCTGCTTTGAAGTCACTGTGAAACTACAGAGCAGGGTGACTTACAAGCCAGCTTTCACTTGCCACATCCATGGCACCAGCAGGGAGCTGCTTTGATGTCACTGTGAAACTACAGAGCAGGGTGACTTACAAGCCAGCTTTCACTTGCCACATCCATGGCACCAGCGGGGAGCTGCTTTGAAGTCACTGTGAAACTACAGAGCAGGGTGACTTACAAGCCAGCTTTCACTTGCCACATCCATGGCCCACGGGGAGATGCTTTTAAGTCATTGTGAAACTACAGAGCAGGGTGACTTACAAACCAGCTTTCACTTGCCACATCCATGGCCCAGCAGGGAGATGCTTTTTAGTCAGTGTGAAACTACAGACTGCCGTCGCTCAAAGAAAGGCCCACCCTCTGTTGAATACTTTGTGTGCATGTGTGTGTTTGTGTATGAGTGTGTGTGTGTGTGCATGTGTTCTGTGTCCTTTTGTGTTTGCATGTGTGTGTGCTCAGCAGACACACACACACACACACACACACACACACACACACACACACACACACACACACAAAACCACAGCAAAAACATTCTGGCAACGTTCTGAGAAGATACCAACAACAACAAAAATTGTTGCAGTTTCCTCAAAGAAACCCACCAGTTTTCCAAGAATAACAAAAACAATCTCCATTTGGGACAACAAAGTGTACAAAAGACAACAAAGGAGAAAAATAACCAGGTCGGTAAATCTGAACAGGAAGCTCACGTGACCCACAAGGTTGGAGCTGGTGAAAAGGTGCATAGGGTGGTAATAAAACATAGAGTTGGTCGTAGAAATGAAGTTTATTCCTTCAGCAGATTCCCAAGTAGACCAGAAGTACGTTTTTTAGCCAAGTTGTGGAATGGTGGATGGTGCCATGCACAGTAACTTTCTTTAATGTGCTTATGTGTAAGAGCATGCTAGTTTGGCTGAAGCTCTTCTTTTTTTTTCATCATGAACCACTTAATGGCTCATTTTTTTGTTTTGTTTTTGTGAATCTTCAGGGTATGTAGATCAATACTGGGTCACACTTGATATTAGTTTGCCAGTTCCTGAGAGTTCAATGTCAAACATGAAAGGATCAGACAAATGTTCACATCTTGTACAAACAGCACAGGCTGGCTTTGCTGTAATGCAGTTGTTGTACTCAGATAGACTGTCTTACACATGTAATTATTTAAACACCTTATGACAATAAATGTAGCATTACAGTTTCGCTTATCAGTTAAGTACTGGAATTGTGTGTGTGTGCATGCCTGCATATGTGTGTGTGTGTGAGAGAGAGGGCAATAGCATAGCCATATTATAATAAAGAAGGCTTGTATCCCCCTGTTTGTGTAATTATTTCTCAGTTGTTGTGGGGTGTTGTTTTTGGGGGGTCTTGTGCTTTTTTTTATTTTTATAAACAAAATGTGTTCTGTAAAAGCACTGTCGTTAGTGTACATGGACATTCTGTCAGAATGTTTGGTTATTTATCACAATATGCTAATTTGGTACCTTTTGATATGTGTCCAAGTCCCTTCAAGCCTCCTTCATTTCCAAATGTCTGAGTCATGGTTTGGGTCAAAGAAAAGAAATGTGGGTGGATGGATGCTGAGGGTTAGGCAACAAAGGGATGTATACTGATGTATCCACCCAGATTTAAACATTTCTTTTATGGGAGTGGAATGGAAAAATGAATAAATATCTCCATTTTGACAAAAAATGCAAAATATTGTTTGAATGATATTTGTGACTTGATACAGGTTTGTACAGATTTCTTGTTTATGTCTCATATACTACTTATGGCACTGTAAAAAAATTAAAAAAGGAAGACAAGATGTTTCTGGTTGATGCATTTTATTTCACATTTCCCATGCATTCTGGTTTAGCTGACTGTTCACATGCTCTTAGCAGGTTATTTCACACAAAAGTTAAAAAATACACATGCATTTCAGCTTTTTCATTTGTTTTTACCAAACCACATTACCAGGGTACATTACAAAACCGACATGTTGCACACAGTCTTGAGCTTCAAATACATTTATCACACAGACAACAAAAGTATTGAAACGAGTCCACACCCATGTATATGTGCAAGTGGGAATGTGTTGTGGTCAAAGGCAAACAATATCACAAGTTGTAATGATGCAGAGGTCAAACACAAAAGGCTTCATGCATATAATACAGACTGCTTCTAAACTTAGCAAACACAGTGACATAACTGAATACTCGCAATTCTTACATAACACAAAACTAAATATCACATACATGTTCATTCTTTATATTGAGTATTTCCTTCTTTTTAAAAATCGCCTTTATACGATAGTCTTCAAAGTTGTTGTATGTGCATCTTTAGGTAGAAGTGTAAGTTCACACTTAGAGGATGCATGCCTGTTTAGATTTAATCTGCCACCTGCTCTTTTGGCACAATGACTGGCAGCTTTTATGTGCTACTGTGGTAACGCAGGGGTGGAATGGATACCGCAGTAAGAGTCAGCACACAGAGTCGACTCTGAAGAAGAAAACAATTCTCCTGCCGCACCTGCCAGGGATCAGCCCCACGACCTTCCAATCACAAGTTCAAAGCTCTACCACTGTGCCATATCCTTGAGGTGATGCTAAAGCTGCACAGTCCAGGAAGAAACACCACTTGCTTTTTCATGGTGGGTTTGCCTGTCGCACATTTTGTACTGAAAGCAAAAGCTGCTAAAAAATATATTAAAAAAGACCACTTGAGTAACACGAAAAAACTGCAAATTCTAACTGATTTGCACTCTCCAAGTCCAGATGAACTTTTCGTCACAAACATTGTATTTTCTGAGTTTCAAAAATAGAAGATTTTTTCTATCTTTTTCAAAGCAGTGACTACACTGCACAAATAATACACTAACAAATGATGAGAGGAATTAAATTTAATCTACTTTTAAGTGGCAAAGAAAGATTGCCTACCAAAACTTCCTCACCTGTTGAAAGTAAGTAGAAATGTCATTCCTCTCATCACTTTGCTGATTTAGTTTTCTTTTCACTGCTACAAAAAAGTGGTTCACCCTCAAATATGTTGTCAAAGCAAGTGTTACTTAAGATTTGCCTATACAGCATCCTAGAAAGGCTGACATTAGAATTTCTGCAGCTGGACAGGAAATGTTCCAATCACCCACTGAACATGCAGGCCAATGCTACTTAAAACACCATGTCCATATATGTAGCAATCTTGCCAAGTCTGAACATGAATGAATCAGAGAGAGAGACAGAAATTGAGTCAAAAGTCATTTAAAAATCAGTTTTATTTTATGTCTGTTCACAACAAGTGATATTAGACCCCCCCCCCCCCCCCCCCCATCTGTATATTAATAAGTCATAAAAGCTTACCTCATGAGTATGAACATTTTATACAAGCTTGCCCATAGGACTATGAACAATCAATTTAACAGCAGAAGTTAAATTACACCAGTATTATACAAAATATCTCTTACATTGTTACAAGCATTAAAGAAAATCATTAAAGCTTCCGCCAAATGTGCTTCACTAAATTTCACTGTAATTAACAGTCAGCTAAAGAAATTCAGACAGAATTTACAGAGTTCAATAATTAATCATGGTTGATTTGGGTTTCACCAAATGCGTGTCTGTTGATTTTTCCATTATCAACATTACTAACAGCACAGTACATCCGCCAACACAAGCAGACCCAATGCAATAACTGCCCAGGTGTGTTCTGCACAACAGCAGCAACAACAACAAACAACAAAACTGCCATTTCACATGTATGGTGATGTGAGCTGATATGGAAAAGTTATTCCGTTTGGCATGTACCACTGGAACAAAATTTAGTCCACTGAAGTGGGCAAACTAAATCATGCCAAACTGTTTCACTGAGACTGCACAGCTGTTCTTCTGGAAGTCTGTGAGCCAGATCACAGAGTTGGAGACTGACCTGCTGCATTCTGTAACAGTGCACTGTGTTGAGAAAATACGAAAACATTGGCTGAGGACTTCAAGGTTGTTTTTGGTGTGTGTTTTTAAAGCCATCAAAATGTGCTGGACACTCCCTATAATTTTAAACTGTGTGTATTTAAATATGATATAAGCTTTTGCATGCAACAGGTAACATTATTTAACCAATAACAGACTTCTATGAACAGCCAAGTTCTACGAAGTTTGTCATACCAAGTGCCCATGCATGCTTCTGCCAAAATGCTGTCCAAGAATTTGACAACACCAAGGATTCTGCCATAGCTAGCAGACATCTTACCAGGTGAATGCTTCTCATTACATGCCCACTTTTTCAAGAGACAAAAGAAAAATACATGGATAGTATACAGTACTGACCACAAACCACTAATGTACACAAAACAGCTTGTAACTAAAAACCTTTTAAAGGGGGGTGGGGGGAGGGGGGCAGTCTGGTCTAGCAGCACACTATTTTGAGATTACCAGTCTGCCATGAGATAGCTACAGGTGTATGCCTGCATCCATAATTCAGATCTCTTGAAACCAACAGGAAATATAAATGCAGCTCTATGACTACAAGGCTAAACATCTTAGCACTGAAATTCATTTGAGACCTTTCCTCATCTGTATGCCATTTGTGAACTAATTACATATGGTTTTTAAGTTTGTTTTCAAGCATGAAAGAGCTGAGCCACACCTGAGATTAAGATGGTGGGAGTTCCAAATACTAGGTCCAAAGCAGAAAAAATAGCAAAAGCCAAACATCTCCGAGAATCAGAAGAGTGAAGTGCATGGGACAGAGTGTAAGTAAGTAAACAGAAAAAATAGCAAAAGCCATACATCTGCGAGAATCAGAAGAGTGAAGTGCATGGGACAGAGTGTAAGTAAGTAAGTAATTTGGTGTTTTACGCCCAGTCAACCATGGGACAGAGTGTAGACTAGTAGCAATTCAGAGAGATAAGAAGAAAGTAAAAAAAAAAAAATTCACCCAGTCAAGGACCAGAACCATTTATATATAGCATGGCAATCAATCAACAAGTAACTATACACACAATCACAAAATATATCAAATCATTGTTTCGCTTATGGAGATGGTCAGTTTTCAGTAAGTCATGCAGGAAACCACTGGACTGAACTGGAAAAACAAAAGTTCAGTCAAACAACCAAATTATTTTCAGTAGAGTCAAATTACACAAAAGCAATAAATTAACAGAAGAAAAAAAAAAGGAGAAAAAGGTTGGTGACACACACTTGGAACAGTGCAGATGATTACTGCCTGGACAAAACTTGGGCACACGTGTATGCAGACAAGTAGTTCTGGGCATAGTCAGCAAGTCAGGAACTGGAATTTAACATCCTGTCAACCACACAGGATGATACAGCGGGCATAGTAGTACAAAAAATATATCTGAAAAATTTGCATTACACAATATAATGGCACCAATAAAGGTCTTAGTGAATTCCATAGAGGAAAAGATGATGGGGAAACATCAGGGATGAGAAGGGGGGGGGGGGGGGGGGGGTAAGTAGACGAATCTATTAAAACTTTGGACACTGTCCATCTTTTCCAGCATAGAAATGACCTAATGGGAGAGTACCACATGGTGGTCAGATCGAAAGATTGTGAGGACAAAAAATCAGGGCTTAGAGCTCAGCAGCGACTCAAATCATCATGCATCCCACCAATTAACTATAAATTAAAAAAGTACCACACGGTGGCCATACTGAAAGCTTGTGAGGACATAAATTGGGACTTAGACTAACGCTCAGTGTGAAATCCGCTACGCCCTGCAACAATGGTAACATGCAACATATGCTACATCCCGGAGTATTACAACTGCAGGACTAGCCTTCTTTAGTTTTCAGTGTGAAATCTGCTACACCATGCAACAATGGTAACATGTAACATGCTACATCCCGGAGTATTACAACTGCAGGACTATTTTTTTTAAAGTTTTCAGTGTGAAATCCGCTACACCATGCAACAATGGTAACATGTAACATGCTACATCCCAGAGTATTACAACTGCAGGACTAGCTTTTTTTAAAGTTTTCAGTGTGAAATCCGCTACACCCTGCAA
This sequence comes from Alviniconcha marisindica, assembly GCA_018857735.1. NCBI lineage: Eukaryota > Metazoa > Mollusca > Gastropoda > Provannidae > Alviniconcha > Alviniconcha marisindica. The sequence goes on from JABMCL010003905.1 coordinate 51,194, forward strand.
CAATGGTAACACGTAACATGCTACATCCCAGAGTATTACAACTGCAGGACTAGTTTTTTTTAGTTTTCAGTGTGAAATCCGCTACACCATGCAACAACAGTAACATGTAACACGCTACATCCCAGAGTATTACAACTGCAGGACTAATTTTCTTTTGTCGCAGAAAACAATCACACATCACATTCACTGACCTCAGTAAAATAGCTAATGCTAAGGAACCTCTTTTTTAGGACCACCCTAAAGAAATGAAGCCAAAGTGGTCCTAGGGGTGGTCCTTAGTCAACAGTTCATTTACATGGAAATCCGAAGAGAAGTTGTCATTTTTTTAGAAGAAAAAAGGGTTTAAAAAGAGGGGTGGTTACAAATAAATAAATATATCTATCTATTTGGGGTTCTGCTATATTCACTTTCAACATGTGCATGGATGTATAAGTGACTTGTGGTTCAAAAGAGAGATCAGCTTGGCAGGGATGATGGACCTTTCTTAATGATAGGTCATGGCAGGTCACAGATCAAAAGCGAGATTGGGCACAGTACTGACCTGGGGTCATTCTTAATCAGCCAGGTCATGAGATCGAAAGCGAGGCTGGATTACCATTTTTGGCAGATTCCAACCTTGCTCATGACCTGCCGTTTTGGGCAGATCCCAACCTTGCTCTTGACCTGCCGTTTTTGGCAGATCCCAACCTTCTCATGACCTGCCATTTTGGGCAGATTCCAACCTTGCTCGTGACCCGTCATGACCTAGATCATTAAGAATGGCATCGGGCCAATATTGCACCCAATCTTGCTTTTGATTTTATGACCTGATGTGACCTCCCACATGAATATTTTTAAGAAGGGTCCACGGTCTGGCTGCTCCAGCAGCAATACAGTACTGTAACCAATCCAGTGACAGCAGCCATCATGGGTTTGAACCCAGGTCAAGATAAAATAAGGTACACTTGCAGTTCCTCGGATACATACTGGGAATTTTGTCAGTCAGTGCCAGTCTGGCTTTCAATAGTTTCATGTGCACAGCACCTGAGATCGTTGTGCATATATCCCATCACATTTGTACCTAGTTAGGTCTGGTGACATTCAAGATGAAGAAATGTATATCAATCGCCCCATGTCCACCTTTTTGATAAGTAGAGAACTTAATGGTTGGTGGCATGGAAGCACAGATTCTGCAAAGCAGCAGTGGCATAATAGCGATTGCGGCTTGTCCCAATGGGGACATAAAGATAGCAAAATGATGTGAAAGCATCTTTAAGTGGTTTCAGTCGTTATTCTATTCAAACAAGCACTGCCCCTAAAGTCGATAGTATACAAATGCCTGAATGGCTGAGGGGTACTGCATAAACTTGACTGTATTCATGTATGTATATATATATATATATATAGATAGATATATTTATATATATATATATGCAGATAAACAGTTGCAAACAAATAATCTCACCTGGCTCTAGTGAGCTTAGTGGCAGAACACAAACAAAGGCTAAACAGCAAAAAAAAAGCACCGTAAAGTAACAAAAACTACTCCTAGGGAAAAATGAGATTTACAAAGTACAAAAATGATGTATCCAATGGCAACAGATAGCATAAAATACCACTGAAACAAAGCCACAGTTTGAGTTTTGCTTTTGTGCCATCACTGACTCCTCACAACAAGCACCACATAACAAGGGACCAGTGCAAACCTGTCAACAATTACAAAAGAGAATGACATCAGCTGTAAAAAAAAATGAAAAAATGAAGGTTTACTATAAATGTTACACAAATGAGTGACTAGCATTTGCAGCTTGGCCATTACAAATGTGTAAATAATGGCTACAAAAACATAAGGAGAAATCAGCACTTTGTTGGTGTGGTTTTGGGGTGTGTTTTTTGTTTTGTTTTGGATCTTGTAACCACTGCAAAAAGACATTACTTACAGCTAAAAAAAAACTGTAAAAACAGACATACCAAAAGTGCATTAATTATAGCTGTAAAAACAGACATACCAAAAGTGCATTCGTTACAGCTGTAGAACATACTAAAAGTGCATTGATAACAGCTGTGAAAACAGACATGCCAAATGTGTACTGATTAGCCTACATCCTTAAAAACAGTAGCATGAATACAAGCAAGACTATAAAAAAAAAAAGTTTTATTAAAACCCACCCACCAAAATAATCAACAACAAAAAAATCAATACAAACTGAGCTGGTTTGTATTTAAATCAATTGCACTTGCTTGTGATTTTTTTAAATTTTTTTTCTTCCAAACTGAGAAATATAAGGTGATTGCTAAAAGCATTACAAATTGGGAACCCTGCCTGGGCATTGCTCACGGAGTTATTACCGTTTTGAAGTACTTTTAACTTCATTCTGTGATTAGATCTATAGCAATTTTGAATGAATCCAGCGTCTCCAACAAAAGGAGGAAGCAACCCGAGTAACAAAACAAACCTGGTCTTCAGCTGAAACACAGCATCACAACCCAAGCGACATCACAACCCAAACACCCCTTGATAATAGAAAGCAACCCAAAAAAGATCTCTCAATTTTCATCCAAATCACAACTGACGCCATTTAATAAAGCCTACATCCGATAATAGGTTTGCACGATCTCAGAAGTCTGCAACTGTTCCCCGATATGTATTAAGTCTACGTGCCCCAAGCTAATGCAACTTTTTGAAGTCACTTGTGTCAGAAATACCCTAACGCTAAATAACTAGAGCATAAAAATAAAAAAGGCATGAAACACAAAAACAAACAAAAAATAAAAACAAATACCATCTGAACGCTGGCCTGCATGTTCGCGATGTTCAATGTAGTTCTGCACGATTATAATATTTTGTTGACGTCCCCACCGGTTTTGTTTTACTGCGGATCATGTTTTTTTAACCTGCTCCGAGCACACGATGTTCGGAAGGCAGTTAGATCTGTGTCGTTTTGTACCAAATTCATTCAATTACCGCGGGTATTGATACCGATACAAAAGTAAGGATTTTCCCTCTGGCATTAATCTTTGAAAAGCATATCTAGTATCACTTGAAAGGTTTGAAGAGTTTTTTTTTTTTTTTAAATAAGGAGTTCGAATCTATTTTTGATTGCAATGTGTGTTACAGAGATCAAGCGCGTCTGAGTTCAGACAGGCGTAGTACGTTGTCACTGGTCTATCGCTTACTTAAGTGACGTCTACTTTTGGGTTAGATTAACGCTGAAACACGGCGTTTGAGTGACAAACGAACCGTCACAAGTCAACGACGCGTTGTTCGTTCAGGGACTGCGCTACAGTTGATTGCCGCGTATGGAATGTACCGCAAACATGTCCACGCACACACACAAACGCGTATAGTTCAGCCATTTTTGCGTCCATGTAAAACGCGCAAAGCGGCAATCCGACCAGGCCCGAAATTCCCCGTGTGCCCTCCGAATGCCGCACTGATGTTCTCTACACGTTCCGTTCCAACGAACGTTTGCCCCACTGATCGAGTGGTGGGTCTTGTCCGGGTCCCTCAGTCTAGATCTAACTGGCCTTGATTAACTTCCGTCAAGCGAAGCACACAGCATGCAACAACTTCAAGCAAATCTGGGGCAACTGCTGGTACCGCAAAGTCACATGCTGATTCTGTGTGTGTGTGTGTGTGTGTGTGTGTGTGTGTGTGCGTGTGTGTGATGATGATGTGGGACTTAATGTCCTCGGATGTCGGGCCGACATATTACGGACAACGTGTGTGTGAGTGTGTGTGCCAACTTAACTCTGAATCATATTATTCTCTCTTTACCGACTGTCAGAAAATCGGCTCTCAGTTATCTTTGGTGTCTGCCGCAACAGAGACCCCCGTCCCTAATAAGCCTTACGGTTTCTGTGGACGTTAAGCACCATGTTTACTTACTTACTTACTTAACAGAAACTCTTTACTTGTTTTTGTTGCTGCTTTAAATTATACATTATACAAGAGGAAGAGAAAAATAGTGAAGCTTTTCACTGAGTAGTTAGTAACGCCGTTTGTACATTCACTCCGCGCTCAGTCTATTTCTGCATCCACGACAAAAGTGTAAAACAATGTTGCAAAAGAGAACTCGGAAAGTGAAATCAATAAAATTGTTGCGAAAGTGAGAAAAAAAAAGGCGTTAATTGCTACTTTTTTAGCGATTGAAATCGGCGAGGAAGATAAAAAGAAACTCTAGTTCCTTTGTTTGCTGACTAATCTTCTCGTGTGCTTTGTAGCAGGTTGACATAATCCGCAGTAAAAAAAAAAAAGACAAAAAGACTGACTATGTTGATTTCGTATCGATTTTACAAGGCGACTTTTTGCGACATCATCACTAACACTTAACGTCACCAAAATGTCTTTTTGTGTCACCAGAAACTCTCAGTTTTGCGCGTACAGGTCACGAAAGAAATGCACGTGCACATTTTTTTGTCACCGATCACCCCCCCCCCCCCCCCCCCCCCTCCCCATCTATGAAATGAACTTTTAATGACGCACTGCGGCGTTCATAAAAAAAGACAAAAGACAAGTCCTTGAGAAAGGGTGGCCTATTGGGTTTTACCCCAATCAATTTTTTACTCATCAAGTTTGGTCATTTTGGGGTAAAAGTAACCGGCAGATGATTTTTTTCTCTTCTTTTTCTGTTTAATGCAACAGACAAAACATGACTAAAACAGCAAACATTCGTACAAAAAATAAATTTGAAAAAATTCACCAAATCTGAGCAAGGCGCTGGCGCTACTGTGGAAAAGCAGTCCTTTCCTGATTTATTCGTGTTGGTGGCTTGTGCGCAGACTAGCTCTTTAATTTTTGCGTATAATAACTGCATTAGGCGTCACGATGTAATTTTCTTGTAAATAATAATAATAATAAAATTATAAAAAAAAAATCATTGCGTATGTGGCATTCAAAACGGCGTAAAATACGCACGAAGCACGCGTTAACGCGACCCCCTCCCCTCCAGCCTTATTGCCGCAAAGCTTTTGTGCATTACTTGTGCACCAGCAGATGTGTCCCAGCCAGGTTACCAGGCGAGATCAAGAGATCTTAGAGGAGGGAGGTGGAGCTGGACCCTCAACTTAGCCCAGAAGAGATCATGAGTAGGGAGGTGGAGCTGGGCTAAGAAAGCTGGACTTCCTTTGCTTGAGTTGTCCAAGTTGTTCGTCAACAGCAGTGCAACGGACATTGTCTTTGTGACTCTGGCCAAGCACAGCAGTTGTAACAGCAATTGCGCAGTGCACAAGTCGCTGGGCAATGGCGAGGGGACACCGCCTTAACACTTCCATTGTTCTGGCGGCGGTCCACGGTCTCTCCGGTCCTTTTCGGGCGGTTTCCGCGGTCGAGCCTTCACTCTGTCGGCCCCTTCCCCCTCTGTCCCCGTCCCTAATAGGCCATCTCGCCTCCGTGGACGTAAAGCACCAAGAAAGAAAGAAGAAGTCCCAGCTACCACCAGCACCAGCACCAGGCTCCACCCTACCCATCACCAGCTAAGCGCCAGATAAGATATTTCCTTCCCAAAATAAAACATTTTCAAACTGACTTTATCTGGTTTGCGTCCATGTTACGTTCGTAAGATAGGACAGTCCTCCGTGTCACTACTACTACTTGGTTCTTAATGTCCTCGGATGTAACCGTGTCACTAATCTCTCTACTCTCTTAATAAGCAGAGATGGTTTATGTACTGTTGTTACCACACTGATCCTCAGGCATGTTTCTCTACAATGGTGTAAACATGTTCTATTGCAAAATTTGTTTGACTGTTCCCAGCAAAAATGGCTCTTGATCTTGTGTTACACAACAGTGTCCGGTTTTATTTATTTTTTCATTTAAAAATGTTTGACCCACTTTCTTTTTCTACTAGCTGTTCTTTATCACGTCCTTCATCTACATACCATCACACTTGCTCACACTGTGAAGATATAACTTGCAAATAAGAAAAATGACAGATGTTATTGGACTCAAGTACAGATTATAACCTGGGTTGTGGGGTTTCTTTGTGTTTTAAAGTCTGCTTATGCATAACCTTGCTCCAACTTGCGATGCATCCCATGGCATATTGTTCAAAGCATTAAAGAAAAGAGCTTTCAAGCCTGTTTTGCCATTTTTATTTTTTACTTGTCAATGTCATACAACATTAACTGTACCCATGATCAGAGCTGAGCACACACATCACACATCACACCTTGTAATTTCTAATAAATAAATAAACAAATACTAAAATCTTGCCTGTTGTACATATTTCTTGTTTGTGTACCATCAATTTTGTTGTTGTTGGCAAAACTTACATCCACCAAAGAAGTGAACATATTCCTGGGGTAGGTTTTTGTAAATATTTACTTGTAAAACTCTTGCCTGGGTTGTCTATCTCTTTCAGTCATTTGTCCTTTATTTTCCATTCTTTGCCTGCTTTGCTGACTTTATCTAATCTTTTATCCTGGACTGTGTGTTAACCATGGTTATCTGATCAGATAAAATCTAAAAACTAAAATGTAAAAAATTACAGGATATTAAATACAAAAACATACACCTGAAAGAAGTGCATAAAAAGCTCTAAAAAGCATCTTCAGGCACAAACAAAACAAGCTTCCATGAAAAAGAAGAAGAAAAAACTCAGTGAACATCCCATGTGAACACCCATATGACCACCTCCACCACCCCACCCCATCCCAAAAAGGTTCGGTGCACATTTCTACACTTGATTAAAGTCATCTTTTTATAACCTTTTCTTTTTTTTAAAGTTGCAAAGATCTGCCATTTTTCAAAAACTTCTGCACCCACCATGATATGAAGGTGGCCAAAAACACACCCACCCATTCATTCAGACAAAGGATAACTAGAAGACCTCCCAATTTCCAGTCTGATAAAAGGTTTGCACTTGATACGTATCTATGGCACTAAATAATGACTACATCAACGGTTATCATGCGTAAGAATAAAGCAAGACTTCTCCAACAGTTAACCTGGAAGCAGTAAGTTCATCACACAGCTGTAAGTCAAAAAGTGCTCAACATTCTTCAAAAAAAGACTTCACCCAAACGTAAGTAATGGAGTAAGTGGTAAGTAATGAAGTACTACCACACAGCTGTAATGTAAGTCAAAAAGTGCTCAACATTCTTCAAAAAAAGACTTCACCCAAACATAAGTAATGGAGTAAGTGGTAAGTACTACCACACAGCTGTAATGTAAGTTAAAAAGGGCTCAACATTCTTTAAAAAAAATACTTCATCCAAACGTAAGAGGGTGAAAAACAACCAATTGTACAGAATCAAATACTTCAATCGACCTCCACACTCTGTGCATCTTCAATGGGAGGTGAAGGTTAAGTGTTCAGATCCTACACAGTCAACAAGAAGTAATAATTATGAATTTGTTCTTGTAGTTGTAGCACACACACTGGTGTCAACCACACCTCCTTCTGTTCTAGAATCTGTGAATATCTGTCTTCCCGTGTCAGTTAGTTTTGAACAACATCAGCACAGCTACTTCCTAGTCCTACTGCCCCCACACTCACACAGCTGACAGACTCGGGTTGATCAGGACCAACAATAATAATCACAGCATAATGCACAACAGGCTGGTGACTGCAACTTCAAGGCAGATTTCAAGAACTCAGCAGTTCCGGAACTGACAGTAAAAAGGGAGGATACTCAACATTAAAATGAACAATTCTTCACTAGGGTAGATGTGCCTTCCATCATTATGTTCACATATACACAGCTGTGAAGCTTATACATGTTTTATATAGTGATTTCTGAACTATTCCAGGTCTAAAAATGGGAACATTTACAGTTGCAGATTCTCAGCTGCAGGGCTGTTAACATTTTGCCTGACCACTGAGGAGGTGAGTAAAAGAGTAATACTAATAGTCAGCGCATCAGTCTGACACAAAAGCAGCCCAGCCTTGCACCAGTACCACCAAAGTGTAGGTGTGCACTTTAAGACACTGGGTACAGCTCATCCTCAGCCTCTGCTTGGTACTTCCTCTCTTCTAGCAGCTGTAAACAAGCACTTGACCTCAGCTGGGGCATCAGGAAATTCATTCATGCGACAGAAGCGGCACAATATCCAGGGAAAGCATGACCTCTCTCTTCTGTTTGCAGCAAGAAAGCTGCCTTCCAGCCCATGAATGTTTATGAAGGGATTTAATTATAACTTCCCTTCAACACCAAACTGTAAAACTGTGACTGAAACACTTGCACTACACGGCCGCCTGCAGGGAACAGATTTATGCTGGGTTGACCACTTTACTCTGACATGACCTGCACAGTTGACAGGGCATTAAAAACGCATTGCCTGTCTATCTGCTGCATCCTGAGCTGGTGTCTTAGCAGATCTGAAGTGTTGAGGAGCTTGAGACACTACTTCTGGGCACAAAGCCGAGGCTATCACAACACTGATGACCTGGAGATGAGGCATAGAAAGAGGAAGCCCTCAACAGTCTTTTGTGAATGGAACACGCACCATCAATTTGACCAGCACTTGAATTGTTTGGAAGGCAATGTTTTGGGAGCTCATGAGACTGGCTGGAGCACATAGGTTTTCCCAAACACATGAATACAACCATGAACTGAGCTGCAGTATTCTGCTGACAGCAAAAACAAACAAGCAACAGCAGCAGTTTCAGGGCTCTACAACTTGGAAGGCAGCTCCACCTTCACCTTTTCATCCCCTGATGACTTGTCCAGTGCCACCGCAATGTGAGCAGCCCTCAACATGCGATTCAGCACATGGAAGGGAACCAGTTTGTTGACAGGCATATATAGCACGTGGTCGACCAGATATTTGGCTTCATGAGGGTACTGCCTGTTCACAGTAGGTATATGGGCGGCAGAAGGAATTGCTTGTGTGGAGGGTTTGATGGTCCTGTCGCCTCGTTTCCATCTCCTCCAGACCATCTCCATGATCAGCTTGTGATGCCATCAGTGGGTCGGGATTACCGTTGAGCGGTTCAACAAGGTTAAGCTGCGTGGCCCCTCGGTAGCAGTCCACCCCTAGTGCATTCAGCAGATACATCAGGTTGTCTGGGTTTTCCTGTGAAATGCACATTATGAAAATAATGAACAAAACCTGATGAATGCATGTAAACAACAGGAGGAGAAAACACTCAGCCAACTCATATCCAGAACATTTAAATACCACTTTTGAACTTTTCAGCATCATGGAGTTTTGGTGGATCCTGATTTAACACTGTCAGAGAGGGGTTTAAAGTTAAGGGCATACCAGGGTTTGGAAATACATCACTTTCCTCTCTGAACACATGCCTCAGACAAAATACAAAACACAGCAACAGAACTGTTTCCAAGTGAAAAATGCAGCAGTTTACTGCTCAACTCAGAACAGATGAGTTTTCAGGTCTACTACCGCTGGGGAAGTACATTCTGTCAGAGTCTGTGGGAGAGTATTCCAGAGCGTTGATGCAGAATTTGAGATGGCTTGAAGCCAAACTGTTTCCTCATGTACCCTTCATCCACACTTGGAATGTGAAAACATGACTGTGAAGAACAGCGGGGTCTTGCTGGTGCATGACTGGGAATGAATGAGCTATTGGAGGCACCAAGGGGTTGTCTTTAAAACCACTGCATGCCACACTCAACACTTTGTAGTCGACACACACTTTCACAGGCAGCCAGTGAAGTTCTCTCAAGACAGGCTTGATGCAGACTGTCCTTTTTGTGCAAGTCATTATTCTTGCTGCAATGTTTTGGACAAGCTGAAGGTGGTGTAGTTCTTGCTGAGCTGTGATACCCCACATTTAGACAGCTGTTGCAGTAACCCAGCAGTGATTGCCTCAGTGGCACAGCAATGGAATTTGCCTTGTTTGTTGCCAGAGAGTGGAGGTGAAAGTAGCAAGCCCTAATTGCTGCACTGATGTGATCACGCATAGTGATGGCCAAGTCAATAACCAGCCCCACATCTCTGACAGAGCTGGAGAGTAAGATTTCACACTCTCCAACACAGATAAGACTGCATTGATAAATTTTGACTGCTGTGTCTTTGATCCACTCAGTACAATGCACTCCCCTCCCAAAAGCTGAAATGAAGAGATTACAAACTACACAGAAGTATAATCAATGAATCAATGCTCATGGCAACAACAATTAAATACTCACTGCGATAACAGGAAAGAGCCAGTAGTTGTTGACAGCTGCCTTGACGCCAACTACATCCAAGGAGGGGGGAAGCCTTGAGGCCATGTAGTCACCTTTCAGTCGCTGCAGGCAAAAGTCTGCAGTTGAAAAGGACTTTTGTCGTTTCAGCATTGTGGCCAGCAGGGCTCCACTCGGCTGCTCTTGAATCCTCTCTATGAGGCGGTCAGGAAATCCACGTAGCATCTGCCACACAGCATCCACTTACCCATTACCCGACTGGCAACATAGCACTGATCTCATTACCTGAGTGGCAACACAGCACTGATCCCATTACCTGACTGGCAACACAGCACGGATCCCATTACCTGACTGGCAACACAGCACTGATCCTATTACCTGACTGGCAACACAGCATGTACCACTTACCTGACTGGCAACACAGCACCGATTCCAAGACACATTCTTTTCTTTGCTGGTTTCCTCAGCTAAAACCCTGAGGTTCATCCAGTGTCAGGTGAGAAGGTAGTGTGTGCAACCATTTCCCCACATCTGTGCATGCTGTCATACATGTATGCAAGAGCAGTGTTACCTGCCACTATGATAGTTGCACTGTGACTTTGGGGATTTCAGTCATGGAATTTGTCATGTCATGATGATTACAATAGCTGAAAGAAATCCTGCCACAGAACTCTTAACAAAACAAACATTGCGCTTTTAATAGCCCTAATGTTCTGGCTCAAGACAATAGGATGTTTGTGTGACATCTTTGGGTGTTAACTCCCTTATTTGTTGATTCAATATGATGCCAATAATGACAATGTCAACAACCTCTGACCAGGGGGGGAAAAGAGAGAAAAAAAAAAATTGTATAGAATCAACACACAAGGGAGTTAATTAGCGCTCAAAATATATAATGCAAGCACAACAACAAAGACCCGAGTTGCCTACGTAACTATCTAGGATAATGCCTCTGGTTAAGTTTATGTACCTAGTATTTACATGCATGTGAGCCAGTTTGGCCTAGCGGTAAGGCATCAGGCTGGTAAGTGGAAGGACCTCGGTTCGATACCGCTTCGGCTCTCCTTTCTCTTCAAAAAGGTTGTGGTCTGTGGACACTGTCTTGTGACTTTGTCCATCACTTCCTACTGAAACATTAAAATGGCTCTCATCGCTGCCCATCTGAATGCAGGAGTCATTCTGGTGGTGACAGTGTAGCGACAGGTATATAATCTCCCTCTACCCTCATCTCCATACCCCCCCCCCCCCTTCTCCCCGTCCCTAATAAGCCTTATGGTTTCTTTGTACGTTAAGCACCATGTTTACTTACTTACTTTACATGCATGCCAGGTGAGAATTACCATAGGCGACTCAGGCCTTTGTTGTTGTACCTGTGTTACATATTTTGAGTGCAAATTAACCCCCTTGTGTGTTGATTCTGCACAAGCTCTGGGCCTCATTCTGTTTCAGATTTGGACTAATATTGTCTATTTGTCTTTCATATATATATATATATATATATATATATATATATATATATATATATATATATGCTTCCATGGTGCTTAGTTTAAAAGAGAAAGAAGAACATTTCATCTGTAGTAGATTCTGTCGACGAAATTTGAGGTCAAACTGAGGGGGGGGGGGGGGGGGGGGGGTGGAGAGACAGAGACAGAGACAGAGAGACAGAGAGAGTTGAAAAAGCATCTACCATGCAGCAATCAGTTATCAGTTACCTTGACGGCTCCAGCCTTGTAGTCTATATCAGGAGACACACATCGGACAACTCTTCTTGCATTCTTCGTGATGGTGGGCACATTCAAACCCAAGTACAATATTATGTATTTCAAAACCTTCTTTAAATAAGTGACTTGACTTTGGATACGATAGGTCTCATGCAGGGCAAACATTTTGTGATACAGCTCTGGTTTGATTTTGGCAATGGCACCACCAAAAGAGGTGTAGAATTTGATCACACCAAAACTGTAGAGGGCTAGGTCAGTTTGTGGGTGACTGAGTCTGTCAAAGCCACAGAAGCCCTCTGCACAGTCCTCTACTACATACAAGTTCCGTTTTTTGGCAAAGGCAATGAATTCGTCCACTGGAGACCATTTCCCAAACAGATGAGCAATCACTATGGCGACAGTGCGAGAGGACACCAGCTGGGAGAGCAGCTCAACTTTGGGTGCCGCCGTCTCAATGCTGATGTCCAGAGGTACTATGTGAAGCTTGTGGTACTGCACAATCTGAATCATGTCCGGGATGTTCACAGCAGACATGATCACCTCTGATCCTGGACTGAAGTTCATAACCCTGAAGAAGAGATCAAAGCCTGTCCGGACAGACAGAATGGGCAGAACAGGGTTGGGATTTTGAGGAACAGTCCACATATTCTGCAGTTCTTTGATCATTGCCTTTCGATCATGGTTCGTGTGGAGGCACTGCAGTACTGCGCTGCTAAAATCTTTCAGGTCTGCATCTGTGAAAGAAAGGAAAGACAAAGCATCACTGTAACTTGTAAGTAGCACTCAACCACGAAACAAAGATTTCTAGTATCCTGGGGAGGGGACAGGATTCTAAAACTAATGTCCAATCCTGTAATGATACAGCTGATGGAACAGGTTTTGAACCAAAGTTTAAACCATGTAACCATTATACCACAGCCAGGAAAGAGGTGGGGGGGGGGGGGGGGGGGGCACTGAACAAAGGTCCATGTGGTCAATCTTGTAATAATTTAAAGAAAAAGAAAACAATCTGAAACAAGACTGACAGCTAACAGTCTTGATTCTAAAACAAGGTTCAAACACGTATAAGGTTCAAAAGAATGCTATTTATTAGGAAGAAAAAAAAGAAGAAGCAAATTTTGGGGGTAATCCACTTTATCAAGCTACAATTTTTTTACAAAACAACAGTTAAGCAATAAACAACAAGATGTAGAACTAAGACACTATTCTGGTTTTGGTTGACCTATGTTGGTCCAATGCTTAGAAGAATGTTTGAAGTATTTGCATGTTGTGTTTTGTCCTAATAAATAGTGTTCTTTTGAACCTTTTACTTTTATGTGGTTTAGATCGTGTAACAATTAAAATGAGAGGGCCAGTTATTAACCAGTTTCCAATCTTGTAAAATGTACAGTATAGACTAAGGGGATGGTTTTATATTATACAATTACAACGCAGATGATTGGGCAGGTTGTGAAGTAACGTTACAGAACTGAACTTTGAAGGAATGCCCAATTCTGCAACATTACTAACAATTTGTGAATTACAATTTACTGGTGAGAGAGTTGGTTATGACTTTGACCAAATGTCAAATCTTGAAACTACAACAATATAAACAAGGGAGCAGGGTTTGAACCATGACCAACCCTGCAGCAATTATAATGATGAGGGGCCTGGTTTTGAACCAGTGTTGAATTAAAGACTCAGATTCCCTGGCAAGACATAGCAGCTTATTTATTTATGTTACTGAAACAAAGAATCAACTAAATGAGGGTAAAAAGCAAACCAGATGCTCAGCAAGATCACCCAGTACTGTACATTCACAAATGTATTCCATAAGGTGAGAGGATTTTGTGTGACTGGTTTTGTTTGTGTGTGTGTGGGGGGGGGGGGTTCTTACACCACCACATGGACAGCCAAACACCATCCTGGGAGGATTTATCTCCATTTCTGGAGGGTAGATGCTGTTATTGAAGGTGTTTATCATGGGTGAAGATAGTCCCCACATAACTATGCTGCATATGCAGCGCATAACAACGTTTTAATGTAGTCTTGGTGTTCTTGCTGGTGTCTATGTGCTGTGACGCACCAAGCCAAGGTCAAAGGAGGAAGCTTTTTCATAAGGTTGTTGCTGGTCATTCTCTCCTCCCCAGATTAGTTCTAACCCATCTATACTAAGGCTTATAAATTATGGTCCAGTGTATTAATTATTATTTGATCACATTCACCTGATTCCTAATCCTAGGCTGGGAGGTGACATCATAGCTGTCAACCCCTTTTGGGAGTAAACCTTAGTCCAGAGTTTGTGAACCTGTATTTCCCTTATGAAGGCCAAGGTCTTTTGTTTTTTCGCTGGTGGCAGCGGCATTTTGAATTCCAACTGACATGTGTGGCAGTGGAAGGAAGAAGCAATGTTACATTACAGTAAAATACACATGCATGACTTCAGATCTCACTTCCATCAAGATTTCTTAGCTATTGCACTAGGCCAGTCAGTGTGCATTTGGCGATGGCATGTGTCGGCTGCTTGTTCGACAGTTTTTCAGTCCTTTTGCTCAGTTTAAAACAACAACAAAATCTCATGAAAATTATGTTTTCCTGTATCCATTTTCCAATATGGCCATATCCCCCCCAAAATACTGATTTTTTAAATTTTATACTGGTAAACTGTATGGGTTCACAGGTATGCAACATTGTGTCAGCAGTTGCAGATAGAACGGGGGTCACAGAGAGAGTATGCAAGGGAACTCAAACTTGAAAGCTGGGGAACGCTAAAACAACAATATGAAAATCACTCAGTCAAAATGGTGTTTGTATGGTGCAAATCCAGCATATAAAATAAAAATTATAATGAGTTCTCAGCACCTCACATAATAATTATTACAATACTAACACAAAACACACTCATACATGCCCTTAAAAAGACCATACAATTATATATTAACAATACTAATACATCACACACATGCTACATGTCCATGTGTAAGCTTAAAAAAATATAATTTACCTATGTATAAAACTTACCTATGTAAATACTCTCGTAGGGCATAAAAGCCCCAGTCACTTCTGCCACGCCTTCTGCCATTCTGAGGTAACGAGCCCCACCGGTTTACTTTCGTTTCACTTGTCTTTTTCCATACCTCCTCCAGTCATACTATAGCCGTTTCCTTAATCTAGTATAGTTAGACAACCAGTACTATTCTTACACAAGTGACGAGAGACACACAACTTTCGCTGGGTCATGGCGGTATGGCACAAATGATTTAACAGTGACGTTTCCTTGTACATAGCGTAGCACAGTTGGTTCATTGTTATTCTTGTCGGACGCGTACTCCGTACTCCGCGCTATGACAAGACGCATGCGTATCCGTCAACAAAATGTGACACACGACAACCGAAGGCTGTCATTAGTGTCAACCGTGGTACGCAGCAGCTGAAAAGAGCTATACCAAAGATAAAAAGTATAGAGAGGCTGTTTTCTTAGAGTGTTAACAGAACTGTACGCCAAAAGCTCGGTTACAGCTCAAATCACAGCTGAATGTGAACTTATTCTGAGAAGTTTGCCGATAGAAAAGAGGAAGACCTTCACGGCAGATGGTCGTTGCTACAACTCGTATACACAATCTACTGATCAAGTCAAGGCACGCGTCCTCTACGAAAAACAACACATCACAGGCGAATAACAAATTTATAAGAACATATTTCATATCACACGAAAAAGCAGGCAATCAAAAAGCATCGTTGACAGCAATCAACGGACTTGATTATTTCGGAAGCAGACTTCGGTTAGCCTTTGCCAAGGGAGATAACACAAAGGGCACAAAACCTGTTTACTGGCCCTTTTCATAGCATGTACAACTGGGCCATCACGCCCATCCAACTCGAAACACAGGAACCAGTCTCTGAGCCGCGTGTTGCCCCTCATAATTATGTCAGCCCGACATCTTAGGACATTAAGCCCCAATCGCATCAAATCTAAACCGCCACAATTTAGACTACCTGTCGAACTGGCCCACCAGATATTGCGCTGGGTCAGTTTCTCAGTTGTGGGGGCCAGTTCCACTTAAGCTGTTAGAACTCAAACCCCATGGGGTCACCTCAACAGAGAAGAAAATCGTGATAATTATTCTCAAAATCAGCTGTCAAGCCGCTTATAGCCAGTTACTTCCCACATGCCCAGCAGCAACTTCTGGCCAGCCTTCCTTTCATCGAAAGGACAGAAGACAAGTAGTTCTGCCATGTCACCGCTACAGAACCAGCGAGTTCATGAGGAATGTCATGTTGGTTCAGCTGTGGAGTCGTTTGAGCAGGTTGTTTTGGCTTACAACGTGAGTGATATGTTTAAAAGAATTTATTTATTTATTATTTACTCTATACATATCTGCTTCTTTCTTTCTCTATATAGTTACACCCCCTTTGTTAGTTCATTTAACTGTCTGCTTCTTTCTCTTTTTTGTCGGTCTTCTTTGTTAGTATTAATTATTTTGTTCCTGACAAAAGATTTTTGTGTTGACTGAACATTGAATCAAGTTGTTTTGGGTCTGGGTCTTGTTCTTGTTCACTGTATACAATATAACAGTTCGGGAGCTGCCTAAAGTCTGGACGGCAGCTGGCAGCGCACACTGTATGTGTGCAGGTGCTCAGAGCCACTCTGGAATGCTCCCAGAGTTTCAGCAGCATGGCATGGGGCTATTGCCAGAATTGTTGTTTATTTATTTTTCCTCCCCCTCCCTTCCCCCACAATATATCTGGCAGAATACAAGTTGGTAATTAATAAACCATCACTGAGCTAAACAGTAATACAATATTGCATAATATATAATATTGACCCTTTTACCCCCTTTGTTTTCAATGATTTGCTATAATAGAAACATATTGTTCCATATGTAGCTGGGCCTAAAAGCGGAAATCTGTCATTGGTGTAATATGAACACTTTCTCATCCATCTTCTAGCATAATCTAGTGGGAGTACAATGGGGTGGGGGGGAGTGGGGGGGGGGGGGCTGGGTTTGATAAATAAGAGATAATTTAGAGAACACACTGATCTGACCACTGCACTTTTCCAGCTTAACAATGGAGATAGAAGCAGTCACCCATGCCCTCTGGTGGATTGCCTCAAGAGGTGACAGTCAGACCACACATGCCATCATCCTCACAGATTCAATGAGCTTGCTACAAAAAGTGAAAAGTTGAATGGAAAGCCTAGACTGGAATGTGTCAACGGTTGCCATCCACCTTCGAAAGCTCCTGTGGGTGTATTGCCCTGGACATGCCGGAGTGAAGGGAAAATGACCAAGCAGATAGACTGGTGGGAAAGCAACCCTCACAAGTGGCTTGCGTCTCAGAAGATCTGAAGTGTTGAGGAGCTTCAGACACTACCTGCAGGCACAAAGCCAAGGACATCACGCCATTGATCTCCCAGAGGAGAGAGGTGGGGAAAGAGGAAGCATTAGATGATCTTCCATGAAACGATGAGAGAGGGTCATTGTCAATGAGACGAACATTGGAACTGTTTCAAAAGCAATGTTGGGGAAAGGTCTGAGAGATATGGGCTTTTCCAAGTGCATAAATACCATCTTGAACTGAACTGAACTGACCATTGCAAATATTTCAGATCTGCTAATATTTTGATTTATTCTCTTTTTTCATTGAGGTGCATACACTAATTGTATTTACATTGCTATGATGAAAACAGGTGTCACAACATGTAACTCAAACGTTAACTCTTACTGCTCAAATTAAAACTTGATTTTGTTAAATTTTAAATAGGAGTAGAATCATTATGATCTTCATTGTTTCAACAGTTTCTGTCTGTATTCAGAATTAGAAAGTGAATATTTTTACTGAGCCCATGTAGTGAAATATGCTATGTCTGTGATTTAATAAATAGCTGCCTTGTTCTTTCTGGCTTCCTTTGTTCTAAAATAGCTTTTATAGCATAAAAAACAACAACAAAACAACAACAACCGTAGCACAATGTGTGTCTGCATGCATGCACCTGCATGCATGTGTGTGTGTGTGGGCGTGTACGCGCACGTGTGTGTGTGTGTGTGTTTTGTATCAGTACTCGGAACAGGGCATGCTGAGCAGCTCAAGCTGTGAGCAACACAACCAGAACTGGTTCCATGGTTGAGGTTTGCAGTTATTTTTGTCCAAAGACAACTATTGCAGAAAAAAATCATCTTTCCAGCGATGAGAAGCAGTTTAAGTATAAATTATAATGCATGAAGTTGATAAATCCTTAGTCTTAGAGTCATGTACTGTTTGAACATTTCAGAACAAAGAAACATTAATACAGGACAGCACCGACACACACCAAACAAATCTGGACACATTCCTTGACACACATCCACAACCACTCCAACACTTCCCACCCTGATACACCCACTATTTTACCCTATTATTAATTAAAAGAATAACAGCATTATGGAAAACAGACCCCCCTCAAAACAATTTTCATTTTTTATTAATAACACACCCATCCACACTGACAATGTGTGTCTGCATGCATGCACTCCAACCCCACTCTGACATCCACCCACCTTTTGACACCCCATTTACAAATCCACAATGAAACCTATCCATCCACCCACCTACCCTGACACACTCACTCGGACACACTAATTTTGACATTCCCCACATTATTTTTCTAATAATAATTAAAGTATTTATAAAGCACAATTTTTTTTCCATAGAGACTATTCTAAGCGCACGTACACAAACACACCCACAGGCACCCACACTCTATCTCTCTCTGTCACACATGTGCATACTCAACTGCACACACAAATATAAAAGAGAGGCAGAAATCTTTGCTGCATATTTATTATGACTATTTCACCACAGTGGGAAAGCCTGGAAATTTGCTGACGTTCAGCATGATATGAAAAATGCAAAAGTATGATACTGTACTGCCACCATAACACATTTCAAAACAAAATTAGAATATATCCATAACATCTGAAAAAATAAGTTTTGAAAAGAAACTGAAACATACCTGGATTATTCAAGTTTAATAGCACATGCTGAAACAAGTAGAATTAGAACTACATTGTAACATACGAGTTGTAGCAACGACCATCTGCCGTAAAATGGAAACTTGGAGTTGGCGGGGGGGGGGGGGGGGGGGGGGGGGGGGGGTCTTCATTTGATCCTATTAAAACAATAACCTCAATATGATACTATGAATAACGGCATGAACAGGCAAGGCAAAAAAATAAAAAAATAAAAATGGGAGGGGTTTGCAGGGGGAAGCCATAATGTACTTAACATATGTACAACAGAAACAAAACAATGCATATTGGTGTCACAAAATATGTACATTCAGTACTCAGTTCAAATATATATAATTCGGTCAAGCAGGGCACGTCATGGGGAAATCAAATGTCTTTGGTATAACAGTCGAAGGCAAATGCATTTTACTCATTCAAAACAGTTGTGCATTCACAGCTCATTTTCTCCTGCTAGTCTGTCTCCGATTGTAAGACCTCACAAAATGAATATGTGCGCATAATGAAAGCGCCCCTATAGAGGGGAGGCAGGAAATGCGGGGGTGGGGGGGACTGATATGTATAAGTGCATCAGAGAAATAACACACTCTTTTCAATGAGCTAGATTCAGTATGTGATGCCCTTCCACCCACCTGCCATTTCCACAATATAATTTTTCTTTATTCATGAGAAAAAGAAAGAAGCATGCTATTCCCTTCAGAGAGAAACTACTTGACAGCATAAGGCCGTTTTTCCGGGTCCAATTTGATTCTGTGTGCAGGTGCAATGTCTCTAAACCGAATGAGAAAACACCCCAGAACAGGAATGTATCAATGATGCTAGCAAAGGAACAACAAAAATGTTTTTTGAGATTTTCAATTTGAGATTTTGAATTTTTCAATATATTTTATCATCCTCATTGAAAATGTCTCAAATCAGAAATCTGGATCAGTTTGGGTCTCTTTTCCTGACTCTAAGGGTCAGGATGACAGTTGTAGTACTTCCTGTAACATTTTGAACTATAAGATCTGACAACAACAACAACAAAACAAGCAAATAAACTGCCCAAGAAAGTACTGTGACACAGTTTTGTACAGTTCTCTCTCCTCAAGAATGAGCCCCTGTCACTCAGTTGATGGAAGTCCATCTATTGACCGAAAAATTTGCTGTCTGCCGCCTGTACTGGGATGTGAACCGACATCCTCCTGATTATGGCCAGTTCCTTCTTCATTCCACAAAAATCCATCAATATGGTGGAACCCCCCCCACCCCCCCTCCCCTCCCCTCAAGATAACCCTGAAAATCTAGTAAAAGAAGCCTTAACAGAGGGGTGGTCCTTGGGGAGAGGTTCAGTTGTATGGAAGGTTTAAAAACAAAAATAAAATTCTTAAAGAGGTTTTTTTTGTTTTTGCTTTTTTATCAGGGGTTCCATTGTAAACACATCAAATGGTTCACTCTATTTTTTTTATTGTGCCACTGAGTTTGAAGTCACAAAAAAAAAAAAAAAGTTGCAAAATACCCCACTCTCCCCCCCCCCCCAAATACACCCAACAGTAAACAACAACAACAACCAACACAAAAATATCATTTTCATAACAAAAAAAATAAAAAATAAAAATAAAGAGTAAAATGGATATGGCTTTCTTCCCCTGCTTTGAAATGCTTTCATTACAAGAACTGTACATCTGAGATTGCGTGTCATGACAACTGAAGGCCATATGCAAAATATGTATAGATGTATTTACACACACACGTCTGAGATTGCAATCAGGAGCAAAACACGGTCCGTACGATATCTGAATACAAGTACTCTCAGCCAGCGCCTTGCAGAATTTCCCCCACTTTTGCTGTCCAAATGAAAAAGTAGCCCCCTTTTCCAGGGAAGCACACAGACACTACTGGTCCGGACGGTTCTGTCAGAGGGAACCTTGTCGCACCAGCCCGGCCGTGTCGTGCTCCTCCTCGTCGGTCGGGTCCAAAGCCCGGGGCACAATCCTCAGCTCAGGGCCCTCATTGTTTGCTTTCATCTGGGCGCCCTGCTCGGGCAGGATGTCCCTGCGAGGGGGTGGGGGCGGGGGAGGGGGCTCGTCCGTGGAGGACTCGTTGGGGGGCGGAGGGTTGCACGAGAGAGTGATGGACTCGCGGGCGTGCAGGCTGTCGTACATGGGGTTGCTGAAGTTGGTGGGGCACGTTGGGTCATGGAGAGATCCTGCAGCCCCTTCCACGGTCACCTGCAAATCCGGGCAGCCAAGTCAGAATGCTTTAACCATCTCTCACAGGACGATTCCCAAATTGACCAGGCTCATTTGTTTAAAAACAGGTAAAAGCAACATCAAAACCACAATAATTTGCCAGACTCACAGCAAAGATACACTGCTCTGATATTTCTGGTGCAGAGTAACAACCGCATCTTAGCTCCCAGTAAATGAAAGGTAACTGATGCTTTTGAAACATCTGAACTCCAAGTCACCTCCAGGTGTTCCCATTTCATCACCCACCCACCCATACACACACACACACACACACGCACACACACACGCACACATGAGCACACGTACATACAAGACTGCATGCACACACGCATGCTTGCAGTCATTTATCTGATTCTGATCAATCTCTGTCAATCTTAAGATCTTTATGAGGGATTCATTCCCCCTATCTTGTTGTTGTTTATTTTTACTTTTTGTTGTTGTTGGTTTTATTGTTTGTTTGTTCTTGTCCTGTGTTTCATTGAGAGCTTTTTTTACTCTCCCTTCTTGCCCCCCCCCCCCCCCCCCTCCCCCTCACCCCCAAGTGTTAAAGTACTCTCCCCACTTTTACCTAAATTTTCCCACTCTCCCCACCCCCTATCCTTTTGTGATGATGGTACCTGGTCCATCTCTGTGGGACTGCCAGCGTCAGGTGTCATGCCAGGTACGCCCAGCTTCACCTGCCCACCATCCCTGAAGCTCACAACACCCTGTGACTTTTTCTTGGAGCCCAGGCTAGGTTTGGTGATCAGCTTCTTGAAATTGAAGTCCACTCTGATGACAGCAAACAACAGAAAAGAAATAATAACAACAGTAATAAATAATAGCACTAAGAAGAACAAGAATAAAAATAATAATATTATAATAATAAAGCTAACAACAACAACAACAAAAGGCAAACAAATCTTGCCATGGCCAACTTTTCGGAATAAGGAAAGACTTGAAAGCCATACAATCTTAGATTATGGATTGCAAGAGATCCAGAACGTACAATGAAATAAGAGATCTTCCTCAATAGCTGTACATTGCACATGGTGGTTTTTGTGTGTGTTTTTTAGCTTGTTTTTTGTTGTTGCTGTTGCTGTCTACATGTATGTACACAGATGTATAGATTCATCATCCACCAAGACCAACTTTCAGTCCCCATTTCAAATGAAGCAACTCAAATGGTGCCCACGCAACCCTAAATCAAAACAAGCAAAGAAACAAAAAGATGTAAATACTCAAAATAATCAAATTAAAAAAAGATAAAAAACAGAAGCTTTTTACTCAAATAAAAAAATAAAAAATAAAACCTCACCCTCGTCTCCGGAGGATCAAGATGAGAGCCACCAGCACAACAGCAAAGACAATGGCCACAACCACTGGCACAATGATGGCGATATTGGCTGCAACACAATCATTGCACATGTCAGTCACTAGTCCATCCCCCTCACCCCCTCCTGCCCCCCAACACACACACATACACACCTCAGACACCAGATTTTGAAATATCAGCACTGACTTAAATTTACATATCTATGTACCCTGCCCCACCCCCCAAAAAAGGGAACAAAGCTATTGAAAGTACTCAGATACATAGAATTCTGTACATTTCTCTCTTCTCTATAATAACCCCTGGTGCTCCTCAACTGATGGAATTCCATCTTTTGATGGACATATCTGATGTCCGCACCCCCACCCCAACCCCTTGAACACACACACACACACACACACCACACACACACACCACACACACACACACACACACACACACACACACACACACACACACACACACAAACACACCTTTGTCTTTCCAAGAGCTGGAAGGCTAATAATTCACTAATATGGACTTACACAGGAACAACAGGTAAGACTGAGAAGCTGTGCAAATCTTTCAACAATAAAAACACACACAAAAACGAAGAAACCAAAATCAAATGGCATACATTATCACTCTAAATTTATGTCTTGCATATATATGACTTCCCAGACAACAACTAAACAGTTTCAAGTATAGGCACATCTGATTATTCTGTCTCAGTAAGTCCTGTGCAAAAAAAATCTATTTCATTTTCAGAGCAACAGATTTTTATTTTTTTCAAGTATTGTAAAAACTCAGCACCAGTACTGCTGTGGTAGAAATGCCCATTTTCTTTGTCAACAAGCTCATATATTGTTGCATTAAAGCTAAAAAATATGGGCAATATCCACTTTTAGCCCCATCAGTTCACTATCCTCAAATGGTTTGAGGATGTGTCTGTGCGTGTGCTTGTGTGTAGCACTGGCATAGTACGGAATGAACTGATATGTGGATATGCCAATGTAGTGCATACTTTAAGTTCATTCCATCGACAAACGCACACTACACGCACACGTGCACACACACACACCCATGACACACCCACGTGAACGCACCCGCGGCACACGCGCACACACACACGCACGCACGCATGCAAGCACGCACACACACACACACATTCTCAGACCATCTGAGGACAGTCAACCGACAGGGCTAAAAGTGGACATTGCCAAAATATGATAGACTTGATGCGACACAGCCTGATAAAATGTGCCAGATATTTGGGCTTACCTGCTGCAATGTCCACAGAGCTACTTAAGCTGCCCAGTTCACAGTTATCACCTTGGTAACCTGTCCAACACAAAAAATATGTAATAATGTGTAACCAACCCAAAACACGTTAGGTAAACACCCAGTAAACCACATGGTTATTCTTGTATTTATTAGTTAATTACTTTTGTTTACTCTTTACTCTTGCTTTCACGTCCTAAATGTCTTGTTTGCTAGTGTCTTTTCCCACACAGACACTGCTTCCTGGTTGGTGTAAATAAACGTTATGTTTCAGCAACCTCTGATGTGTGACTCTTCATCTATATTTCCAACCTGCATCCCTCACTCCCCACCCCACTTTCCTACAACTGCTACTTGTTGTTACTGCACCATACAAGCACCATTTTGACTGATCATCATATTGTTTCAGTGTTCCCCAGCTTTCGAGTTTGAGTTTGAGTTTGAGTTCTCTTGCTCACTCTCTCCGTTTTCCCCTTTCTGTCAGCAACACAACACCGCCTTGTCCTCACCACATTTTCCTCATTTCAGTCAAGAAACATGCACTTCCCCCCAAAACTAACTAAATACACTCTGACTGCCCAAGAAGTGGCTGTGGCATTACCTTCAGGACAGATGCAGGTGATGTTATCAGAGTTTTTCTCCTGGATGCAGGTACCACCGTGCTGGCAGGGACACCTCTTGGGTTCTGGCAACTCCGTCTCAACAGCTGAAAGCCAGCAAAAACAGGGACAACAATCATTCCATGCGCTACCTTTAGTGTGGTAACGGGATCAAAACAAAACAAACAAAACAAAAAAACAGGCCACCAAAAAAGGCAAAGATTACAGAACCATTAACACAAAGGGGATAAGAATACAGATGCTGTCGGGGTGAATGGGCGACTCCATTGGAGACAGGTAGAACTTGGAACGTTGAATCAAAGATTCTTCTTGGAGTCTTGTAGTTGATGGAAACTTTTGCAAGAACCACAACTCTGTCAAGCTATCAATGATTTAGTGCCATCAGCAGGCTGTTGCAGCATGGAGCTACATATTGCCATCATCATCATCATCAAGTACATTTCTTCAAAAAGAAGCCACAATCTGACAAATAAAATCCTCCTGACAAGTTAATATCCAACAGATTCTGCTCTTCAACATGACATCG
Source organism: Alviniconcha marisindica (assembly GCA_018857735.1). Classification (NCBI taxonomy): domain Eukaryota; kingdom Metazoa; phylum Mollusca; class Gastropoda; family Provannidae; genus Alviniconcha; species Alviniconcha marisindica. The sequence continues at coordinate 75,927 of JABMCL010003905.1, forward strand.
TGTCATCTTGCATCTGTGACCTGGCAGTCACCATCACAATTCATCGTCACCACACAGGTTTCATTCAAGGCGTTTAACCCCCTCTAGAGGAACCGACCTGCATTGCACAAGGTGTCGCTGTCTTCCACAAAGATGGTGCCTTGAGGACAGGCGCAGGTGTAGCCGTCAGGGATGATGAGACACAGGTGACTGCAGTTGGACTTGGAGCAGTTGGACTTAACTGAAATTGTGGCAAGAGTCATTTCAAGTCAAGCCAATGTACTTTAATCATCCGTCACAGGGCAGTTCAGCTAACTACTAAGGTTCATTAACTAAAAGTTATTCTCTGTCATCTATTTTCTATTCACTAAGAGTTCATCTGTGCATTTACTTTGCATTTCTCTTTCTTCAGATTTGACCGGGATGGGGAATAATATTCTTCTGCTTCGGCTCAGTCGGGAGTTTGCACATTAAGAACTGCGTTCCTCTTTTTATGGAGCTAGTACGCCTGGTTTTCAGGAGAAGAAATACAGACATGACTGTTTTCAATTCTCTGCCATTTGGGTAGCCACATTTTATCATTGAGGGTTTTTATCATATGACCTAGCATATGCTGTATATATATTTGTGTATCTAAACAATGGCATGGCTGCTAACGCTTGAGATTTTTAACATGCACAGACAGATGTTAATATTTGTGTATCTAAACAATGGCATGGCTGCTAACGCTTGAGATTTTTAACATGCACAGACAGATGTTAATATTTGTGGATCTAAACAATGGCATGGCTGCTAACGCTTGAGATTTTTAACATGCACAGACAGATGTTAATATTTGTGTATCTAAACAATGGCATGGCTGCTAACGCTTGAGATTTTTAACATGCACAGACAGATGTTAATATTTGTGGATCTAAACAATGGCATGGCTGCTAACGCTTGAGATTTTTAACATGCACAGACAGATGTTAATGCGTGCGATTGCGCACAGGGGCTGTACAAACACTGTAAGAGAGTCTGCACTGAAATCTGGCTCTGGGAGACAAATTCACTGCAGCACCAGGGAGACGAATTTGTCTCCAGCAGCAGCACGCCGGACCTGACTCTCCACCAACTGAGCTACCCCACCCCCCTCCCCCACCCCAAAATGTGGTACAGCAAGTAGGAGGCAATAAGGAGGCTGGAAGTAGGCAGAGGTTTAATACCAAGAAGTTCAACTCACTTGAGATGTCATAGCGGTAAATGTGGTAAACACTGACTGCCCGAGGCATGTGTAGCCCTGTCTGAACGGTCTTGATCTCGTCTTCGCCAAACTTGTCGCTGCGCATTATCTTCCCTTCCAGCTGGGCAGCCCACAGCAGTCCCCCCTCAAACACGTCGATGTCCACAGGGTTGAAAACACCTGTCATGGTTAACATTAGGGCTGTTAGGATCATTTGTGATTGTTGTGCAGCTTGTTATGCGACTCAACTGCTCTCCATTATAAACATGCTATGACGCAAGCATGAATACACTTTGTTTTCAAATACCAAACAGGTTTCCCTACGCAAGCATGAACACACTTTGTTTTTAAATACCAAACGGGTTTCCCCACCTTTTGCCAGAACAACAACTCTGTCCGTTCCATCAGGCTTCATGGATTCGATCCTGTTCTCCTTGCTGTCACTCCAGTACACTCGGTCACCCATGTAAAAGTCGATGGCGATGCTTGCAGGCCGAGTCAGGTGGGTCGACACCAGGGTCTCCCGCTTGTCACCGTTCATCCAAGCGCGTTCAATCTTCGGTGCTGTGCTGCTGGCGTCACTCCAGTACATGTAGCTAGCGGCGACAGAAAAGGTGCAAGATATGAATCATCACAAAGATGCCAAATTCAACCTACCATGACACCTGAAGATAGAATGAACGCCAATGAAGATACAACAATAATATGAATAATAAATGAAACAAAAAATCATAATATGACAAGTTAACAGTAAGAGTTAAAATAAACACAATACAGTTACAAGTTAGATATCCTATGGTTGAATGAAATATCTTCTGTCGCTGTTTGCTGCCCATTTTAAGCTGGGTAAATTAAGCTTTGTATAGGCAGAATGCATCTGTGCGTGTGATTGCGCTTAGGATAGTCTCTATGGACAAGCTTTTGCGCTTTATAAATACTCTCTAATTCTGATTAATTTGCTTGTCATGTAACTGTTCACTTGTCCATCTGTAAATTGAAAATGGCATCTACCCCCAGAATTTGCAGTTTTGTATTCTCCTATATCAAAAAAGAAGCTTTCCTTTTAAACTTGCATTTCAATCTCTTCTTTTTTTCAGAGCAAACGCAGTCATTTTTGTTTCAGATTTTTTATCCTTCTTTGAGACATTCCCTTCTCTGCCTCACTGGAGCATTTTATTTTCATTTCAAGTGCATGCCACATGTCCCATCAGCTCCTTGTACAGTTGAAGTATGCTTTCAGTTGAAGAGCTGGGTGAATGTTTGTAAAAATCTCAGCACCTCAGAAGCCAAAAATAATGCGGAGTGGAACTAGAAAGGAGAAAGCTGCGGCATCTCACCCGCTGCGAGGATTGACGGCCACAGCCAGGGGGTACTCCAGGCCAGTGAAGAGTATTTTCACGTAGCGCCCGTCACTTTTGGCCACAGATATGGACTTGGCACCAGCGTCCGTCCAGTAGATGTTGCTGAAGTGAAAGAAAACAAATGTAGACAGTCTTTCATGCACAATATCATGAATATGTATGCACCTTAATGCACACACATACATACACACACAATGACACATGCATGTACACACACACACACACATATACACACACACACACACACACACACTCATGCCGCAGACACACACACACACACACACACACGTGACTTTCTGATTCACTGAAGCTGCTCATGTGTTGGCAGCCCACACAACCCTCTATAGTATCCAGATCTACATTCCCCTTTCTACAGAGGGAGAACACCTGTTTTTCTAGAGATGACATGCATATGTTACCATTTTCAGTCCCCCTGACAGCCACGTTCTGTCTTCAAGTGCTGTATTTTTGTGACTCCAAACAATGGTATGGCTGCAAAAGCTTAGGACTTTTAAAGCGCGCACAGAAATTGAAGTATGCGATTACACACCGGTGCTGTACAACCACCACAAGACAGCCTGCGCTGAAAGCGGACTTTCAGAGAAAAATCCCTTGCTGCACGGAGGGAGGAGGTGGAGCCTGCATCAGCAGCATAACAGACCCGATAGCTCAACCAGCTGAGCTACATCCCTGAGTATCGAGAAAATCATGGGTCCACTTACTGTGCCACCCAGTCAATAGACAGGCCCTCGGGTCGGTTGATCTGCACAATGGGCAGGGTCTGAGGAATGGTGGAGGCGTCGTTGTCTTTGGGCACCACGGCACGATTGATGCGGTGCATGTCGGTGTCTGTCCAGTACACCAGCTGCCGCACCGGGTCAACGTCAAGGGCGTCGGCTCGCTGGCCAGCCACCACCGCGTCCGAGTAGTCCTTGCGCCAAGAGCGGTACTGCCGGACCTCATGCCCCATGGTGAAAAGGACGATCACGTTGCGGTCTGGAACGCAACCAATTTGTGTCACATTCTTTTTCCTTTTCTTCCTTTTCTTTTTTTAAGATCTCCAAGGTCACCAGAAGCTTTCAGGTTAATGTAGTGCTTCAGCAGCTGTGACGACTACGTATACACACACATATCACCTTTGTTGGTTGTTTTATAAGTGATAACATTATCCAAGAATAAACAAGATGGAGTACAAATAAATTGTCTTTAATAGTAATTGTTACTTTAAAAAAAGAGAAAAAGAGAGAGGGTGAATAGAGACACAGGCTCTTCGTTCATGAAATGGAGAAAGAAGGACAGATAGATAACTAGTTTGTCACACCCAGCCAACCATGCAGGTTATATCAGGGTGAAGAGGGAGTGAAGATGGCTGTTTTTTTTAATACCCAGACAACCATGCAGGTCATGTCAGTGGCAAAAAGGAGGGACTGAAAATGGCTGTTTTTTGCATGCCCAGCCAAGCGTGCAGGTCGTGTGAGGGGCGAGAAGGAGGTGGGGGGTCAGGGGAGTTAGAGACAGCCAAAAAAGCTGTGCCTGGCGGAAAGAGAACTCACTGGCAGCCTTGCACTCCAGGCCCTTGTTGTCCGTGTCGAAGAAGCCCTTGTGGCACTGGCACTTGAATGACCCCTTCACATTCTGACACTCCTGGGGGCAGCCATTGCCCCATGAGGCACACTCGTCCACATCTGGGCAGGCACACGCATACATGTCACTGATTGTTCTCATAAAGCAGCGATCTGACACAAATTATTAACACTACCAGTATATCAGAAAAGTTACAATTCTGAAAGTTTTCACTAGTAAACATGGGGTTCAATACCCACAGAAAAAACTTTTCCTATGTTTGTACTGCTTAATATTTTTTTAAGTTTCTATTATATATGTGTTAACTGACTAGCTAGAATTTCTGCCTCATACTGCATGAGTTTCATGCAGTTTACCTTCACAGGTCTTGCTGTCCTCTGCCGACACCTGGAACCCCTGGCGACAGGAGCAGTAGTAGCCACCGCTGGGCAGGTCCGTGCAGTTCTGTTCACACCCACCATTCTGTGTCGTACAGTTCATGACCATCTGGGGACTTTTGTCTGAAATACCAGGAAAACATGGGAATGCATGTGTCTGAAAATTGAGATTTGATTTCTGTCGCAGGCTATGTGTAGCAGCTCTTTGAACAAACTCCACAGACACAAAAAGATCATGGTACACTCAGCAAGCTCATACATGCTTGCACTTACACACCCCCCACATATTTTTGCATGACTTCTAAGCTTCATCATGTTTCAACAGACTGAATGAAAACGGAGCGAGAAGCTCTGGACGAACTGCCAGGATCAAAACATGAATGACAGGTTAAACTTTCTGAACAAAAAAACTAAAAACAGTACCAATCCTTCATGATCAACTGAGCAAACTCACAGAAAACGTGGATGCAGATAGTTACTTACGGCATCCATTCTCATCAGAGGCATCGTCACAGTCCTGCACATTGTTGCAGACTTTGGACGCAGGTACGCACTTTTTGTTGGCACACTTGAACTGCTCAGCGTCACAGGTGCTGGTCGGGGTGCTCGTAGAACCTGTCAGCACAGACAAATAATATCTGAATATGAAGAAAGAAAAAAAAGGATACATGTATCTGTAAACACTGTGTGCAAGCACCAGTGAACTGATCATCAACCTAATGGAACCTGCCAGTTACAGACAACAGGTGCAAAACAGAAAGAATGGATGTAGGTATCTGTAAGCACTCTTTGCTAGCACAGGTGAACTCATCATCCTCACAGTGGAACCTGTCACATGTATAAATACTTTGTAAATCCAGATGAGATGAACTTAGATACCAAAGACACCTCTGTTCGCAAACTTCTTCTCCTGAGGTGTGCCAGGATACGTTGGCTAACACAACTGAACTGACCATCCTCGAAACAGAACCTGTCACATATCATGGTTTACACTTTGTAAATACAGGTGATATGACAGTAAAGATACCGAAGGCACTATTTGCCAGCAAATCATACAAGTAACCAACTCACAGACAGCCTCAAGTTCATCTGTCCCCTTAGGACACTTGTCAGCTAACAAACTCACAGAAAGCCTCCTGCATACATTTATCAGCCATAAAGACAGTCGTCAGCAAACAAGTTTACGGAAAGCCTAATATAGTAATAAGTAATAGTCATCATAAGTAATAGTCATCAATCAAGAACAACATCCAGCTGTATACTGGACAAACTCCGACAATCTGTTAGTGTCTTTAAGACATTTGTTGACTAACAAACTTACAAAAAGCCTCACACTCATCCATCCTTTCAGGACATTTGTTAGCACACAAGCTCACAAAAATACTCATGAATCATCAGTCATTAAAGACAGTTGTCCACTAACAAACTTACAGAACCCCCCATCAGTTATTCTGGGCAACAGTGACCAGCTAGCAACTCATTCTGATGAAAGTACACAGCCTCATTTTGTCAATCTGTTTAGAACAACACCCGTTCCCACAGACAATCTGTTATTGTTAATATCTTTGGGACATATGCTGACTAGCGAACTCACAGAAAGCCTCATGTTCATCAGTCCCTTCAGGACAGTTGTCGACCCCATCACAGGTGCGCCACAGGGGGATGCAGATGTCGTTGCCGGGGCACCTGAAGTGTGTGTCGATGTCGCACTCCACCTGGTTGCACCTTTCCTCGTCGCTGCCATCCCCGCAGTCATCCATCCCGTCACAGCGCCAGGACTCGGCAATGCACACCTGGCCACATAAAAGACAGCCCAGCAGTGTCACTTTGCGTTCGCTTGTCCCAACCCACTTGACTCTCAAATAACATCGATGGGTAATATCCACTTTTAGCCCTGTTGGTTTGTGGTCCTCAATTGATATGAGAAAGAGAGAGAGAGTGTGTGTGCGTGTGTGTGTACACTGGCTTAGTACACAATGAACTGATATGCTAACATAGTGCACACTTTATTCTGTCTACACACACATTCTCATACGATTTGAGAATGGTAGGCCAACAGGGCTAAAAGTGGACTTTTCCCATCAAGGCATATCCTCAACAGAATTATTTAATGTATGGTTTACTCTTTTTGCCTTCTTATAGTTGTCTTCCTTTGTTCTTGTTATGCTGCTCAGCCTGTGTCGACACACACAACTGTTTGCTGAACACCAACATCACACACACACACACACACAACTCCTCTCTATCTCTATCTCCATGTAGTCAAACATACAATAATCCTGAACTCTTTTGACAATGCTATCTGCAAATATAAAAAAAACTTACAAAGTAATGCACTATCCACTCATGTTTTTTTTTAAACACGCTCATCAGCTGCAAACTAAGAACATCAGATTGTAACCCTTAGTTTTTACACAGCCACCACACTACTGATAGCAGCCACATTTTTGCACTAAAAAACAATGCAAGCAGACATTGCGGAACAACTCCGATCCCAGCCAATCCTCACATGATTCTGACAGGTGAACTGGTCAGACCGGCAGTAGCGACCATCGGCATACACAGGGGGACATTCCACTTCATCCGAGCCATCCAAGCAGTCACGTCGCCCATTGCACTTGCTGAGGTTGCTGATGCAGTGGTTGTTTGCACACTTGAACTGGTTGGCAGTGCACTCACTGAAGTCTGAAACAAACGCAACAACATATATATATATATATATAATCAATTTAAAGTATACTGACCTTACTTTTCATCTAAAGGTTTGGAAACATAGCAGTGTCAAAATACTTGATTATGAAGCAATCCCCCTGCACAAAACCCAAAAAGCAGTCAACAGTTTTAACATGGTCACAAGAAATCATCAAAAAACTGACATGTATGTACACTGTGCTGTGTTTCCCAAACAGTATCACAACTACACCACAATAAACTCAGCTCTCTCACTCCTCACCCTCTCTTTTCCACAATCCTTTCCCTGTAACCTGCGCACACCTTTAATTAACGGCTACACACAGTAAAACAGGCACAGGATGTAGGTTTCTATTTCCAGCTGGAAGGCAAAACACAGCGTCAAGAGAGAGTCTGGCTTACTGGAACACATCTTCGGATCTTCGTCAGACTGATCGCCGCAGTCGTCGTCATAATCGCAGCGCCACTTGCCCTGGATGCACTTCTGGTTGTCACATCGGAACTCCGACTCCGAGCACTCGCGGTACTCATCATCTGGAACACGCACAGCAGATCATCATCATCAGCCAGGAGCTAAAGGTGAGCGAACCCTAACAGAAACCCTGAGCGCTGAAGGTGGAGGTATTCCAGCCACAAGGTTCACATCTCACAGACCACGTTACCACAAGTCAGCAGCAGCAGAACAGTCCCACAACAATAACAAGGTGGTGGTGGTGAAGTGATGCTTAATGTCCTCAGATGTCAGTTGACATATTAGGGACAAGTTGTGACCAATACCAAAGCACGGTGCAATAATTCTTTATGTCCACGGAAACCAGAAGGCTCATTAGGACGGACAGCTCAGGATGGCCACCTCGACTCTCACACAGCTCCTGAACTATGAATAATAATAAGGTTCAAGGGTTCAAGGTTTTATTGAGCTTTTTGCCCCTGGGGGCTAGAAAGCGAAGTTACATTCGCACAAGACATTCCTTATAAACAAGTACATGAGTACTACTAATAAATAACTACCACACTTTACAATCTGCCTCCTCTCCATCACTGGTCTGTTACAATGAACCTAATATGTACACTGAAGGGGTGTTTCTGCTTCAGGATAGATAAAGGAGTCGGCAGTTTGGTTCCTCACACCCAGCTCTGGTTGCCTAGGCTCTTTACAATGGTAGTGGTTGTGTCTGACAGCCCTAACTGCCTGCCTGTTCCACGTGTTGCATGCTAAACTGCCTGTACATGTTATGCACTGCCGATGCCGACCAGCTGTTGGTGCATTCAACCGTGACACCGTGTTGACAGCTTATGCAGAAGCTGAAAATGAAGTTCTGATGAAGAGAACGTAAACAATCAGCCGGCAGCATCCCAAAGAGTAAACTGTCAACAGTGCTCGGCTCCCAGCATGAGGGATGTTCATCTCTGCATCCATCATCTCACCAACACAAAAAAGACTAGACAATTAATGAACCCTCCACTACCCTGTACAACCCAATGCGACCATTGAGCTTCTCTTTCTTTGTCAGCCCAAGAAAAGAAAAAATCAGCTCAGAGTAACCTAACCCCCCCCCCCCCAGGAAAAAGGTACAACCTTTGCCTTCAAAGCGTGGGGGTTGGAAAAAAGCCCAACTCATGGATGGACAGATGGATGGGAAAGGCAACTAATATACACTAAAATAAAACTAAAATATCAAACCCGAAGATCTCACTTACTGCACTGCTCAAGAGCCTCATCGGAGTTATCCCCGCAGTCATCGTCAAAGTCACACATCCATCGCCGTGGGATGCAGCGCCGGTTCTTGCAGGTGAAGTCCCCGGTGGGGTGGCACACCTGGCAGTTTTCCTCTTTCTCGTCCGAGTTATCTCTGCAGTCATCTTCTCCGTCACAGCGAGCCCAGTTGGGTACACAGCGGTAGTTGCTTTCGCACGCCCACCACCCTACCTTGCACGTTCGGGCCTCTGTTGGACAAACGAATGAATGAATGAATGAATAAAACCTCTGATAGGGTGCATAAAAAAAAATCATCCACACAAGATAGTGCCTGTTCACTGCGCCAATTGTACATTGATACTCTCACTAACTAATGTTCACACACACACGAATTTGCTCGACAATGCAACCCAGAAAAACTATTCCAGAAAATCTGTGATGGAGACACTATATAGCCTACATAGTGACTATACATAAAGGGGGGGGGGGGGGGGGGGAAGGGGGAACACATTCATCAAAATTCAGACATTTTACACTAAAAACAACCTGAAATAAATGGAGGTCTAAAAAGAAGAGACAAAATGGCAAAGTTCTGGACCTCAACGTCTCTTAAGTGAGTAGAAAACGGGACACATTTCCTTTTTTCTCTTTTTAGTGATAGGAACCCCCAAAAGGAACCAGCAGTTTCAGTTCAGTCTAATCAAGTTCCTTATTGCCCGGTGCTTACCGCAGTTCAAGGACTCCTTCTCATCCGACCTGTCTCCACAGTCATCGTCAAAGTCACACACCCACGTCTTGGGGATGCAGTTCCCATTGTCACAGCGGTATTTGTTGGTGGCGCAAGTCTTGTTACCTGCAAAGGACGCAATATCCAGTCTCTCACTGCTGCACAACAAAGCAAAAACCTGAAACTTTTACGGCACAAATAAGGTGGCCACACAGGGTCTATACAGAGAGACTAAGAGGGAGAGAGGAAGAGAGAGAGAGATGGGGGAGAGGGGGGGGATGGGAGAGGGAGAGAAAGGGAGGCAAGCAAACATACACAAGACAGAGAGACAGAGACAGAGAAAATGAAAGAAAGGAAGAGAAAAGGACAGGAGGGATGAAGGAAAGAAAGAGATCTGGGATTAGTACATTACCAGTGACTGCATGGGTAAATGTGGTGTGTTGAAACTGGTCCTGACGATTTTTACCAGATTTCAAAGCTAACGAGACATGACAACACATGACCACTTTTCATACCACAGCTAGTTAAGACATGAGATGCACAACATCTTTGCTCCCCAGATTTTGCAGTCTGAAATAAGATAATTTTTTGGATCCTGATCCTCCTTATGTGAATGAATGAAAATTTATACATAGCACATAAAAAACTTCCACAAAAAACTTTGCATGTTCACAGCACCAAATACACACAGTGCATACATGTAAGCTCTTGCAAGCTAGAACTACCAAAGGACATGTACTAAATTTTTGGATCCCGATCCTCCCTAAGTACCCTGCTCCCGAAGCACGATAAATATTTGGATCCCAATCCTCTCTATGTACCTGTGCTCCTGAAGCCCGATCAATTTTTGGATTCCGATCCTCTCTACATACCCATGCTTCCAAAACAATAAATTTTTGGATCCCGATCCTCCCTATGTACCCTGCTCCCGAAGCATGATAAATATTTGGATCCTGATCCTCTCTGTGTACTCCTGAAGCCCGATCAGTTTTTGGATTCCGATCCTCTCTACATACCTGTGCTCCCAAAACACGATCAATTTTTGGATCCGGATCCTCTCTACATACCTGTGCTCCCAAAACACGATCAATTTTTGGATCCGGATCCTCTCTACATACCTGTGCTCCCCCTAGAAAGCCCACGATCAAGTTTTTGGATTTTCCGGATCCTCTCTACATACCTGTGCTCCCAAAACACGATCAATTTTTGGATCCGGATCCTCTCTACATACCTGTGCTCCCAAAACACGATCAATTTTTGGATCCGGATCCTCTCTACATACCTGTGCTCCCAAAACACGATCAATTTTTGGATCCGGATCCTCCTTATGCACCCATGCTCATCACAACAAGCCAAACCCAAAATCTGGAACCAACACCCAGGGAAGATCAAAGACAGGCCTTCTGAAACCACCCCAAGAGGTGAATACCCACTAACCGCAGTTGACTTCATCCGAGCCATCTCCGCAGTCGTTGTCCCCGTCACAGACCCACGCCTTGGCCACACACTTGTGGTTCTGGCAGCGGAACTGCCAGGGCTCACAAGGCCGCAGGACGCACTGCTCCTCATCTGAGTTGTCCCCGCAGTCGTCGTGCAGGTCGCAGACGTTGAAGGGGAAGGTGCAGTTGTCGTTCTTGCACTGGAACTGGCCCGGCGGGCACTTCTTCTCCGCTGCAGTTGAGACACAAACCGAATGAAAATTAACGTCAGACCAGGACTTTTGGTCCATTCAGGGTTCATTGTTGTGATGAACGGAAAAATGCCGGCTGATTGCAGACAGCAGGGATAAAAAGCTCAAGGGTCTAAGGGTGCAAGCACAGGAAGTACTTACATGTCTTTCCCCATCAAACATTTCAAGACGATTTAAATTATTTTAATTAATCTTAAATTATCTGAAAGATAATTTAAATCCAAGCACCTTAATTTTCACTACCACACTGCAATACAGTCACTACAGACGTGGAATACCTGTACACTGATCAGCTGGGTCAAATGTCTGTGAGTTAACAGGAATGAAGATACATTGGAACACCAACTTTTTCACCACCATAAATTAAGCAGAAGTGATCTCAAATGAGGGGTGGTCCTTGGGGAGGGCTTCATTTACATAAAAAATATATACAGATAATTATGTGTTATTATAATTCATAATGGCATATTACCACATTGCATTCATTTGATGTGTTTCTTCTTGTTTTGTCCATATCATAATACATTATTTGCTATTATATATATATATTTGCTGCCGCCAGGTGTGATATATATATATAGTTTGTGAACTGCATGAAGTTCATGGTAGTTAATGTGCAATACAAATCTCCTTTATTATTCTCATTTTAGAATAAGGAGACAAGGGTTTCTGAAAGTGGCCCCTCCTCTGGGGTCCCACTGTACAGATAACATTCCTAAAACACTGACATGTGGTCGTTTTTCTTATCTTCTTGAGAGTTCCCTGATACACGCTGCCGCAATCCTACTAAACAGCAGAAGTTGCTGTGAACAGGTGACATACACGAGGACTGCTTGCGAAGAACACTCACGGCAATCATCTGGCTCATCAGCACCATCCTTACAATCCTCTTCCCCATCACACTTCCACAGGAGCGGGATGCAGCGGTTGTCCGTGGGCCCGCACCTGAACTGTGCGATGGAGCAGTTGGACACGCAGGTTTGGCGGTCAGACGACATGTAGAAGTAGTCCGGGCAGGCGCAGGTGTAGCTGCTGCCGCCAGGTGCGATCAGACACAGGTGAGAGCAGCCACCATTGTTTTCCCCGCATGGGTTGTCACCTGCACATCAGATTGAACTAGGTGAGAATGCTGTAAAAACAACAGGTGTAGCTGCTGCCCCCGGGTGCAATCAGACACAGGTGAGGGCACAGATTAGATCAGATAAAAAACCAACCGGTACAGCAGGCATAGCTGTGCGGTTCTGAACCAGTCTTCTGATTCTGTCTGCATTACTACACCCTGCAGTTTTGAAGTCAACTGTGTGCCTGTGGAATCAACGCAACCATAGCTACTTGACGTACACCTAATGATGCACATGCCTACAACGACCGTGATAAGATTATTAAAACAACTCCACTTTCATTTCCTCAGTTACTCTCACATACAAGTACAAGATCAAAAAAAGTACCCCCCACCCCCCACCCCAATCATTGTAAGACGCTCCAACTGAAATAAAAGCCAGAAGTAAGTTACCCAACTTGGCCCGTCCCTAACAGTCCCTATGGTCTCTGTGGACATTAAGCAGCATTTGAAAAAGATCCTACAAGACTGGTTGAAAAGTAGTTTCTATTCAAGAGAAAGACGACTGGTTGAAAAGTAGTTTCCATTCAAGAGAAAGACGACTGGTTGAAAAGTAGTTTCCATTCAAGAGAAACATGCCAATATTCCGCAGGAGAATGCAGTGACACCCATCATCCAAATGAGCCAAACTTCCTGGCGACACTCCCCCTACCTGCTTTCTGGCGCAGGGGATGGTAGATGTGGATGTCCATGGGCCTGTGTGTGACGTTCAGCAGCACAGTGTGGTTCTCCCCGCTGAACTTGTGGGCACGCTCGATGGTCATGTGATTCCAGTCGGACCAGTACATCCAGTCTTCGAAGATGGTGATGGCGAAGGGGTGAGGTACCTTCTCCATCACCGTGTGTCGACCGGTGCCATCCAGCTTGCAGTATCTGGGCAAGAGGCAGGAATATTTGGGTCAAAGTTGGGTCTTTCCCCCCCCCCCCCCCCCCCCAAATAGCACAGGTTTTCAGATGCCTGTGTCAGCACCTAGACAGTTTCCCTATGACTGTGTTGTGCTGCAAATGCTGTCATCAAAGCTCCGAGACAGTCCCTGTGGGGTTTACTTTCATTCAAACACTGCTGCTGCAGAATATTTTGATGGTCAATCTCAGACATCCAAAAATGATACTTTATTTTTATTTATTTTCTGAATAAAGGTATGCATGGGCAAACAGAAAAGTAAATGGACAGACAGATGAGTGGATGGACAGATAGATAAGACAGATGGGTGCACACATACACACACACACACACACACACACACACACACACACACACACACACACACACCACACACACACACACACACACACACACACACACACACTGACCAACAGCATCGCAGTTTAAGACTCACTCAATTATGTCGAGGTGAGCATCACCCCACCACAGCCGGCCGCTCTCATAGTCGATCGTCAGCGCATTGGGCCAGCCCAGCTTGTCGGTGATGAAGGTGGTAGAGATGTTCTTACCATCCAGACTCATGCGGCCAATGTAGGGGGTGCTGCCCCAGTCGCTCCAGTACAAGAACCTGAAAAAAAACATATGACTTCAGGATGCAGGATACAGGCTATCCAGAACATATGCCAAGGTTGTGACAACAAAGAGAGCTAAAAACTCTTCACTGACTTCACGCATACCACCAAAGGGACACGATAGCAAAGACATGAGATGGCTATGGTTGCTGTTACTTGGCATGCAAGGAACCATGTAGATAAAATCCACAAAGGTGGCTATTAGCTTCGAGGGTAACACACTTTTAGCCCTGTTGGTTCGCTGGCCTCAAATGGTTTGAGGACGTGTGTGCTTGTGTGTATACACTGACATAGCATGGAATGAACTGATATCTGGATATATGCCAAAGTAGTGCATACTTCAAGTTCATTCTGTCTACACACACACACACACACACACACACACATACACACACTCTCTCTCTCTCTCATACCATTTGGGGCTAAAAGTGGACACTGCCGCTTCAACATGCATGGCTGATATTAAGTGGCAAGGCTCATCTTTCAGCTGAATCAGCTACGACGTGTGTAAGCATACACAAACTGATGGCAATCACCCACAGGCCGCATCAGCTATGATCAGCTGCGTGACATACAGAAACTGACACCACTTACCCGTTGGCCGGATCAGCAATGATGGAGCGAGGGCGGTTTACTCCTCTGCGCAGCAGCGTCCGCCTGTTGGTTCCGTTCAGTTCCGTCACGTAGATGGCACCCTTCTTTCCGTCAACCCAGTACAGCTTCCTGTTGTCACATTTGTGAAGATATGTTATGGGTTATATAGCTTGCTGTCCATTGCCTCCAACAATAAATAGCCATAATCTTCATTAACTTGTAATTCTGCCCATGTCTCTGTGCATGTGCAGGTGTGCACATACCTGTGTGTGTGTGTGTGTGTGTGTGTGTGGTGTGGTGTGTGTGTGTGTGTGTGTGTGTGTGTGTGTGTGTGTGTGTGTGTGTGTGTGTGTGTGTGTGTGTGTGTGTGTGTGTGTGTGTGTGGTGTGTGTGTGTGTGTGTGATGTGCTGTGTGTGCGTCAGTGTGTGTGTATGTGTGTGTGTGTGTGTGTGTGTGTGTGTGTGTCATGTGCATGCATGTGTGTACATGTGTTGTGTGTTGTGGTGCATGTTGTGCGTGTGCATGCATTTGTGTGTGTGTGTGTGTGTGTGGTGTGTTTGTGCATGTCTGTGTCTGCCCATGTGAACAAGAAAAAATCTTCCTTTTCTCAAAATGCGGTTGAAGAAAAAAACAAGGATTACACTACCTCCCAATCCAGTCCACAGCAATGCCCTCTGCGCTGGGGACATTATGGCGCACCACCGTCTCCAAATTTGTGCCGTTAATGTAGATGCGATAAATCTTGTGCTCCTTCACATCAGAAAAGTAGATGAGGTCGTTGACGATGTCGAAGTCAAGGGAAACAACGTTCTCAAAGCCTTGAGCAACGCGGCGATAGCTCTCACCCTCAGTGGTCATCTCACGCAGGTAGTAACGGTTGGTGAACACCAGCCAGGGAGTGATGTCTGAGGAACGACACAAACATCATGCAGGTAGTAACGGTTGGTGAACACCAGCCAGGGAGTGATGTCTGAGGAAGACACAAACATCATGCAGGTAGTAACGGTTGGTGAACACCAGCCAGGGAGTGATGTCTGAGGAACGACACAAACATCATGCAGGTAGTAACGGTTGGTGAACACCAGCCAGGGAGTGATGTCTGAGGAACGACACAAACATCATGCAGGTAGTAACAGTTGGTGAACACCAGCCAGGGAGTGATGTCTGAGGAAGGACACAAACATCATGCAGGTAGTAACGGTTGGTGAACACCAGCCAGGGAGTGATGTCTGAGGAAGGACACAAACATCATGCAGGTAGTAACGGTTGGTGAACACCAGCCAGGGAGTGATGTCTGAGGAAGGACACAAACATCATGCAAGGGAGTAACGGTTGGTGAACACCAGCCAGGGAGTGATGTCTGAGGAAGGACACAAACATCATGCAAGTAGTAACGGTTGGTGAACACCAGCCAGGGAGTGATGTCTGAGGAACGACACAAACATCATGCAAGTAGTAACGGTTGGTGAACACCAGCCAGGGAGTGATGTCTGAGGAACGACACAAACATCATGCAGGTAGTAACGGTTGGTGAACACCAGCCAGGGAGTGATGTCTGAGGAACGACACAAACATCATGCAGGTAGTAACGGTTGGTGAACACCAGCCAGGGAGTGATGTCTGAGGAAGGACACAAACATCATGCAGGTAGTAACGGTTGGTGAACACCAGCCAGGAAGTGATGTCTGAGGAAGGACACAAACATCATGCAAGTAGTAACGGTTGGTGAACACCAGCCAGGGAGTGATGTCTGAGGAACGACACAAACATCATTTACAGGATTGCAAGAATATTCATTTGCCAGTGACATTAGAACGTGCACGGGAATTTAACTTGGTGACATTCCACATCCATTCCAGTGCGCTTATAAATAGACAGTAATACAACTAGCCATGCATAAAAGCTAATGTAACAAAATCATTCTTGCTATGTAAACTGTTGCATACACACACACATACACACACACTCAAACACACACAGGTGTGCATGTGTACACAAACATGCACACGCTGAAATGCAATACATTTTTGCAGTCTGGTACAGGTGGGGGTGCATGCAAGCATCGTGTGCAAGTACGCTTCGTTCACGACTAAACTGCTTAAAAGGCCAAAACTATGCTGTCAGTCAGCATTTTGTTTCCATCACTTCTGACGGAAACCAGCATTTTTACACACATGGGATGCAGCGATTCATTCTTACTGTCTTCTCTCTTGCAGGTATGCTCATCACTTGATTTCTCATATCCGTCAGAACACTTGCAGATGAAGCTGCCCTCTGTGTTCTCACACACCTGACTGCAGGACCCAGGCTCTTCTTCACACTCGTTGATGTCTGGGGGGAAAAAGGGAGAAAGAAAAAACACCTTCAATGACCAAGGAAAATCATACACAGTATATGAGGGAAATGGTACTCAATAATGAAGAGCCAATCAGGTTAAATTTCTGGAAAAATCACGATGAATGTCTGCGGAAAAACCATATTCAATAACCAAGAGGAAATAATAACTCTTAGGCAAGCATACTCGATGCTGGGAAAAATATTCATACCCACTAACTGTGGAATTGTGGAGGGGGGGGGGGGGGGGGGGGAGGGGGGAATCAATCTCATCAATGGGAAAATATGCCACAAATGTTTAAATAACATACGTGTTGCATTGATCATGCTTATTTCCAAAAAAAATGCAATGTACTTTCTGAACATAAATATAAAACCTGAATAAAAAAAAACGTGTTTAAGAAAGAAAGAAAAAAAATCAGGCTCAATAACTTGAGGAAATCATACTTAGTAACAAGGTTGCAGCACATTCAACCATTAGGCCATGATCCCTTTGAGCATCAAACAACAAGCAGACCCCCCCCCCCATCCCATAATAACCCCACCCCTCAAAGCAGACTTCCCCCCCATTCCCCTCCCCCCACCCCACCCCCCAACCTCCTGCCCCCTTGCAGCCTTCAAAATCCAGTTCTCACCTCTGCAGTGATGGCGGTCAGTCATCAGTCTGTACCCACTGTTGCACACACACTTGTAGCTGGTCAGCGTGTCGTGACACTCGTGCCCACACTGGTTGGACCTGGCACTCTCACACTCGTTCACATCTGCAATCAAAACACACTTATTCATATCTGCAGTGAAAACACGCTCATTCACATCTGCAATCAAAACACATTCTTGCCTCCAGTCAAAGCATACTCATTCACACCTGCAGTGAAAACACACTCATTCACATCTGCAATCAAAACACATTCATACCTCCAGTCAAAACACACTCATTCATATCTGCAGTCAAAACACACTCATTCATATCTGCATCAAAACGTCATTTATCACCTGCAGTCAAAACACACTCATTCATGATCGGCAGTCAATGACCACTCACCACTATGTGCTGGGCAGCGTACGTACATCGTCTGCACATGTTTGACCTGGCACTCTCACACTCTCACATCTGCATCAAAACACACTCATTCATATCTGCAGTAAAACACGCTCATTCACATCTGCAATCAAAACACATTCTTGCCTCAGTCAAACATACTCATTCACACCTGCAGTCAAAACACACTCATTCACTATCTGCAATCAAAACACATTCATACCTCCAGTCAAAACACACTCATTCATATCTGCAGTCAAAACACACTCATTCATATCTGCAATCAAAACAGTCATTCATACCTGCAGTCAAAACACACTCATTCACATCTGCAGTCAAAACACACTCATTCATATCTGCAGTCATAAGCAGTCATTCATATCTGCAGTCAAAACACACTCATTCATATCTGCAGTCAAAACACACTCATTCATATCTGCAGTCAAAACACACTCATTCACATCTGCATCAAAACAGTCATTCATATCTGCAGTCAAAACACACTCATTCATATCTGCAGTCAAAACACACTCATTCATATCTGCAATCAAAACAGTCATTCATACCTGCAGTCAAAACACACTCATTCACATCTGCAGTCAAAACACACTCATTCATATCTGCAGTCAAAACATGCTCATTCACATCTGCAATCAAAACAGTCATTCATATCTGCAGTCAAAACACACTTATTCACATCTGCAGTCAAAACACACTCACTCACATCTGCAATCAAAACAGTCATTCATATCTGCAGTCAAAACACACTCACTCACATCTGCAATCAAAACACACTTATTCACATCTGCAGTCAAAACACACTCATTCACAGCTGCAATCAAACACAAGGCACAAAATGGACCTCAAGGCAAGTGAAGAGTTCGCACTGGGATCATAAGACAATATAATATGGACAGTGCATGAACAGAACATATGGAAAACCATCAGCACATTACCTTTTGATGCAAGCTGGTAATTATTTTGCTTTGTATTTCTGGGTGCGTTAATGGGCAGCTTTACACCACATGTCCTACAATGGTACCAGGAGCTGGTGACAAATGCACGCTGTCACCAACAAGACACAAGAGGGGCATGATGCACTCACTGCAGTGCTGCTCGTCACTTTCATCGTCACAGTCATTCTGTTGGTTACAGACGTTCTGGATGTCGATGCACATCCCGCTGTTGCAGCGGAACTTGCTGCCTGCGCATGTTGGTTCAGGGGTCACTGCAAACACAGGTAGAAATGTCAAGTTATATGTGAACAGGCTTGGAAATCAACCATACACTGACAATTCTGTAAGATTCTGAAAGGATATGGATGCAATGGTAGAGCTCTGGCACATGACAGCACACACATGAAAACACACATGCATGCATACACACACACACACACACACACACACACACACCACCTGCATGCACACACACACAGACATACACACCACCTGCATGCCACACACACACACACACACACCACAACCACACCACACACACATCACCTGCATGCCACACACACACACACACACACACACACACACACACACACACACACACAAACACACACACACACACACACACACACACACACACACACACACACACACACATCACACACACAAAGTGGGCAGCTGCCAACGCATTTTTCTTAGCCTACACATACAACAAGGTTCGGCAACACTAGCCAAAAGAAACAGAGACATAATTCAGATGCATTAAAGCGAAATAGCAAAGACTTTCTAGTCCCAGAACTGAACCATTAATCTAACACTGGCATCATGAGAACAAGGTCGCAAGGTGAAAGAGTTGGTAATAGTACTGTCTCAGGATGCTAGGTACAAAAGAAGAGGATGAGGATGGAGATGAGGATAAGGATGAGGATGGTGAGCATGTCGAACGAGGTCACAAGGCAAAAAGAGTTGGCGAGAGTACTGCCTCAGGGTGCTAGGTACAAAGGAAGAGGAGAAGGATGAGGATGAGGATGGTGAGCATGTAGAACGAGGTCACAAAGCAAAAGAGTTGGTGACAGTACCGCCTCAGGGTGCTAGGTACAAAAGATGAGGATGAGGATGAGGATGGCGATCATGTAGAACAAGGTCACAAAGCAAAAGAGTTGGTGTGAGTACTGCCTCGGGGTGCTAGGTACAAAAGAGGAGGATGGGAGGAGGAGGAGGAGGAGGGTGATCATGTCCGTCCGTAATGCACTGAAAAGTTCTACGTGCACTGTGCCTATGGCTCAGAGGGTACAGCATGCAGGGAAGGGGGAAGGAGGGAGGGGAATACTTACAGCAGTGACTTTCCTGCTCATCCGAATGATCTCCACAGTCATTGTCCCCATCACAGGCCCAGGTCTTTGGAATGCAGCGCTTGTTGGTGCATGTGAACTGGTCCGCTGTGCAGGACCGGTAGTCTACACCAAACACACAAAAGTGTTACTCAAACCTCATGCCTCATGCGAGACAATGATACAACAAAACACACTGAACCTGCGCATGCCTCTGCAACATGCACACGTAAGTCTAAAATAAAAATAAAATACAGCATCAAACTTCCAGTGAATGCACGCATCATCGACAAAATATGTTTCAAGAGCAGCAATCTGTTCACACCATAACGATCCCATGCTAAATCCAAAAACGGAGACTTAAGTTCAACTCACTGCAGTCCGAAGGCTCGTCCGAGTTGTCTCCGCAGTCGTTGTCGTGGTCACACTTGAACCGCGCAGAGATGCAGATCCCGTTTTCGCACTGGAACTGGTGGGGCTGACAGGTGCGTGGTGGACATGTTTGCTGCTCATCCTCACCATCGTGACAATTGCGGACGCCATCACACACCCTTGTCATGTCGATGCAGGGGTAGGTGTTCTGGTCCTTGTTGGACTGGCAGGTGAATGTGTTGGGTGGGCAGGTGCGCTCATCTGAGAAAACACCAAGCGGCCTTGATAAAGTGACCCCCGATAAGCTTGCCATTTGGATTCATTTTTCTCGTTTTTTCCAGCAGGGGATGGTATCAAAACCAATGTACATATGTGCATTCAGATTTTTTTATTTTAAACCCCAACATTAATGAACTCTTCACAAGTTTGGGTAGGGTAGATTAACGAGTGCCATATCACTGCTTCCTCGGTAAGCAAGATTACAGAGCTTATATGTTATAATGCGTCTCTTCTTCTCCTTATCCTTTTTGTCCAGTCTAGTAGATGAGATGAGATGACTTGGACTATTCTTTGCAGGTCCAAGAACCCGCCCACTTCCCAGCATAGCCACACACACCTATGTAACCCCACATGAAGCGAAGCCAACAACAGCGTGATGGTCACCCTCTCAAATCATAAACACCCTCTCTTCAAGCCCCAGCTCAAGCAGACAACAAACAGTACGGAGCGCAACTCACTGCAATTGCGTTCAGCGCTCTCATCTGTCCCATCACCGCAGTCATCCTCCCCATCACAGACCCAGCGTGAGGAGATGCAGCGTCCATTGTTGCAGGCAAACTGGTCAGCCAGGCAGGTTCTGTTGAAGGTTGCTGTCACACACAAAAATGGACATGTGTCACTTTTTGACTGTCGCAGAGAAACTGGACATTTGGCGGTCAAAGTCACAGGGGAACTACACAGAGGGAACTACACAGAGGGAGTAGTCATTTGGCGGTCAAAGTCACAGAGGATACACAGAGGGAATATTTGGCGTCAAAGTCACAGAGGAACTACACAGAGGGAGTAGTCATTTGGCGGTCAAAGATCACAGAGGAACTACACAGAGGGAGTAGTCATTTGGCGGTCAAATCACAGAGGAACTACACAGAGGGAGTAGTCATTTGGCAGTCAAAGTCACAAAGGAACTACACAGAGGGAGTAGTAATTTGGCAGTCAAAGTCACAGAGGAACTACACAGAGGGAGTAGTAATTTGGTGGTCAAAGTCACAGAGAAAGTAGACATTCAGCAATTAAAATCACAGAGAAACAAGACAGTTAGCTATTTAGCAACAGCAAGGCTAGACATGTAACAGATAAAGCTGCAAAGGAACCAGCCATTTAACGATCAGTCACAGAAAACTGAATTTAGCGAGTTGCAGGATATACAGCAGTCCACTTAAATTAACTCTTTGCCCACATACTCACAGCCACTTGATCGTCTCCACTCCCACATACTTTGCACAGAGCTATACAACCTGTGGATGTAACAGCTCTGGTACCACTCTATTCAAGTTTCTCCACACAGGAAAAAACGCACAATATAGTAAAACACACAACGCTGTAATGTTTTAGTAGCTGGGGTTCCTGGCTGTGGCCCAGTCGTCCACAGCTGAACATTGCCCTGCAGCAACATGTGGGGATATCCATCAACAAAGGGTTACGCAAATCTGCAAAGATCACAGAAACCAAACTCCCATGTTCTTGGACTTGCAACATCTTTCACATGTGGAGCAAGAACAGAGAGAATTTTTTTGACGATTCTGTCCTGGCAGTGCAACAGCGCATGACCCCATATCTAACACATCACGGCTGTGTCAGCCTGCTGCTGCCGCCAGCTTCCTTACCACAGAAGGGGCCTTCATCCTCCCCTGATCCACAGTCGTCGTCTCCGTCACACTGCCAGTTCTTGGGAATGCACTTGTGGGTGTGCTCACAGTGGAAGTCCTCTGAAACATTTACCGCAGGGAATGAAAATTCTCCAGATCAGAGCCTGCATCTTTTCAGTTTACCATGAAAATCCAGATATACCAACAACAACCGCAGCAGCATCCGATTAAAAAAAAGAAAAAGAAAAGCCTTGACATATACATACATCAAGTATTAAAAAAAAGCCTTGACATACACATACATCAAGTATAAAAATAATCGGGTCATATGGACAAACCAGTAAGAAGAAAGCATCATGATTTTTGTGTGTGCTTAAAGCGCCCTGCTCTTTACACACCTGTCATGCTGATACGATACAGACAGTGCTACAACAGATGAGATGTGCAGCTTCGTCACTATCATCAGACATTCTCTCTCCTGCATTCTTCCCAAGCATCATCAGAAACAATGGCCCACCAAGACACAGACAAAGAACCAGGAACCCAGCAGCACAAACAGCAAAATGCAACATCGCTGTGAACCGACCTGGGTTGCAGGTGACCTGCTGGCAGAACATGATGTTTTCATCAGAAAAAATGCAACATCACTGTGAACCAACCTGGGTTGCAGGTGACCTGCTGGCAGAACATGTTTTCATCAGAAAAAATGCAACATCACTGTGAACCGACCTGGGTTGCAGGTGACCTGCTGGCAGAACATGATGTTTTCATCAGAGTTGTCCCCACAGTCATTGTCCCCGTCACACATGTAGCGCCGGATGATGCACAGGTTGTTGGTGGGGCACTTCACTTCATTAGGTGGACAGGTCCTCGGTGCTACAAGAAGCAAGCTATATGCATCATCCGCAAACAGGGTAAATGGTACAGCTACCAATACATCAATAGAGCGTAAAAGGGGGTAAGGGGGGGGGGGGGGGGGGGGGCAGAGAGAACGCCAAGTGCAATCAGAAAAATAACTGTCTTCCTAACCTAATTACCAGTACCGGTAAAACGGTCTAAAGTGACAGTTATTGGAATTATTTAGTCCCATATGTGACAGACCCCATGCTAACATCAGTAAAATTAGAGACCCATGTTGAAAGATAAGTGGCTCTGAATCTCACTGATATATATACATAACTTGCATCAAAGAAAACGGACAAATCTGGCTCTAGAATTTGTCAATGCTATGACAATTCTGATCTCAATTGTACTGAAAAAGCTTGCTGATGAACAATGCTGACACTGACACTGATAAGGACGCCAATATTCCCAGGCTGGTCAGTTCTGGAAAGAAGACATAAAGCTCTCACACTGACAAACACAGACCATACCTAACATGCCATGTTTCCACGCCTGAAGCTTAACATCACATGATTCTACGACATAGTTCCGGAAAGACACAAAGCTCACACTGACAAACGCAGACCATACCAGACATGCTGCGTTTCCATGCCTAAAGCTTAACATCACATGATTCTACGACACAGAGTAAGTAAGTAACTCACGACAGTTGAGCTCATCCGTTCTGTTTCCGTCTCTGCAGTTATCCACACCATTGCACTTAAGGGAGGTGTCGATGCAGAAATGGTTCTGGCAGGTGAACTGCGTGGGGCCGCATGTTGGGTACTCTGAGGACATACATCATCACAGTCAGCAGATACAAGTCATTTCCAGCTTGGTGTACATCATATTACGCTGTCAGATATAATGCTGCTTAGCATAAACAGCCCAGTTATTCAAACCCTCTCTCTATCATGATGATCAGTTAAGATCGTTTTCAGGCATTCACATGTGATACGTTGTCAGTACACCAAGCCCCAAATTCACATTACTGTGATGTACAAAACAAAAAAATAGGATTCAAAACACAGCAGCAAATGCACAAATCAGACAAAAGAGGTAAAACTGCACCACCAATTGACTGTTTAACAAATTTATACAATAATATATGTTTCTTTCCCCTAGAAAAGATTCTGTAAAAGGGAAAAATTTTGCTGACCACAGCTTTCCTCGTCGGAGTTGTCCCTGCAGTCATTGTCAAAGTCACAGCGGTAGCGCAGGGGGACGCAGCGGCCGTTGTTGCAGTGGAAGTACTTGGGGTCACAGGTGTGGGTGGCTGCAACAGAAAGCAGTCCATAGGCATGCTTACAAACACAGGTACGTACCTACAAATAAAACCTAATATCTGATGCAGACCTGTTTACACTCAAATGCAAATAGGGTCGGTACACTTTAAAAAAGATTGCCATGTGCGAGTATTTTCAGTTTTTAACCACAGACCAGGGACAGGAGCGGCAATACTGGCAGCATGCAGAGGATCCGGAAAGAGAAGACTCCACTATGCCGAGCGTAGATTTGTATCTCAACAGGAACGCTTGTTCCCTCGATGCTTTGGCACTTTTTCCATCTTTTCTGTTTATTTTGTTCTCCGTGAAAATAATCTAAAAAGAATTTTAACACGGCTTCCTGAAAAATGGTGAATGCTCATACTTTGGCAGCCAAGAATTCAGTGCTGAGAGTATACAAAGCACAGTACAGAAACCAACACTATGGAGTGAGAAGTTGTGAGACTTACACATGTGCCAATGAATTGGGTATATTGTGGACTGGAAAACAAACCAACCATAAAACATGTCTAGAGATACGTATGATTGTACTTATATCTTTTTTTAAATCTTTTTTTTTACATGCTGAAAATTTAAGCACACAAAATACACTCAAATCATATGGGTAAACACATCTGCTGATGCCACACAACAATTTGAATTAGTACATTTACTGCACAGAAGTAGACCACTCTTTCCTGGGATTTACACAAATGAGAATTTTGAAATTCTGAAAGCACGGGTGAATGAACCTTTACCAGTATGACAATGGGACTGCACATCAAACACCTACGAATGTGACTGCACAAATCCACATCATCGTAGCCACACTCACCACACATGTTGGGATCCTCGTCGCTGCCGTCCCCACAGTCGTTGTCGAGGTCGCACACCCAGCGCTCCCGCAGACAGCGCCCGTTCTGGCACACAAACTCGTTCTCGGAGCAGGTGTGGTTCTTGGGCACGCACATCTTGCCGTCGTTGCCAATGATGAGGTCACTTCCTTCGTTGCAGGCGCACTCCACCTGGTTGTTGGGGGCGGGGTGGCAACTCTGACTGCAGCCGCCATTGTGGTTGGCGCACAGGTTGTTGGTGCCTGTCAGCGAGACAGAGGAGGGGATGGTGGGGGGTTAAATACAGTACGGACAAATACAGAGGAACCTGCTTCAAACAAAGTGGCTAGAATCAAATTTCATTGTGGTTGGTGCTCAGGTTGCAGGTGCCTGGTCAGCAAGACAGAGGTGGTGGGGGGGGGGGGGGGTGTAAATATAATAGGGATAACAACCTGAAACGGAATGAGGCCCAGAGCCCTGCGCTCACTCATGCAGTTAATTAAGCACTTGAAAGACGTCAAACAAACACTCGCACCTGGCATGCATGTAAATACAGAGTACAAAGGTCGTACCTCTGGTGGAGTTTATGTACCCTGTATTTACACACCACACGCGAGATGAAAGTTACCGTAGGCGGCTCAGGTCTTTGTTGTTGTTCGTGTGACAGCTTTCAAACAGCAGGGATAAATACAGTGGAACCTGCCTCACACATTGTGGCTGGGACCAAAGTCAGGGAAAAGTCTCACAACAAGCCAACAACAGCCAAGTCCTGTAAACTCCCCTTCAGACCTATCAACATTACTTCTTCTTCTTCTTACTTTTAAATGATTATTTATTCACTCTTTCCTAAAAGGAAAAAATCTCTTAAATGACCCAACTAAAGCATTTCTCAGCTGACAGTAATGATCATCTCATAATCGATTCCATCCCGGTAATTTTGTACCTTTTATCTGCTGAACACTTCACAATCATGATTATTCCAAAAGAGAAAAGAATCACTGTCACAGGGCCAAGAGCAGAGCTTGCTGCTGTTCATAAGCAGGTGACTACCACGCACTCACATTTCTGCCTGCTGGCAGAGTAGGCAATGATGCCCATTGGTCGAGTGGACAGCCCCTGTACCAGCATCTTCAGGTTCGCTCCTGTGTGTTTCTCTGCCCGGTACACCCCCCCTGCACACAAAATTCAGCTATCAAGCACATCTTCGGGTTTGTTCCTGTGTGCATCTCCATCTGGGACATACACCCATGCACACAACATTCAACTATCAAACACAGCTTCAGGCTTGTTCCTGCATGTATCTCCATCTGGTACATACACCCTTGCCCACAACAACATTCGACTAGCAAACACATCTTCAGGTTTATTCCCATGCGCATCTGTCTGGTATAGTGTGTACCTCCATCTGGCTCCCTGCCCACAACAACACAAATTTCAACCTTAGCAAACCCCCCCCAAAATTCCTTCCCCCAGGTTTATTCCCAGTGCGCAACTCTGTCTGATCAACACAGTTTAACACAACATTCAACGATCAAAAACATCTTCCAGTTCACTCTCAAGTGACAACAGAGAAACAGACATGGCAAGAGAAAGTGATACGGAGAAAGAGAGTGCACGTGTCCACACTTTCACTTGCACGCATTCATGTGTGCACCTGTGTGCAGGTACTCTTCACACATTAGGTGCTGTTATTGTTAAAAGCAATCTCAGCGCTCTACCACAAAAGATGTATAACAGACACCTCAGCCGATTCCAGCCGATTCGATTCCAGCCCACTTACGCAGCGTCCAGTCTGTCCAGTAGAGGTGGTAGCCAAAGACGGTGAGAGAGAAGGGGTGCACCGTGGTCTGTACAATCACTTCGCGGTAGTTGCCATCCAGGTTGGACCGTTCGATGCGATCTCTAGTGTACATAGATAGAAGGAAGCAAGTGGTGAGGGTGGAGAGAGAGAGAATGTATGTGTGTGTGTGTGTGTGTGTGTGTGTGTGTGTGCGTGCGCACGCGTGTGCGAGCACGTGTGTGTGTGTGTGTGTGTGTGTGTGTGTATGCGCGTGTGTGTGTGTTGCATGTGGTGCATCTGTGTGTGTGCGCGTGTATTTACCCATGTGTGTGAGCGTGCATGTGTATTTACCCATGTGTGTGTGGATGTGCAAGTGCCTGTGCATGCACACGTGTGTCCTATGTGCATGTGTTTGCACCACCAGCCTGTCTGTAAGCTAAAATGCCCTGTCCCTTCCCCCAGCACTTATTACATCAAATGTAAGCTTAACAAAACCCTTGCAACAACAGTAATTTCCAGCACCATAATGTGTTATTGTGCCTTACTGTATGGCACTGAACTGCATTACACATTGCAATGTATAGTGAAGAAACAACTATACAAATAGGCAAAAATGTTCTCTTTTTTTCTAGTGAAGAAACAACTATACAAATATGCACAATTAAAAAAAAAAATTTGTTTGCAAGCTAAAATTTAAAAGTCATTTCTAAATCATTATATATCCCAAGTAAGTGTTCTCATTCAAAAATGATTCTGTAACTGAGTTACTACGGTCCTGAAACTAAAGCGCATCAGCCACTCACTTTTGAGCATCCGCCCAGTAGATCTTTTCCTCGTCAAAGTCAATGGAGAGTCCGTTAGGCCAGCCGAGGTCAGTTGACACAATTAGCTGACGATCATTACCTGCCATGGTAGCCCGCTCTATCTTAGGTGTGCGACCCCAGTCAGACCAGAAAATGTAGCTGGAAAGGAAAAACAAGGTTGCCAATAACCCGACAAGGAAATATATTCCACCACACACACACAGACAGACACATTCAACAAACACAGACATGCACACACCACACACACACAGACACATTCAACAAACACAGACATGCACACACACACACCACACACACACACACACACACACAGACACATTCAACAAACACAGACATGCACACACACCACACACACACACGCACACACACACACCCCTCCCTCCCCCCACACCCACACCTGCAGAGACACATACAGTGATACACACACAAAACATGCACACACACACACACACACCCAAACACAAACACACACACGCGCACACACACACATACACAACACACGCGCGCGCACGTAATCACACACACACTCTCTCCCTCTCTATATACACACACACGCACGCTCACACACACACATCCACACCTGCAGAGACACACACACACACACAGCCAAATGTCCACTGACCCGTTACAAGGATGAATAGCCAGAGCCCTGGGACTCTGCACAACGGCAATGACGACGGTGTTGGTGATGACGGCCTTGTCCGGCACAGTGAGGTTGAGGGAGGAGCTGTAGATGCGGTTGCGGAAGAGGTCCGCCCAGTACAACTTCTTACCCACCCAGTCAAATGCCAGGCCCTCCACTGACGTGATCTCATGCACAAACCTTCCGCTACCTGCTGCAAAGGTGGTTTTAAGATAAAGATGATTATGCTACTTGCTGCAAAGGTGGTTTTAATATAAAGAGGATTATGCTATCTGCTGTAAAGGTGGTTTTAAGATAAAGATGATTATGCTACCTACTGCAAAAGTTGGTTCTGAGATAAAGAGGATTATGCTACATGCTGCAAAGGCGGTTTTATCAGGAGGATTAGGTTACCTGCTGTAAAGGTGGTTTTAACATCAAGAGGATTATGCTACCTGCCGCAAAGGTGGTTTTAACATCAGGAGGATTATGCTACCTGCTGTAAAGGTGGTTTTAAGATAAAGAGGATTATGCTACCTGCTGCAAAGGTGGTTTTAACATCAGGAGGATTATGCTACCTGCTGTAAAGGTGGTTTTAAGATAAAGAGGATTATGCTACATGCTGCAAAGGTGGTTTTAAGATAAAGAGGATTATGCTACCTGCTGTAAAGGTGGTTTTAAGATAAAGATGATTATGCTACCTACTGCAAAAGGTGGTTCTGAGATAAAGAGGATTATGCTGCCTGCTGCAAAGGTGGTTTTAACATCAGGAGGATTATGCTACCTGCTGCAAAGGTGGTTTTAACATCAGGGGGATCATGCTACCTGCTGTAAAGGTGGTTTTAAGATATAGAGGATTATGCTACATGCTGCAAAGGTGGTTTTAATATAAAGAGGATTATCCTATCTGCTGTAAAGGTGGTTTTAAGATAAAGATGATTATGCTACCTACTGCTAAAGGTGGTTCTGAGATAAAGAGGATTATGCTGCCTGCTGCAAAGGCGGTTTTAACATCAGGAGGATTAGGTTACCTGCTGTAAAGGTGGTTTTAACATCAAGAGGATTATGCTACCTGCTGAAAAGGTGGTTTTAAGATGAAGAGGATTATGCTACCTGCTATAAAGTTTAATTAAGGTTTGAAGTCATGCCTCCTCAGGCTAAGCAGGCAATTAATTAATTATCTCCTTTATTAGTTTAAACATCCGTTAAAACTACTTACAGCATTATGCTCACGATCATGTTCATATCTGTCAACAAGCTGGTTTAAACTCGGCTGAATAAGAACTTGCCCTTAAAATTTAATCTTGACTTTCTGTTTGCTCTCCTTGCTCTTTTCAATGTCCTTCATTCAGTACATTTCTTCTCTGTTTCTGCAAATATTTTGCTCTGGTTCAAAACCTTTTTGTTACCCATAATTGTTGAAGAGGTGCTTTTAGTAAGACCGGAATAAACCAGACAAAGCTCCAAGTGCTTGTTACCACCGCACAGTACTCCGAGGAACCAATCAGGTTTCAGACTTCTCTCACACAACCCCCCCCCCCCCCCCCCGCAAACACACATGTATTTCTTGCTCTCTGTACTTACTGCCATTGCTGACCGTAATGAGGTCCTCAATTTGATTGGACCCTTTCTTGACACGGGAGATCTTCTTGGCGGTGACCTGGGAGAAGTAGATGTAGCTGCTGTTGGCGTCAAAGTCCACAGCGACGGCGCCATGCAGGCTGGTGATGGACGGGATGGGAGCAGACGTCAAGTTGGGGTTCAGCGACAGTGACTGGATTTCTGTCTCAGCCGCAAACAGCAGGAAGTCGGAGGGGGCTGCAAGGTCACAAGCACCAATGAGGGAACAATGAGAGTAAGTTGGTGTTTTATGCCCAGTCAACCAGTACAGTTATATCAAAGCAATGGGATCAGGCTGCACACAGGCTTTGAGATATGTAGTGAGAGATGGAATGCATTATTAAAATACATTGTGTGTTGCTGTAACGTTTCATGTCTAGCGCTTTGAGCCTCACACATGTATCAGTCACAGATGGATTTGGCGCATTAGAAATGCATTTATTTGAAGATTTTTGAAAGACAAACTTCACGGACTTTTCAAGGACTTATGGGCCAGTTTTGTTTCTCTTTAAGAACCTAACAGAACAAAAACAGATTTTGAATAAAATACTGAAAAGCAAAGAAAGACCTGCTTTTGCAAAGAAAAGAAAGAAAGAAAAGGTACCTGCATTATTTATTGGACAGATGATGACTACGAACAGCCGCTCCTAGGCACATTTGCTATAATCATTCATTAGAAACAGCATGACAGGAAGACCGGAAGTGTAAAAAAAAAAGTAATATTTTTCACTCAAAGACTTGCGCCAGAAACAACAGGATGAGAGAGAGGTACTGTTCCACTGTAGCGCCAAATACATCAGGTTAGTCCTGAGCATAAGCTCATTACAAGCAGATCCTCACCTTGACAGGTTTTTCCATCGCTGGACAGAGCGCCGGAGGCGCAGCCACACTTGGCAGTGTCTGGCGTGGTGTTGTTGGGGTTGGGCAAAGCAAAGCACAGCTGCTCACACCCGCCGTTGTTGGAAGCACATGGGCTGTCACCTGCAACAGTTCAGTTCAGTTTAAGATGAGCTCGGAAAAGCCCATATGCACTCCACCCCTTCTCTCAGAAGTTTCCTCAGCGTTGTCTTTGAAACGGTTCCAAGGTTTGTCTGATTGACAATGGCCCTCTCTCGTCTTTTCAAGGAAGATCATCTAGTGCATCCTCTTTCCACACCTCTCTCCTCAAGGCGATCGACGGTGTAATGTCCTTGGCCTTGTGCCTGCAGGTAGTGTCTCAAGCTCCTCAACACTGCAGATCTTCCGAGAAGCAAGCCACTTGTGAGGGTTGCTTCGCCTGCCTGTCTATCTGCTTTTGGTCATTCCCTTTCACTCAGCATGTCCAAGGCAGTACACCCAGAGGAGTTTTGAAACACAGAGCATGCAATGAAGTAATGTAAGATGCACCCTCTTAGTATCAAGCAGTCAAGCAGAACACAGCCGCTCGCAGGCATGGTTCTAGACACGTGCTAGGATTGTAATGTGCAGGGAAACATAACGGCATGTACAGGCAGAACAGAAAACGTGACCCGAAGTTCTTGTTACCCTCCCTCTTTTATGAACAGCTTTTTGAAGCCTTTCTCAATTCAATTCAATTAAAAAAAGTCTAATCATTCCACAAGGGGCAATGTTGTTGTGGTCATGGCGGGCTCATAAAAAATACAATAAAAAAACACACATAAAGTTAAGAGAACAATACAACAAACACAACACCACCAACAAAAGAGTCTTACTTTAACCACGGTATAGTTATAAATATGATGCGATTGAACTCCTCAGCAAAGGCTGCCCTTCTTTGATTAGTTTCAGCAAAGGCCGCCCTTCTTTGATTAGTTTCAGCAAAGGCCGTCCTTCTTTGATTAGTTTCAGCAAAGGCCACCCTTCTTTGATTAGTTTCAACAAAGGCCGTCCTTCTTTGATTAGTTTCAGCAAAGGCCGTCCTTCTTTGATTAGTTTCAGCAAAGGCCGTCCTTCTTTGATTAGTTTCAGCAAAGGCCGTCCTTCTTTGATTAGTTTCAACAAAGGCCGTCCTTCTTTGATTAGTTTCAGCAAAGGCCACCCTTCTTTGATTGGTTTCAGCAAAGGCCGCCCTTCTTTGATTAGTTTCAAGACCACTGTGCAGTAAGTAGCCGCTATTTGTTGGCATGGGCCGAGTGGTTAAGGCACTAGGGCACTAGGTTTGGGATCGAGAGACAAAGGTTTGAATCCACATTCCAACAATAACCTACTCCCCATCTCCTCTGACTCCACCCCCCCTCCACCTCCCTAAGTAGGGGGCACTTTCATACCCGCCTAGATTTAACCTTTGGATTGTTTGTTAATTTGTTCATCTCATCACTCTTGTCAGGGGAACTGACTTAGCCAGTTCAGGTTCATTCATGTCTAAGCTGGTTTATGAATGTGTTTCGAGTTCAGCAGGGAAGCTTCACTCACTCTTTGGCTGGGCATCCTTGTCAAATATTGCCAGGTCAGTGAGGATCGGAAGGTTGCTCTTTAGTAGATAAGGGGCATTGATGCTCGCAGTCTTGGGAGTGCGGTAGAGCTGGAACACAAAGAAGGAGAAAAACCAAAGCCACTGAAACATTGTGAATATTTGTTCATTTGCACAAAACAATACTACACAGAACTGACGAAGCGTCTATATGCCTGGGGCCCAAAGCTCACTGGATAACCGTATCATTACATACCTGTCAACCCGTACAGTTTACCAGTATAAAATACAGTTTTTTCATTATCTGGGCCATACTGGCAAATGGATACAGGAAAACATAATTTTCATGAGATTTTGTTGTTGTTTTAAACTGAGCAAAAAGACTGAAAAACTGCTGAACGAGCAGCCAACGCACGCCATCGCCAAATGCACACTGACTGGCCTAGTGCAATAGGCTAAGAAATCTTGTAGGAAGTGAGATTTGAAGTCGTGCATGCGTATTTAGCACAACATTGCTTCTTATTTCCGCTGCCATACGTGCCGGTTGGAATTCCAAATGCCGCTGCTACCAGTGAAAAAACAAAAGACCCCAGCCTAGCCTGCATAAGGGAAATACAGGTTCACATACTCTGTCATAGTTCAGAAGCTGTGTGAGAGTCGAGGTGGCCGTCCTGGGCTGTCCGTCCTAACGAGCCTTCTGGTTTCCGTGGACGTAAAGCTATACTGAACCATGCTTCGGCATTGGTCTCAGCTTGTCCCTAATATGTCAACCGACATCCGAGGACATTAAACAACACAACCGAACCACATACTCTGGACTATGGTTTACTCCCCGAGCGGGTTGACAGCTACGTCATTACTGCAAAGTGACTGACAGCAAATTAAGACCCACAATCACAGCAGACTTCCTCACAGTCTACCTCAGTAAGTGATTAATACCTGGATTACAGATGTGACTTGTGTGTATGATTACACTGCGTTGAGTTGCGCAGTTGCAGTTTGCTCACGCATGCATACACAGGCACACACATACGCTAACACAAACACAGACACGCACTTCAGTATCAGCAAGGATCAAAAGAAACATTCAGGCACCATAAGCAGGACTCACGCCTTATATAATAATAATGTTAATACATTATTTATGGTGCCCCTTCTCGTAAGAGCCCGGAGCGCTTACAAAGCTATAAGGATACGTTCATTTCATCACAGGCACACACTACAAATGCATGAATTACTGGTGATGGGTTAGTACAATGAGAAGAAAGAAAATAACAGATCAGTATACAGAAGAGAAGAGGTAGGTTTTCAGTTTTGACTTAAAGGAAGAGAATGAAGACGATGAGCTACACAAATTGAATGAGTGCAGTAACTTACGTTCTCTGTGTTCTGGTCAATCCAAAAGACAGTAATTTATGTTCTTTGTGTTCTGGTCAATCCAAAAGACAGTAACTTATGTTCTTTGTGTTCTGGTCAATCAAAAAGACAGTAACTTACATTCTTTGTGTTCTGGTCAATCCAAAAGACAGTAACTTACGTTCTTTGTGTTCTGGTCAATCCAAAAGGCAGTAACTTATGTTCTCTGTGTTCTGGTCAATCCAAAAGACAGTGACTTACATTCATTGTGTTCTGGTCAATCCAAAAGACAGTAACTTACATTCTTTGTGTTCTGGTCAATCCAAAAGACAGTAACTTACGTTCTTTGTGGTCTGGTCAATCCAAAAGACAGTGACTTGCGTTCTCTGTGTTCTGGTGAATCCAAAAGACAGTAACTTACGTTCTTTGTGTTCTGGTCAATCCAAAAGACGTAACGGCCAAATACTGTCAGCCCATAGCCATTGGGAATACTGGTTTGGACGTAGCGCCTGTTGCCGCCACTGAATGATATGCTCTGAAAGAGGGGGAAAGGGCATTCTTCATTGAAATGTGTTTTCAGAACATCACCAAAGACTTTCAATAACCCCTACTGGAGGTTGAAACATTAATAAGCAGAACATCAAACAAGCAGAACATCAGACAAGTAGAACACCCATCAAGCAGGACATCAAACAAGCAGAACACCAGTCAAGCAGAACATCAAACAAGTAGAACACCAAACAAGCAGAACATCAAACAAGTAGAACACAAATCAAGCAGAACATCAAAAAAGAAGAACACCAAACACAACATCAACAAAGAAGAACATCAGTCAAACAGAACATGAAACAAGTAGCACACAAACAAGCAGAGCATCAAAAAAGTAGAACACCAGTCAAGTAGAACATCAAACAAGAGCCAATCAGCCTATAAAGACCAGAGTGTCAGTCCGCCCATCCATAACCACAGGCCACACAAGCACTGTTTAATAAAGACCTCCGAATGACGAAAGATCTTCAATGAGAGCTGCAAACACTCCGTTGACTCACATTCAAAACAGCTCTCTGTCCATGACTAGAAAAGAAGGATAGAGTTTTGCTACAGCCAGCCAGAAGAACACTCGTCCCTACGCAGCGTGTATTTTTCATGCAAGTCAAAAACCATTGCAAGCATTACAAAAACAACAGTTTTAAGCAGAGTTATGCTCCCTCAGCCTTTTAACTCAATCAAGACAACGGGTTTTTAACACTACCCTATGGTAACTATCCACATGGAATTAATCAGTTGGTTGCGTAGCCCAACTGTCACAATTGGCTGTCCTCACAACGACGTTTCCCAGCAGAAGAAATCCTAAGTAGAATATTACCACATCAGCAACAACGATAATAATAATAATAGTGGGGTCTTAGAGCACCCTTTCTCAAATGACCTGTAGGCACGTACACTTCATACTCGAGTTTAAAACAACTGACAACAAAACACACAACATTTACATACACAAATGTGTCATCAAACATCGGCCCCCACTCCCAAATCTAGACACACATATACGATCACTGGATGTTACCTGTATGGCATCCACAACAGAATCAATCCAGTACACATCGTGCGTGGCAAAGTCGATGGCGATGGCCCGGGGCAGGCTGATGCCCGACCGGACCAGCACGGTACGATTTGACCCATCCAGCAGTGACCGCTCGATCCTGGCTGTCTGCCCCATGTCTGCCCAGTACAGGTATCTAACGGAGAAAAGAGGGTGAGGTTAACAGCTTTTTTTTCTTTTCTTTTTTAACAATCTTTTGTCGTTGTTTATGGTTTTATGTGATTTGAGTTTCTTTCGCCACAGCGGAAATCAAACATTTCTTAGTGGAAAACATAAATCTACAAAAAAAAATCTACGAGTTTAACAGCTGGCCCTTCTCTCATCTCCACCGTTCCTTTACGTGATGTGCATTATGTACAGCATGGCTAGCCATCACTCATGCCCACTTCCGTAACTTTACATACCATACCGTGTCTGTTCACAAGCATGTGAGTAGCTGTTTTATTCCGCCGCTGGAGATCGAAAGTTCACCTAAACAAAGCCAGGTGAGATTTTGCACGTGAAATTGTTTCTCTGCTTGTAAATGGCTTGTTTACTATGCCCCCCCTTGCCCCACCCCCACCCACCCCAACAGTTCCATTCTGATTCACTTCTAGGATTAATGCGTGAGCGTAAGCAGGCTTTCACTCTGCACCATACTTTGAAGATGGAATGCATTTGCCCAAACGGCAGCAGACAATGCAGGAAGATACAAAAGCTGCACGCTTCCCACTCTGATAAAGGTCCGAGTTAATATGAAAACGAACAGAAGAACATCTGAGTTCCTGGCGAGGACTAGTGCAGCCGAAGGCACGCAGATTGACGGGCCTTTGCCCTCAGGAAATGCTCCGCTCCACCTACTACAGGCTTGTTTTGTAACTCTACAATCCACACACCACCCACACACACACACCCTCACTCCCCCCCCCCCCCCCACCCCCAATCCAGAATTATAACAAGCAAATAAACTACCTTTTAATAGGGTTGACAGCAATGCTTGTAGGGGAGCCTTGAGACTCGCGCACTATCACTTTCCTCATGCTGCCATCCATCCGAGCCACCTCAATGAACACCTCCACATCAAATGAGTTGCTGAAGTAAATGTTGCCTGAAAAACAGCAAAATACTCTTTGAGAAAGGCTTACCACCAATAGTTAGTCAGCAAGTCTGTTGGTCAGTCACTTGGTTACCTGGTTTGCTCACCACACAGGCAGCCAGCCAGCGATGCAGCCAGCCAGGAATGCAGCCAGCCAGTATACAGCCAGCCAGCCCGGAATGCAGCCAGCCAGTACACAGCCAGCCAACACTGCAGCCAGCCGGTATACAGCCAGCCAGCCAGGAATGCAACCAGCCAGTACACAGCCAGCCAACATTGCAGCCAGCCAGTACACAGCCAGCCAGCCAGGAATGCTGCCAGCTAGTACACAGCCAGCCAGGAATACAGCCAGCCAGTACACAGCCAGCCAGCCAGGAATGCTGCCAGCTAGTACACAGCCAGCCAGCCAGGAATGCTGCCAGCTAGTACACAGCCAGCCAGCCAGGAATGCTGCCAGCTAGTACACAGCCAGCCAGGAATACAGCCAGTCAGTACACAGCCAGCCAGCAATGCAGCCAGCCAGTACACAGCCAGCCAGTACACAGCCAGCCAGCCAGTACATAGCCAGCAATGCAGCCAGCCAGTACACAGCCAGCCAGCCAGCTACAAAGCAATACAGCCAGCCGTCTACATGGCCAGGCATTTCTGTGTGATTTGTGAACCAAAGACAAGACAGAAAAAGAACGCAGTACAGTACCTGCAATCCAGTCAATGCTCAGTCCTCGGATGCTGTGTGTGCCGATGCCAGATGTGATGATGGGCTGGAAACCAGTTCCATCGGGTTTGATGCGATAAATTCCACCTGCAAGAGCGCTGGTGGCAGAAGCTGGCCCCTGGCGGGAGTCGACCCAGTAGATGTAACGGCCGTCCATGTACACATCAATGTCTGTGGTTGATCGGGCTGCATGAAAAACGCATCACATTGAAGGAAAATGTAACTATGGGACCTAATACTATGATAACTTATTTCTCTGTGTACATATGTAGTGGAATCCCTTGTGCTAAAACTCCACGCTAACACTCAAGCAAAAAAAGGGTCTTAACAGGGGCGGTCCTCGGTCTGTGGATGTGGAGACATGAACCAAGGGCTGGTCTCTCACCAGGGATGGCTTTCATTTGGGGGGTTCCACCATCCAGCCTCCCCCATTCTCCCCCCCTACCCCTTTTTGCTCTTTCTTTGTCTGCATGCTCCTTTTAGTCTCTGTGAAGAGGGAGAGGGAATAAGTGAGAGGGAGGGAGTGAGGGAGAGAGAGAAAGAAGGGGAGGAAACAGAGGGAGTGAGAAAGAGATAGAGGAAAGGAAAAGGACACACAGAGAGAGAGGGAGTGAGAGAAAGAGGGTGAGGAAATGAAGGGAAGAGAAAGGGAGGGTGGGCACAGACAGAGAGAGATAAGGCAAGGAAAGAGCTCTTAGGGAGTGAGGAAAAGACTGAGAGAGGAGGAGAGAGGGGACACAGACAGAGAAAGAGTTCTTGGGGAGTGAGGGAGACAGAGAGAGGGGGCGGGCGACAAAAGAGATTTACTGCCTGCCCAATACAGGTCTGTTGTTAGGCCAAGATGCACAGACTACAGTCTCTACAGTAAGCTGAGGCTGATGACCCTGACCTTTGCCTGCTATGGGTATCATGGCTTCACCGGCGTCTCTGCGGTTGAATCCAAAGCCACGGATCACCGAGTGCATGGACACAACAATGAAGGAAGCGGTAGCTGCAAAACAGCACAGGCACATCATTAAAACATTCGCTGATGAACAACTGAGAAGTGACCCTTTGTGTGTTTAAAAAACTAATTCTGTTAGTTCAGGCAAGTGAAGTTTTGTTGTTGTTTTGGAAGGGAAACGAACGTGCCAGTCATCTGAATTACTCGGGTCTGTGGTAGGGGTTCATATTTTGCAGTAGCAAAGTCAGCATCTGTAACTACTGTGATCTGATGAACCAATTCAGGTGTGGTTATGGTGGGTAGGTCTGTGTGTATCTGCATGTGTATTTGAGCACACATGCACATAACTCATGCACACACACACACATGCACACACATGCGCACACACATGCGCACACACACACACACACATGCGCACACACACACACACACACTTATGCGCACACGTGCACACAACACACACACATGTGCACAACACACACACACACACAGGTAGAATGAACTGACAGACAACATGACAAAACAGGGCTGTGTGAATGTGCAGCGAGTGCAGAGTGACTGACCAACACATTTGTTGTCGCGGAGTTCATAGCCCACGCTGCAAGCACAAGTCTTCCTGCGAACAGAACCGCTGGGCAGACACAGCTGTTCACATCCCCCATTGTTCACCGAGCAACCGTTGGTTTGAGTACCTGAAACAGCAAACACCCTTTTTGTATATTATGGCACAAACGTTTCTGCCAGGAACTGCACTAGGTACACATGGCTGCTAACCCCCAACCTGGTGCAACAGTTGCCTTTGGTACCCTGGAACAACAAACACCTTTTTGTATAGCTTGACACAATCTTTTTTGCCCGGAACAGCAATCAGTAAGCACACCTGTTAACCCCCCACCCCTCCAATTTCAGGTCGCAACTGTGCCTGAAACAAAAACACCTTTTTGTGTAACTTGGTCCAATGTTTTGTGCCAGGAGCAGCACTGTCACCTGCTGACACCCCTACCCCTGCAATTTCCTGTACTGTTGCCTGTGGTACCTGAAATAACACACCCTTTTCCTATAGCAACTTTACCTATGGTACCTGAAATAACAAACACCCTTTTCCTATAGCAACTTTACCCATGGTACCTGAAATAACAAACACCCTTTTCCTATAGCAACTTTACCTATGGTACCTGAAATAACACCCTTTTCCTATAGCAACTTTACCTATGGTACCTGAAATAACACACCCTTTTCCTATAGCAACTTTACCTATGGTACCTGAAATAACAAACACCCTTTTCCTATAGCAACTTTACCCATGGTACCTGAAATAACAAACACCCTTTTCCTATAGCAACTTTACCTATGGTACCTGAAATAACAAACCCCTTTTCCTATAGCAACTTTACCTATGGTACCTGAAATAACACACCCTTTTCCTATAGCAACTTTACCTATGGTACCTGAAATAACACCCTTTTCCTATAGCAACTTTACCTATGGTACCTGAAATCACAAACCCTTTTCCTATAGCAACTTTACCTATGGTACCTGAAATAACAAACCCCCTTTTCCTATAGCAACTTTACCTATGGTACCTGAAATAACAAACCCCTTTTCCTATAGCAACTTTACCTATGGTACCTGAAATAACAAACCCCCTTTTCCTATAGCAACTTTACCTATGGTACCTGAAATAACAAACACCCTTTTCCTATAGCAACTTTACCTATGGTACCTGAAATAACAAACACCCTTTTCCTATAGCAACTTTACCTATGGTACCTGAAATAACAAACCCCCTTTTCCTATAGCAACTTTACCTATGGTACCTGAAATAACAAACACCCTTTTCCTATAGCAACTTTACCTATGGTACCTGAAATAACAAACACCCTTTTCCTATAGCAACTTTACCTATGGTACCTGAAATAACACCCTTTTCCTATAGCAACTTTACCTATGGTACCTGATAACAAACCCCTTTTCCAAAGCAACTTACCTGGTACCTGAAATAACAAACACCCTTTTCCTATAGCAACTTTACCTATGGTACCTGAAATAACACCCCTTTTCCTATAGCAACTTTACCTATGGTACCTGAAATAACAAACCCCTTTTCCTATAGCAACTTTACCTATGGTACCTGAAATAACAAACCCCTTTTCCTATAGCAACTTTACCTATGGTACCTGAAATAACAACCCTTTTCCTATAGCAACTTTACCTATGGTACCTGAAATAACAAACACCCTTTTCCTGTAGCAGGCTTTACCTATGGACCTGTGAACACCCTTTTCTATATGGCACTTGTGTGTGTGTACCCGTGTTGAAACCCATTTTCCTATGCATCCTTGTACTGATATGTTATTAACGTTTTCTGTTTGTTTGTTTACATACCATTGATTTGTATGCGGGTAACTGCGCATTCCGTGTTTTTCTTTAATTAAGTTGTAAAGCGCTTTGAGCCTCTGAAAGCGCTTTATAAATTCCCTATTGTTATTATCATCATTACGTAGACTGCTCCCAGTTCTGTTCTGACGCATCACCCTAAGGGCGTCAATTTCTGTCAGTCACACGTCAGAAGACCCACCCAAGTGTCTGTCATAGTAGACTTTGAGGGCACGGACTCCTTTGATGTTGCTGCGCAGGACTCGGCCATTGCGCAGACTGTTCCTGTTCCTGGACTGGATGATCTGCTCCTGAGTGGAATCGTAGAAGTACAGGCGGTTGTTGAAGATGGCGATGCCCGTGGGCTGGGCCTGGGAGTCCATGGCAAAGTAGGTGGGGATGCTGATGCCCCGCAGCGGGAATCTCACAATCTGCACCCAGAAAGATCAGCGTTTCACTAGTGAACACACGACAGAGTAATCCTCATGCTCATTCACTCACTCACTAATTCGCTTGCTCATTCAGGACTTATGGTGTCCAGGATGGCTCAGACAGCGTCCCCGAGGGTCTGCTACCATGGCTGGTCTGAAGTACTTGCCTAAAGCTGCTTCCAGTGAAAAACCATCGACTCCCCCCCCCCCCCCCCCACACACACACACACGCACATCGTCAGTTACAATGGAACCTACATTAAGAACTGTTCAGCTGCAATTCTGCTTTAGAGTCGACAATGTCAGTTACAATGGAGCCAACCTTCAGAATGTTTTAGCTGCAATTCTGCTTTAGAGTCGACAATGTCAGTTACAATGGAGCCAACCTTCAGAATGTTTTAGCTGCAATTCTGCTTTAGAGTCGCAAGTCTCTCTTCTGGCTGCAATTCTGCTTTAGAGTCGAAAGTCTCTCTTAAGAAGAACTCCTAAGATAAAATTCTGCTTCAGACCAACCCTCCTAAGAGGAGCCTTTGAGGGGAATTTCTGCTGAAGACAAAGCCTTTTAAGAACTTTTTAGATGAAATTCCCTTTATGACAAATCCGAAGAACTTACTAGAGAACACAACAGAATGTAACTGTGTGAGGTGAGGCTCAGAGCTCTTGCAGAACTTTCTATGGAGCGAACATGCGAGACAAGACAGCGCAGGAGCGAACCTTGTAGTAGTAAGTATCGGAGACGTAGAGAATCTGACTGTTGGTGTCCAGAGCCAGGTGGGAGGGTTGCCGCAGACTGATGCTGGTCATCATCAGCGGGTGGGCGTTGCTGCCGTCCATGTTGGCCACAGACACCTTGGGCGGTACGCCCGGCACACCCTCATCACCCCAGTACAGCATGCTGCAGGGTAGAATGAAACTGTCACACTCTCTGCACACTCCAATTGTCTTATGGTCTTTGCCATTTCCTCAAAAATACCTATATCTTGGTTCGTTTGTTCACTTTGTGTGCAGTGGAACTCTCCAGTAGCAAACTCCTTTACAAAGACAGTCTGCTTACAAAGACAGTCTGCTTGAGGCGAAGGAATTCAAAATGTTTTCATTGCACGCTTCCCTTGCCCCCCCCCCCCCCCCCCCCCCCATTTTGTTGTTGTCTTTAGGACAAAGTTTACAGAGGTGCTCTTATACAACAATCTCCTTCAAGAAGACATTCCGCTTAAGATGAAGCAATTCAAAATGTTCCCATTGCATGCTTCCCCTGTTCCCCCCTCCTCCACCCTGCAGTTTTCTTGTTGTCTCTAGTACAAAGTTGACAATGGTACTCTCCTATAACAAACTCATTCATAAAGACATTCCGCTTAAGACAAAGCAATTCAAAATGTTCCCATTGCATGCTTCCCTTGTTCCCCCTTCCTCCACCCTGCCCCTCCACCCCCCAGTTTTGTTGTCTCTAGTACAAAGTTGACAATGGTACTCTCCTATAACAAACTCATTCAAGAAGACATTTTGCTTAAGACGAAGGAATTCAAAATGTCCCCATTGCATGCTTCCCTTGTTCCCCCCCCCCTCCACCCCCCAGTTTTGTTGTTGTCTTTAGTACAAAGTTTACAATGGTACTCTCTATAATAAACTCATTCAAGAAGACATTTTGCTTAAGACAAAGGAATTCAAAATGTTCTCATTCCATGCTGCCTTCATTTTCTCCCGGCTGTTTTGTTGTATTTAGCACAAAGTTTACAGCAGGATTCTCTTACTGACTGTTTCTGTCCGTGTGCATGCGTGTGTGCATGTGCTCATGCGCATGTGCTCACGTGATTTGCTTTGACTGTGTTTTGGTTCTTTGCTTTGTAGTGGGCCATGTGCTCCAATTTGGAGAAACAGCACATAAAAGAGCACATTATTATTACAAACTCCTCTAAGACAAAAGAAACCTCACCCCCTGAGAGGGTCCAGAGCAATGGAGATGGGCTGCGCCGCGTCCCGCCTCCTCCCAGAGTTGCTAAGCAACACTTTGCGATAGTGGTTGTCACCGTCCAGGCGCATGACCTCTATCAGACCGGCTTTGGCGTTGGTCCAGTACAAGTTGCGTGACATCCAGTCAACAGCCACTCCCGTGGGCATGCCCACCACCGCGGTAGGGACAAACTCCGAGGCATTTCGACCATTCACCTGAATGCGTCGCAAGCTACCCTGGTAGTGCAGAAAATGACATTGTATTTTTACTTTTGTATTTTTTCAAGCCAAAAGGGAAAAAACTTTTTTCAGAACATGCACGCACAGACACAGACACAGAAACACACACACATGCATGCAATTAGAAAATCTGATACTAAAAGATACAAAAGCTTTTAAACAGAACATGATGTGTTTTGTTGTTGAGTTGTTGTTGATGTCATTGAAGTCATCATTGTTTTTGTATTTTTGTTGTTGTTTTTTACTGACAGAATGAAAACCAAAACAAGTTTTGCTAATTGGCCAGTTTAAAATTTCAATTTTGAAAATGCTTACATAAACAGGCTAAATAACTCTACTTGACACCCATGAAATATCTACAACATTATTTTGGCTGTGTTCAGTGCATGTACTTTCATTACCCTCCAAGAAAGAAGCATGTGATTTTGCTAGGAAAACACTCCATACAACAGACTCAGACAACAAACAGCAACAGGACAACGTCCACTCACGTTAATTTTCTCCACATAATAGATGTATCCGCTGGCACTGTCAAAATCAAAGTCTATGCCACTGCCGATGGAAGAGACAGGAATGATTCCTGCATCGTCTTCCCCACTGATCTTCATGCCAGCAATGAAGTGGGACTGCATGAACAGCAACACTTCGGTGGAATCTGGGGAGACAATGGCAATAGGCATAGCGTATCAACTCTGAGTTGAAAGATGGCAACAGGCTTAGCATATCAACTCTGAGTTAAAAGATGGCAAAAAAATTGGCATAGCATATATATATCAACTCTGAGTTAAAAGATGACAACAGGCTTAGCATATCAACTCTTGAGTTAAAAGAAATCTGGGGAGACAACAGGCACAGGCAGGGCAGCAATTTTATGCATGAAGATAACTCTGAAGAAAGCAACAGGCACAGAATATAAAATCTTAGCATTGGATTGACTGAGGTGAATGATGTTACCTTTCCTACAGTGATGAATGATTTCACCTTTCCTACAGTGGTGAGCGATTTCATCCTTCCTGAGGTGGCAAATGATTTCAACTTTCTTACAATGGTGATATCATGTCACCTCTTGTGCTGTGGTGACTATTTCACCTTTCCTACCCTGGTAAATGATGTTACCGTTCCCTCAGGGGTAAATGATTTCACCTTTTTCTGCACTGGTAAATGATTTGACCAATCCTACCTTGGTAAATGAGTCCACCTTTCCTACAATCGTAA
Organism: Alviniconcha marisindica; assembly: GCA_018857735.1. Taxonomy (NCBI): domain Eukaryota; kingdom Metazoa; phylum Mollusca; class Gastropoda; family Provannidae; genus Alviniconcha; species Alviniconcha marisindica. Next base: position 120,521 of record JABMCL010003905.1, read on the forward strand.
ATGATTTCACCTTTCCTACAGTGGTAAATTATTTCATCTTTCCTACAGTGGCAAATGATTTTACTTTCTTACAGTGGTAAATTATTTCATCTTTCCTACAGTGGCAAATGATTTTACTTTCTTACAGTGGTAAATTACTTGCATCTTTCCTACATTGGCAAATGATTTTACTTTCTTACAGTGGTAAATTACTTCATCTTTCCTACAGTGGCAAATGATTTTACTTTCTTACAGTGGTAAATTACTTCATCTTTCCTACAGTGGCAAATGATTTTAACTTTCCTGCACTAGCGATTGATTTTACCCTTCCTACCTCAGTAAATGATTTTACCTTTCCTACAGTGGTGAATTATTTCATCTTTCCTACAGTGGCAAATGGTTTCACTTTTCTGCTCTGGCAGATGATTTTACCTTTTCTACAGTTGTGAACGGAGTCATCCAACTGCATGCCGATCGGACAGGCGCAGGAATACCCTGTGGGTTTAGGCGACAGCAGACACAGGTGACTGCACTGGGCATTTGCGCACGGGTTTGTACCTGAGAGAAGAAAAAGTGATGAATACAGTGGAACCCCTAATGAAAGACCACCCTGATGAGACCACCCTGATACGAGACCGCTCTGATGAGAAACCCCCACTCTCTTAAGACAGCTTTTTCTTGAACCGGCACCTTGATATGTCCATGCAAATCAACTCCTGAGCAAGGACAACCCTCTTTTAAGACATATTTTTGCCTGATTTCTGAATGATCTTAAAGGATGAGTCCTGCTGTAGTTGACTTTACACACAGAGAGGTATCTAGTTCTGGTGTGTAAACACACACCTGTTAGACTGTATCTATGTTAGAGTGCATGTGCTTGGGGTTCATTTGAAACGCACACACTTTTCAAACGCTAAGTCCAAAATTTATTATAAACATTGTCATAAAAAAATAAAAAACAAGAGCGGAACAAAACGTTGATAAACATTTTTTTAAATCTAATGGTTAGTGATGTCCTGATGTCTGCTACGTATAACCAGAAGTCACACTGATTACATTTACATACGTATCAAGATGTTCACTTGTAAGAACATTTTTTAATTTGTCAAACAATAAGCAAAAATTAAATAGCTGAACTTTTTACAAATGGGAGCATGAATCCTCAAAATCTACCACTTCAACTGGCTGGCAATGTATGTTTATTTATAATCTAAATCTTTCTTACCTTTCACTCCTTTCCCCCTGTGAAACGTAACACCACTTTCCCCAATGAAACAACCAGAGACATATAATGCAACTTGATTATGCAAAGAAGTCTGAGTGAGTGAGCAAAAAGTGTAATATTGTAATGGACGGATGCATACTGTTCTGAATAAAAGCCCCACAATGAGGTGCTCAACAAAAACAAAAACCGAAACAAAAACAACAACACTACTTTCCCTACCTGGGGGCTGTTTGACAATGTTGTAGGCGGCAATGCCAAGTGGCCGTGATATGCTAGAGGCTACAACGCTGCGATCAGTGCAGTTGAACTTTTTACATCGGGACACTCGGGATGCTGCTCGGTCGCTCCAGTACAACCAGTCCTCATAGATCGTCAGGGAATGTGGGTGTCGCAGGAACTGAAGGGGGGAAAAAAAGAAGTTTATCTCAAACTGTGCAGGACTTATACAACACAAACACACAAACAGAACAATCCTGTCATTGCTGTTCTTGACATTCCTGACTGACTAGGCCGTTTCAGTTATTTGTTCAAACTCTCCCTTCCACACACACAAACAGAATAATCCTGTCCTTGCTATTCATGACGTTCCCGACTGAAAGGCCATTTCAGTTATTTGTTCAAAATCTCCCATCCAAATTTTAGGCCTTGGAAACAAACTTCCATTCCCTTGTTCTGCACCGTTTTTGTTACATTTTTTGTTTTGTTTTCTTTTTGCCTACTCCCTGATATTCATGAGCAGAATGAGTACTTGAATATTTGCTGTGAATGGCAACATTGTTTCACACACACACACACACACACACACACACACACACACACACCACACACACACACACAAACACACACACACACATCCATTCTTCACTCACATGATCATTTCCAAACACTTTGTATCTGCCAGTCCCATCGTAGGAGCAGAATTCGATAAAGTCCATGCGGGCGTCAGCAAAGTAGAGTCGCTTGGTGGGATAGTCGATGGTCAACGCATTTGGCCAGAACAGGTCCTTGGTCACCAGGGTGATGCGACCGCTGCCGTCCAACCCAGAGCGCTCAATGCGAGGGTTCTGACCCCAGTCAGACCAGAACAAATAACGAGCCCTGAAAACAATTGACGCTGAACATCATTCTATGGCAAAAGGTTTTTTTCCAGAACCAGAACAAATAATGAACCCTGAAAGGAATTGACACTGAAAGTCATTCTAGGGCAAAAGTTTTTTTTTCCACAACCAGAACAAATAACGAACCCTGAAAGGAATTGACACTGAAAGTCATTCTAGGGCAAACATTTTTTTCTCCAAAACCAGAGCAAATAACAAGCCCCAGAAGCAACTGACACTGAACGTCATTCTTTGGCAAAAAAATAATAATCTCCAGAATCAGAACAAATAACAACCCTTGAAAGCAATGGACATTGATCACCATTCTATGGCAAAAGGGAATTTTTAGTTAAAAAATTTCAAAGAAGCTGGTATACTTGAGTATCACTTTCTTCATGTGCTCAACATACTGCCATGACGGCTTGGGTGAACCTCTGTTCTGGATGAAGAAGGGAGAAGAAAAAGAAAGAAAAAAAAGAAAGAAGGGGGAAAGGGAGGAAGAGGGGAACAACAAAGTTTGAATGATGAATAATTCACAAGGAGCATGAAAACTTCCACGCAAACATATACACATGTTCACAGAGCAGGGGTTGGGGAGAAAGAAGCACACATTTTTACACACGCATCATAAAGAGGCACAAGGAGTTAAACACAAGCATGCACACACAGACACACACACATGGGCGTGCGCAAACACACAGTGTTGTGTCATAAGAACTGTTCAAATATGGTTGTCCTACTAAAAAAAAAACCAAAACCCCCCACTGATTTTAAAACCTCACTGAGACAAACATTCTCTTGATTAGGCTGAAATGAACAAAGGGTAAAAATTTAAAAAAAGCACCCGTCACGTGGATCGATCTCGATGGCCCGAGGGTTGGTGATGTTCTCGCTGAAGAGCACCATGCGGAAGTTTCCGTCAAGGGTGACGACTTCAATGGTCTCCATACCGTAGTCTGTCCAGTACAGGTTACTCCCTATCCAATCCACAGCAATGTCCTCAACCACATCAATGCCAGTCGAGACAACCTGAGAGCAAAGCACACATTCTTCTGAAGTGTTGAACAGCAAACATGGAACTTAAGAACATTATTCAGTTCACCGTTATGATACTATTGTGATCTTGACTCTGAGTCAAGGACACTCAGCAACAACAACAACAAAAAGTATAAAGATGTGTGAGCAGACTGTAATATAGGCTGGACAGAGTCCTCTGTCGATGCCCCTAGAAAGTTACTGTTGAGGTTTTCGCTATGGCTTATGGTCATGCTAAGCCGAATGCTGATCCTCAAATAAACTGACATTTTTGGTGAGAATATTGGCAATGTTTTTGGACAATCTTCTTTGTGGGCATCCTGGCCAGCCTGCAGTGAATGGCAGCCATTGTGCAGAGCCAGAGTTGCCATTTGAGTGATGGACAAGGTGAGAAAGCTATGTATAGCAGACAAGAGGGAAGATGGTACTGACAAAGGGGAAGGTACCCTACCCACCCACCCCTAACTCCTTCTACCCCCTCTCTTCGTTGTGCTACCCTGGGCATCCTGTGAATGTGGAAAGCTGTACGCACTACAAGTAATCATTCACAACAACCAACCCTCACCTATCCCACTGACTACCAGCCTGCCAAACTTCAGTTTCGTGCAAGCAGACATCGTTCAACATCCACCTCAGTCAGACTTGTCCCATTGTAAGTGGAGCAAAAACACCCACCTCAGTCAGATTTGTACCATTGTAAGTGGAGCGAAAACACCCACCTCAGTCAGATTTGTCTCACTGTAAGTGGAGCAAAAACACCTACCTCAGTCAGACTTGTCCCATTGTAAGTGGAGCGAAAACACCCACCTCAGTCAGATTTGTCACACTGTAAGTGGAGTGAAAACACCCACCTCAGTCAGACTTGTCCCATTGTAAGTGGAGCAAAAACACCCACCTCAGTCAGATTTGTCCCATTGTAAATGGAGCAAAAACACCCACCTCAGTCAGAAATGTCCCAATGTAAGTGGAGCGAAATCACCCACCTGTCAGATTGTGTAAGTGGAGTGAAATCACCCACCTGTCAGCAAAAACACCCACCTCAGTCAGATTTGTCCCATTGTAAGTGGAGCGAAAGATTTTCTTCCACGACGTGTCCGAGAAAAAGATGTTGCCGTTGCGTACGTCCATGTCAATGGCCGTGAGCGACTGAAAGCCTGGCAAGGGCAGCTGGTCGTACAGCCACACTTCCATGTTGGACCGAACCACAGAGCGGCGGCTGGCGATCAGCAAGAACAGCTCTGTGTCATCTGAAAGATAAAAAAGCTGATAATTATTAGCAGCTGGCGATCAGCAAGAACAGCTCTGTGTCATCTGAAAGATAAAAAAGCTGATAATTATTAGCAGCTGGCGATCAGCAAGAACAGCTCTGTGTCATCTGAAAGATAAAAAAGCTGATAATTATTAGCAGCTGGCGATCAGCAAGAACAGCTCTGTGTCATCTGAAAGATAAAAAAGCTGATAATTATTAGCAGCTGGCGATCAGCAAGAACAGCTCTGTGTCATCTGAAAGATAAAAAAGCTGATAATTATTAGCAGCTGGCGATCAGCAAGAACAGCTCTGTGTCATCTGAAAGAAAATGCTGATAATTATTAGCAGCTGGCGATCAGCAAGAACAGCTCTGTGTCATCTGAAAGAAAATGCTGATAATTATTAGCAGCTGGCGATCAGCAAGAACAGCTCTGTGTCATCTGAAAGATAAAAAAGCTGACAGTTGTTAGCAGCAGGCAATCAGCAAGAACAATAAATATCCTCTGAAATGAAATAGGCAAGTAACCCACGCCATGCTGAAGGAAAAGAGAAAAGAGAAAACAATCAGCACCTGACATGAAAAATTGCGGAGAGTGATGTTTCTGTTGTTGTTTTTTCAAATATTTTATTCCCCTTCTAAATCCCCAGCAAACGAACAACACACTTGCTCCTGGCGTTTTTGCAGGTGTGTCTATCTAACAAAGAGGATCCAACTGGCCCTCCTGCCCTTTCACCCACCCCTCCAGCCCAGGTAATACTAACTCCTGACGACTTTGTAGCTGTGTCTATCTAGCAAGAGAATACAGTGCCCCCCCCCCCCCCCACCACTTCCCCTTCAACCCAGGTAATACTTACTCCTGATGACTTTGCAGGTGTGTCTATCTAGCAAGAGAATACAATGACACCCCCCCCCCTCCCCACTTCCCCTTCAACCCAGGTAATACTCCTGATGACTTTGCAGGTGTGTCTAGCAAGAGAATACAATGTCCCCCCCCCCCCCACACCCCCACACCACTCCAGCCTGTGCCCACACAAACACTCCTGATGATTTTGAAGGTGTGTCTATTAAGAAAGAGAATACAATGCCGCCGCCCCCCTCCCCCTGCCATACACCTCCCCCCAGCCCTCTGATCCCAGGTAATACTCCTGATGATTTTGAAGGTGTGTCTAACAAGCAAGAGAATACAATGCCCCTGCCCCTCCTGCCCAGGTAATACTCCTGACAACTTTACAGGTGTGTCTAGCAAGAGAATACATTGCCTCCTCCCAACCCACCCTACCGCCCCTCCAGCCCAGGTAATACTCCTGATGATTTTGAAGGTGTGTCAATAAGCAAGAGAATACAGTGCCCCAGCCCCTCCTGCCCAGGTAATACTCCTGACAACTTTACAGGTGTGTCTAGCAAGAGAATACATTGCCTCCTCCCAACCCACCCTACCGCCCCTCCAGCCCAGGTAATACAATGCCCCAGCCCCTCCTGCCCAGGTAATACTCCTGACAACTTTACAGGTGTGTCTATCTAGCAAGAGAATACAGTGCCCCCGCCCCTCCTGCCCAGGTAATACTCCTGACAACTTTACAGGTGTGACTATCTAGCAAGAGAATACAATGCCTCCCCCCGAACCCACCCTACCGCCCCTCCAGCCCAGGTAATACTCACTCCTGACGACTTTGCAGGTGTGTCTATCCGGCAAGAGAATGTACTGGTCCCCACACTCGCACTTGTACGAGCCCTTGGTGTTGATGCAGGCCTGGCTGCAGCGGCCTGGGGGCTCACACTCGTTCATGTCTGCAACACAACAGCTCTCAGTAACCACACAAATGATAGTAATGTACATTTATTATGCACTCATCAATGCCCTGGGTGCTCACATGATACATATCCTAAACACAATATTCTATACACATGTAGAACACAGTCCTACCAAAACAATTTATGTAAAGTATTATATGGAAAAGAAAGGGAAAAAAAGCACAATAAATTCAAACATTCTCACTGCATACATGTAAAGGTATCTCGTGTTTTTCTAATATCACCTTGATGTGAACAGATGTAAAATAAAACATTAATTTTGACTGATTGAGGTACCTCGTGACAAGCTTGCTTCAGTAGCACTTCAGATGGGTTTAATATAAACCTGTAACTCAGGGTAACACAGACTTTTCCCTTCCATCACAAATTTCAGCAATACAAACAAGAAGGGGAATTAAAGGGGAAAAACAACAACAAAAACAGCAACCTCGGACTGTTACCTTAAAACCCAAAAAAGACACTGCTTATTCCCCAAAGTGGCTCACAGCAGGCTCATTACAGTAATGGTTCAAAAGAGCACACTCATTACTGGAAATGGCTAATGGCGTAAAGCAAATTGATTACAGAAATGGCTCAAAGTTGATTTGTTACAAAAATGACTCAAAGCCACATCATTACAGAAATGGCTCGAAACAGATTCACCACAGAACTGGCTCAACACAGGCTCATCACAGGTTGTCAACAAAAATGAATGACAAGCAGATCAGCTGTGTGCTGCCATCCAAAGCAACTGACTCCTGTTTTGCTGTATGTTGGTAGGAAAATGCTCACCTGTGCATGTCTTGGTGCCGTTGAGCACCTGCCCTGTTGGGCAGCGACATTCAGCTCCACGAGGGGTCTGGATACACTGGTGACTGCAGCCGCCATTGGCGCGCCGACAGCTGTCCGTGTCTGTGCATGAGCAGTTATACAGTTACTATGTATTTACAGCATATCTGGTGAAAAATTAGGTCACCTTACTTGGCATTAAATGGACAACTCCCCCCCCCCCCCACCCCCACCCTCCATAGTCTAGTACATCAACAATGTCCAGCAGTGCATCCTATAAGTTACCAGTGCAAAATTCATCAAATCACAAACAGAAGTATGATTCACCATTCATAACACAGGATCACTTTAATGTCATTCCCCCCACCCACCCCCAAACAACAGCAACAAAACCCAAAAACTCAGTAAGTTGCACAAAAAAAGGAAGAAGGGACAACTTGCCTGTACTGGTGCACCAACTAAAGGCAAAACATGCTAGAGAAAAACACTAACCAGACACAGCAGTGTCTTTTTTTATTTTTTCCTCTGCATCTATATACAGACGACATATATGTACAAGCTGCTCAGAAAATACTGGCACAGAATTCTTCATGGGCATGTATGTAGATGTCTACATGGAGTTAAACTGCGCTACGCAAGCAGACACTGACACTGACTTGTTTCGCGTGTGCACAATAATATTTGTCTGAAAGGAAAGCACCACCAGCAGTCAGCACTTTCAAAGACAGTTTGATCTGTCGGCAACCAAGCGTTACTAGCTCCCTCTGCTCGGTGACTTTCACAAACAAAACAGCCACAAGTGCTTCACACTAAAATATCTGCCAGCAATTATCCACACAGTGACAGTGGTGACACCTGTACCTAGGACTGCAGGGGTTGGAGAGAAGGGGCAAACACTCACTGCAGATAGGGCTCTCGTCGTGTCCCTCTGGGCAGTCGATCTTTCCATTACAGACCAATGTGATGTTGATGCACACCTGGCTGCCGCCAGGACACTCCCACTTGCCGGTCGGGCATACAAATGGGGGTGGAGCTGTAACACACACACACATGCACACACACACGCACACACACACACACACACACACACACACACACACACACACACACACACACACACACACACACACACACACACACACACACGCACACGCAACACATACACAGAGTTTTACTTTGGATCAGTAGCTCAATGATGAAGAAAGAACACAAACCGCAGAAAAGGAGGGCCACGTTTGCAGTATGCACGCATAGAGGTACAGTCCCACATACACACCTATACATGCACAATATATAATACAGATGCACACACACACACAAGCATGCACACATGCATGCACACAAACACACAAGTATAGTTTGTACGTTTCCAGTGACCAACAATTAAGTACAAGTAGGGCAAAATTACTTCACAGGGCTGGTTAAAACTAAAGTTAACCTTCAGAAACAAGACAAAACTGTACTCTATTTGTGTTTCTAAATTTAATTTAATTCTAAATATTGCTGAAGTGTGCTAATCAACTCTAATAAATCAGATGATCTCACAATCCAGCAACAAGTCAGTGAAGAAGTACTCTAACTCACGACAAGTCAGCGCTGCATCTTCGTCAGAGTTGTCACCGCAGTCATCGTCCCCATCACACTTCCAGCCAGCGAAGATACAGCGGCCGTTACTGCAGCGGAAGCGGTTGTTGGGGCAGGTCACAGGAGCTGAAACACCACAGCACTTTAGGCTATGAAAAACCAACAGCCACTTTTTTGTGCAGGCACGGAAGAGTTGAATGAACTCCAAGCTGACCATCTCACTCATCCACAGTCACTCATATATGCGCATGCAAGCATTCCTCACAACAATGAACACGCACATACACACACACACACACACACCACACATTCACACACACACACACACCACACATTCACACACACACATACACACACACACACTCACACACACACACACACACACACACACCACCACCACATTCACACACACTCTCTCTCTCCCACTACTGCCACTAACCCACCCAGGCATGCACACACACATACAGACACACATGCACAAAATTGGAACAATGCTAACACAAACTTCAGGCATGAACGAGCACACACACACGCACACACACACACACACACAGACACACACACACGTGCACACAAAGTAGGAAGAATGTAAACTCACGACACTCTTTTGGTTCATCTGAGCCATCATCGCAGTCCTGCTGTCCGTCACATTTCCAGTCCAGAGGAATACAGCCACCAACCTCACACTTGAATTCGTCTGGGTGGCAGTCATTGGGTGGTCGGGATGCTGCAACACAGCATGGAACCAGGAATGATACCCAACCCTTAATCGCCTCACTAATTTCTAATAATAATAACGCTCATTTCTATAGAGCCGTATCTCACCGACAAGGGTGAGCATCCGCGCTTTACAAGATCAACAATATTGTATACAGTAAAACCTCAAAAAAATAAATTCTATAGTCATGATATTGTATTCCCCGCACACACACACACAGATGCGCAGAAGGAATGTAACAAGGGGTGAGGGAGTTTGGGCAAGTAGCTTAGGTACCTACAGCGTTAAAAAGCTTTCAGAAAAGTACAAAATCCTAGTAAACATCTCTCTTTACAGTCAACTGCATGCACATTGCCTCATAGCGCAGCGTCTAGGCAAATCTGAGATAGATATGGATTATGTCCTCTTTCCGGGTACAGGCTGTCGACAAAAATGCACCTGGAGTGAATAGTTCTTCCAGTCACACTTTGGAAAGGATTTTTTGTTGTTGTAACTGTTCATAGCTTGTAATTGGACATAGCACTTAACCCTTAAATATGACCTTGTGCACGTGTAGCCTAGTTTTGTGAAAGGACTCCCAGACACCACACTATACACAGACTAAACCAACCCTCATCCATCAGCGTATATGCATGCACACCTTCTCAAGTGCCGCACACTCAAAACACACTTACGGCAATCTTTTTCATCGGAACCATCATCACAGTCCTCAACGCCATCACAGTGATGTTTGGACAAGATGCACTGGCGGGTGGTGGCGCATGTCCACCTGTTGCGAGTGCAGTTGAGCGGAGGGCAGTCCCGCTCGTCGCTTCCATCATAACAGTCTCGCCCCCCGTCACACACACGCCGCTGCGGCACGCAGCGCTTGTCGTCACACTGGAAGTATCTGGGTGGGCAGGTGTGATTGTCTGTGTGCACAACAATCAAAGGTTTCAACACATAATAATGACTGAATGAATCGCTCACACTCTCCCCCCCTCCACCCAGGTGTGATTGCCTGTATGCACAACAATCAAAGGTTTCAACACAATAATCCAATGCCACCCCCCCCCCCCCCCCCCGCCCTACCCCCAGGTGTGATTGCCTGTGTGCACAACAATCAAAGGTTTCAACGTACAATAATGAACAGATCGCTCACACTCTCTCCTCCCCCTCATTCTCTTCTGGCCCTCTCCCTCCCCCCTTTCTCTCCTCCCTCTCTCACTCCACCCCTCTCTTCTCTCCCCCCTTTCCTCCATCTCTTGCTCTCCCCCCTCTCTCCCACCCCCTCTTTCCCCCCTCTCTCCTCCCCCCTCTCTCCCTCCCCCTCTCTCTCTCCCCCCTCCCCCCCTCTCTCCCCCCCCACTCTCTCTCCACACCTCCCTCCCCCCACTCTCTCTGCCCCCTCTCTCCCTCCCCCATCCCTCTCTCACTTCAGTACAGTCTCTAGGCCAGCAGGGCTCAAAAGTGAAGACACTGACCACAGAAATCTCCCTCGTCCGATCCATCCCCGCAGTCATTGTCAGTGTCACACTTGAGAAAGAGGCTGATGCACAGTCCGTTGTTGCACTTGAACTCTCGGCTGCTGCACGTCTTATCCGCTGAAACAATCCCACCATTCGCATGTCCATCATTTTCACTCTCAAAGTTCCTCTGTTTCCAATTTCTAAGCATGACAATACAATCTTTGTGAAACTCTTTTTAAAATTTTGACTGCTCTGAATTCTTACTTTTTCGTCCTAGATGAAACTATCAGTCAGTTAATAATACAAACAACTTACTCAAAATAATATATTCTACTTTATAAAACCTGAAATACTACGGTCATGAGAGATCCGGAGACAACAAAAGCAGATGAGATGCTGACTGTTGAAGCACTGGTTGCACTAACAATGTTCACACATGCCTTAAAAAAATACTCTCTTCCCTAATTTTCTACTTCCCTCCTGGTTGCTCGTTACTTGAAAGATGGCAACCAAACATCAAAGATGCAATATTTAGAAATTATTATTTGCGTTTGTAACTGATTGATTGATCTTTAATACCTTTTAGGCCACAGCCTGGTTTTACAACCTGTCCATGCTAAAACTACAACACACACAAAGTACCGTGACAGGCAATGCAAGTTTGTTGGCTTTTGCCATTTTTTCTTCTTCTTCTCATCTTGTCAGCTACCACTGGGATATCTTTCTTGTGTTTATGTTGTTGATTAATTTGCCTGCTGCTTTTAGAGGGTTTTTTTTCAGACTCAGTAGGGCAGGACAGTGTTTGTACAAGTCGAAGACATTTCTCAAACAACAGGCAACCACTAGTTCAGAGACAGCACTTACGACAATTTTTTTCATCCGACATGTCCCCACAATCGTTGTCGCCATCACAGTGCCAGACTTTGCTGATGCAGCGGCCATTACCACACTGGAAGCGATTTGTTGCACACGTCACCACTGAAACGGTCATAGACAAAGGGTGATGAGGGGGTATTCACTCAGTACATAACATGTGTAATAAACAACAGCATGCACCTACACACACATGCACATGCACACACACACACACACACACACACAAACATACACCCACACAAACCCACACCGACACGCACACACACACATACACGCACACACAATTTAGGACCTGTGTAAAGAAGCCATGAATGAAAAAAAGCATCATATGTCGCTATATTTTGTAAAAGTAAACATAGCCCTGTAGTTGCACACAGTACTAGGTGTGTACATGGTATCATGGGGCATGGAATGGTGGCTTTTGGATCAGATGTCTCACGCTTAATTGTTGTTACAGGTTTTCCAATCACTCCATTAGGGAGTAATAACATTTAACAATGCAGTGAAAAAGAGCACAATAAGATAAGGTTGTGCATTGATTAAGTTTTGTATAGTCAGTATGCTCATGTGTGCGGGTGACTGTGTGTGTATGTGTGTGTGCATGTATGCGCTTTAGAATAATCTCTACAGACAAGATTTTGCATCTGATAAATACTATAATTATTAATGTATGGTAGCAGGAGTGCCTAATCATTTACAACAAAGCGCTGTCCTGCAGTCAAATGCGGACGCAAGCAATTACCAGATAACTGTTACTCCCACAAAAAGGACTCAAACAAAACATCTGTCCCTACCATCAGGACAGTTTTTCTCATCAGAATGGTCGAGGCAGTCATTGTCCCGGTCGCAGCGATAGGAGTTTGGAATGCAGCGTCCGTTTTCGCACTGAAACAGCCCGGGCCGGCACGTGGTCTTGGGCTGCTCCTCCGGGTGGCCAGTGCAGTTGCGCTGGTTCTTGTCCAGTATCATGCCGAAGGGGCACCCACAGTGCCTGGCGATCTGCGACAAGCCGTTCTTGTCCGGCACGCCGAAGCAGAAGTGGGAGCAGTCTCCGTTGCGGGTGTTGCAGGGATTATTGCCTGCAGAAGACAAAGAGAATGTTCTTTTGTGCAGTTATGGCATGTTACTGCGAATGACTTGGTATGGGGGGGGGGGGGGGGGGGGTTAGGAAGGGATTGCTAACAATGTAAGACAAGAGAATGTTCCTTTGTACAGTTGTGGCAGCTTACTGCAAGTGACTCGGTGGGTTGGGGAGGGATCATTAACAATGTAATACAAGAGAATGTTCCTTTGTGCAGTTGTGGTGTGTTACTGCGAATGACTTGAAGGGTTGGGAAGGGACCATTAACAATGGAAGACAAGAGAATGTTCCTTGTGCACTTGTGGCATGTTACTGTGAATGACTTGGTGGGATGGGGAGGGATTATTAACAGTGTAAGACAACAGAGTGTTCTTTGTGTACTTGTGGCATGTTACTGCAAATGATTTAGTATGGAGGTTAGGGAGGTTTTACAAATAACTTGGTGGGAAGGGGAGGGATTATTAACAACGGAAGACAATAGAATAGTCCTTTGTGCACTAGTGGCACATTACTGCCAATGACTTGCTGAGTTAGGGAGGGATTATTGACAGTGTATGACAACAGAATGTTCCTTGTGCCGTTGTGGCATGTTACTGTGAATGACTTGCTGTGGGGGCTTAGGGAGGGATTGCTAACAACGTAAGACTAGAGGGATGTCTTGTGCAGATGTGGCACATCAGAAAGACTATACAAAAAAAGAAGATATATAAGCAGCTTAAAAAAAAAGAAAAAAAGACTTACTGGACAAGAGCTGTAATGCTGGGTCATAGATGCGGATGCCCATCATGCGCCCCATGCCATGACGCACCGTGAGCTCCTGGTCCCCACGCTTGCTCACTCGTATGATGGACTCCCGGCGCCAGTCAGTGTAGTAGATGAATTCTGAACAAGACAATGACCCATGGTGACCATGTTAGTAGATGAATTCTGAACAAGACAATGACCCATGGTGACCATGTTAGCAGATGAATTCTTAACAATACAATGACCCATGGTGACCAAGGCAAACTCATGTCACCTTACACAGGGAAGACAGTGGCACTGTTCAGGTTGCTACTCTTTCTTTTCTGTTAAAAAAAAGAAGATACTAGTACTATATATAAATGGCAGTGTACCAGCATTAATCTTTATAAATGGCAATGTGGCAACAAAACAATGTCTATAAATAGCATTGTGGCAACAAAACTATGTTTATGAATGGCAATTTGGCAACAAAACCATGTCTATAAATGGCAATGTAGCAACAAAACTATGTTTATGAACAGCAATATGGCAACAAAACCATGTCTATAATTATAAATGGCAATATGGCAACAAAACTATGTTTATAAATGGCAATGAGGCAACAAAACCATCTTCATAAATGGCTATGTGGCAACAAAACCATGTTTATCAATGGCAATGTGGCAACAAAACCATGTTTATCAATGGCAATGTGGCAACAAAACCATGTTTATCAATGGCAATGTGACAACAAAACCATTTTTGCAAATGGCAATGCAACAACACACCCATGTTTATAAATGGCAATGAACCAACACAACCACGTTTAAAAACGTCACAAAAAAGCCATCCATTTTAAACAGCAGTGTAAGAACACTCACTTTCATAAACAGTAATATGCCATCGCTTTATAAATCGTTCAATGGCGCTGTAGCAACACCCACATTCATAAAGTATGGCAATGCAACAGGCTGTGTGTGGCAGTCCCCACCTTTATAGATGGCAATGCCAAATGGATGGACAACCTCATGTCCAGTGAGTGTCTGCAGATCACCACCAGTGAAGCTGGAGTGTTGGATTCTGTTGTACAAAAGAAAGAAACCAGAAACGACTCAAAAGCATACAATAAGATCAACCAAAACTATGCCTCAGTATTGGGGCAACTGCTTATTATCCATGAGAATAAACCTAGAAACTCATGCCTGAAAGTCTGGAATCCTTTTTTAAGGCCAAACCACTTAAAAATGACCGCAGTTTCTAAGTCTACTTTAACCTTTATGCATTTAAAAAAGTAAAATGGAAAAGTGAATCGATGCAAAACTATCCTGCATGCATAAAACTCATACCTGCCTTCATACAAAGTTTGAAATAACAGATCTTGCTAAACGTAATGTCCAAGGAAATGGCAACACTAGACACAACTTCACAAACACTTATCATTACATAGATCCATATTTTTAACATCGGTCCAAATTCGCATTAAAGCAAACTTTAACATTTATTTTACCTTTTTTCTTCTTTTTTTTACAATTAAATGATTGATGTCTGACATTATTATGCGTGCCTTTCCAAAAATCTTGCAAAAAAAAAACATGTTAAATGCAGCCAAAACAAAATAATAATAATTTTAGTTTACACAGATCTTCTTGCACTTACACTAATGGTCTTTGGACTATTCACTACTGGTGTTTCTTGGGGGTGCTGATGACCAAAACAAAAGACAAGAGAGCTGTCAGCAGGAGACAGAGGGGAAAAAAGAGCTGGTTCTGATACGGAGACTTGACACCTTCATAATGATACATCCATATAATATGGAAGCAAAAGCACCAATGCATTACAGCAGGCTGACCTGTCAAAGAAGGCATCGGCCCAGTACAGGCGGTTGTTGCTGTAGTCGATGGTGAGTCCGTTGGGCCAGCCCAGCTGGTAGGGACGGATCTTGGTGATGTTGGTGCCGTCCATGAAGGCACTGGCAATGTAGGCGCTCTGACGGGAATTGCGCAGCCAGTCAGAGTAAAATATCTGGCTGGAATGGACACACGGAAAAACGACCATAGATGTTTGAGCAAAGAGAGAATTGTCTGCATATTGGTTAGCTCACTCCACCCCTATGACAATACGCTAATATACAAATGCATGTAATGCATACACTTAGACTGAGAATTTGTAACAATGACTGTTTAGCAGCATACTGTCACCTCTCAGGTTTCTAGGGCAAAAAGCAGGCCAAATTTCCTGCAAGTGAAAGAGAAGCACCCACCCAGACACACACACACCAAAAACAACAACAAAAACAACAACAACAACAACAAGAGGAATCAAAGTAAACAAAGAACAAAAAACAAAACAATTTAAAACAGTCTGCTAAAGTCAGCCAACTTCCCATGCCCCAGCACTCCCTTTCATTCAACTGCTGTACATCAGTTCCAGTTATTTATAAACACATGCTACCCCTCCAAAACCCCTCCAAATTACTTCTTCCAAACACAAAAACACAACTGTATAGCCCTGTCTTAAAAAACAAACCCAAAAAACAAGGAACTAAAAGAAATTAAAAAATTGCTGAATAAATACTAACTAACCCTCTGAGCGGATGTACGACAATGGAGCGAGCATTTCCCAGATCTTTGATAAGGTCCCGGCGCCAGGTGGGGTGGTCCACACGCACAACAGACACAGTGCTACGACGGAAGTCTGTGAAGTACAAGTTCTTGCTGATCCAGTCATATGACATGCCTTCCACAGAGCCAATGCCCGTCACCACCAACGGTGTTGGATCTGAAACCAACGTCAGCCACATGCGCACACTCGAATAAGCAGCAGAGCAAGCATTCCAAATTGACAGAGAAGGGAGGGACATGAAAGTGAAACTCCGTGCCAGAAGGAAGCTGGGAAAACAGAAGTAAAAATGTAGAACTGTCTCAGGTGAAACTAAAACCTTTCATTTCATGGAGAAAAGAAAAAGAAAACAATTGGTTAGAAGGCTACTGGGTTGAAAAATCAGTTGACTTACTTACACTCCAGTTTAGATTAAACAGTTTCCATGAGAAGAGTGCATTAAGTTTGAAAACAGAAGAGATCCCAGGGACATTCTTTCAGTAGAAATCAATGAGCCAGTAAAAGCAGTATCAAAGGTGCACCTCGGCACAGGCTGTTATTATGCCTCATGTCAACATCTGTGCACCTACAACTGCCATTCTACACTGTACTCAAGTTTGCAATAGGCAGGATTGTTGTTGTTTTTTAAACTGTGTTTTCTCCGTACGATTTTTGTTTCTGCTGATGCAACAGGTCACCTTGTACTCATGATCACAACCCAAAATAAAAAACTACAAAAGCCACTAATACTGATACAACAGATCGCTTTGTCATGCTCATGAACGCAACCCAAAATGACAAACTCCTAGTCGTGGATGCGGACAAGTCTGCTTCACAATGTTGGCATAACGGTTACACCAGCAAGAGAGAGAGAGAGAGAGAGAGCATCCAGTGGCATGTCACACCAGCACTCACTTGACTCTCCAATCTTACTGGTGTAGATCACTCTGTTTCGCACGTCAGAGAAGAACACCGTCTTGTTCTGAGCATCATAGTCAATGGCCACATAGTTGACACCGAGTCGGCTTCTCTGCTGGCCGACAATCGGGGGAGCAGCGTCCACGGAGTAGCCGTTGGACTCTTCCAGAGGTATTGTCCGCACAGATCGGGGGGAAGCAAACAGGATGAACTTCTCAATCTCTGCCGATAAAAAATGCGCACAGATAAACACAGCACAGCATGCAGTTCGAATCCATGACTTTTGCAGTAAGTCCCCACACCAATGATGATGATGCGATGATGATGGTGATGATGATGATGACATTTGCAGAACATGAACATGCCCGTGCTGCAACAGCATGCTCATCCCACTTGCAACAAACAAACAAAACACGGGTCAAACTGTTTCTCACTCTCTTCACATTAACCTTTTCATACCACTGAATCTCATATCCCCATCCCTTTATTCATCTTCCAAAGATTTCAGACATTTTTTTCCATTAAATGTGCCAAGTACAAAGCAGGTGTCAAAGGGACTGAAAGCCTTGCCTACCTGTACAATTGATGCCTGACTTGTCGACAGCAAAGCCGGAGCGGCAGAGACAGCGATATCCAAGGTCCATGTTGTCTGTGGTGTGCGAGATGGCACAGATTTGCTGACAGGGGCTGAACTCACATGGGTTGGACTCTGGGAATGGCAAGACAGAAAAACACATGTTGAGGATTTCCCTGCTATGAGCAGGATGTACAAGTATTCTTCACCATGTCAATTCAAGTCTGTTGCCTGTCGCGTAGTACCGAGTTACTTACTTACTTAGTAGTTTGAAAACAGCAAAACTTTTACCTATGCCAGGGGATGTCACTGATCTTTTTTTCTTCTTTTTTTATCACTGACGGCCACTTGTCAAAAACTACTGCTGTTTTGGGAGCTTGGTTGCTGTTCCATTCCCCTGCACTCCAGAGGTCACAGGGTATATGCAACTGCACACTGACAAATGTATTCCATGGGGAGTCTGACAGTGTTTTATTGCCCTGCCACATGGGAACCCACATGCCATATTTGGAGGATTTATCGCCATTTCTGGAGGGTGGATGCAGTTATGCAAGGAGCTTATAACTAAGCAGTGCATAACATTTTAATGTAGGCTTGGTGTTCTTGCTGGTGTTAATGTGCTGTGACACACAGCCCAAGCCAAGGCAAGGGAACTTTAATGTACACCTTTTTTGGACAGTTACAAACAGAGGTCCATACCACAGGAGCCTCCACATCCCTCAGTTACCAGTCACAATGTTTGTTCCTGAAGTTCTAGAACATAACAGCACACCGCGGGCTATATTCCTACCTTTTATCTTACAAATCACACTGACGGTTTACCATCAATACTGGATCATCTTTATGAGACTTGAACAAATTTTCAGTCCACAAACAATCAGCTGGTCTCAGTCACATGTGGAGGAAGGAATCAAATGGCCATCCACTTGATAGGGTAGCTGATTGCATAACGTGAAGGCCATCCATAGTCTTTCACAATTCATCATACTCATAAAGCATTGCATTGGCAGAACAAACTGAGACTTACGAACAAGGTACAGCAGAGGTATCCATAAAGAAAATTATAAAACAACAAATCAGGAAACATGCAAGAAGAAGAAACACTTTTGCAGTTCATTTAAATAATTAAAGTATTTAGAAAGAGCAAACTCTTGTCCAGACTATTCTAAGCGTGCACGCGCACGCGCACACACACAAACACTCTCTCAAACACACACACACACACTCTCAAACACACATACACACTCTCAAACACACACACACACACTCAAACACACACACACACACACACACACACACACACACACACACACACACACACACACACACACACACACACACACAAACGAGCATACTGACTGGACAAAGCTTAATAATGTAATTTTCAAAACCAACAACTTCTTACAGTGCCGACACAGTGCCACAGTACCTCGTCCAGATGTGTCCTGAAGAGATTTGTGCATGACTTTGACAGCTGATGGCAGGGCAGAATTATCATGGAAGAGCGAGAGAGGAGAGGAGTCTCTGTTGTACATGTTCACTCTCAAAACACTCTGCTTGGTGATGTCTGTCCAGAAGGCTTCGTTCTCAAACACTGCCACCGAAGTTGGAGATGGGATGTTATTGCGGTGGGAAACTACTGTGCGCCTTTGGAGAAAGAGAGAAAAGAGCTCAGACAGAAATAACAAAGCAAACATTCTGGTGGACATTTTAAATGTGGAAAATGTGTATAGAAATTAGCATAGATGAGCTGCGATCAATAAACACATCTTTCACCTATTACTGAAAGGAACCAGATATGCATACACTTTATCCTTCTTCCGACCTCCTACACATGCAAACCTGCTGTAATGAAACATAAAATCGGCTGTCATCGCTGCCCATTTTCAAAAGAATTAAGAATTCACCCAGGTGGTGACAGGGTAACATGAGGTAAAGTCTTCCTCTTTCCCCTACCTCCTGGGATTTTAATCCCTGCCACTACCTTTTCGGAGACAACTCAGTGTTAAACAGGTTTAACCAAATCAACCCATCCCCATCTTTCATCTTTGCCCTGAGGTGAGCCTGTGCGGTTGACAGGAACTAACTAATCAACTAAGTCCTCCTTCTCTATAACACATCATCTCTCTCTCCCTTTTGCCTCTCCTTTCTCCTTTACACACACCAACGTGCAGCAAGGTGTATTATGCCACTATTCCTAAGTGTCACAGACACTAAATTCATATCGACAGACAGGGAACTCAACTGCTTTTGCTGATCATAAGAAGACTAACAGACTGTCACCGTGCTTTAAGTTAGAGTGATGTGTATTAAAATTATAGTGCTATAAATGCGTTTAATGTGGGTGAGCGCAGAACCAACTCATGAACAAAAGTACCTGTTGAGTCCATAAAATTTGTATCAACAGACAGGAAACTAAACTGCTTTTGCTGGTCATAAAAAGACTGACTGCCCATGTGCTTTAAACTATAATGTTGTGCATTAAAATAAATCAAAGTGATGTGCGTTTAATGTGGGTAAGCACAGAACCAACATATGAGCTAAAAGTACCTGTTGAGTCCATAGTAGTCCACCGTTTCCAGGTGATCCAGGTGAGAGTCCACCCAGAACAGTCGCTGGTTGACCGGATCCACTGTCAGACCTCTGGGATTGAGGATTTTGCTCAGTTTGAGATCAAAGCGGTTGCTGCCGTCCATGTAGGTTCGCTCTATGCGGGGGTCGTTGCCCGGACCTGAATTGCCCAAGTCCGCAAAGAAGAGGTACCTAGTCCAACGCAGACACTCACATGTTGTATTATGCAAGATCAAGCCTGTTGAAATGCTACTGAAAAACACCCTCTAGTAAAGAATGTGCACAAGTGAGAGAGTGCAAGAGTGGGTGTTAGTAGGTGAGGGATGGCAGGAACAAATGAGTGGCTGAGGGCATGAGCAAGTGACTGACTGACTGACCAACAGGGTGATGGGTATATGTGGTAGAGATCCACACTCCAAAACAAATGCTTTGTCTTTTTTTGCCTGACACTATGCTAGATCCACGCTCCAAGGCCAAATCCTTTGTCCCCTTTGTTTGACTATTCCCACCCCAAAACATAAGCTTTGTTTGCCTTTCAGTCATTTTTTTTTTTTTTAAATTAATTTTTTTTTAAGCATGTGTGTTCTTTCCCATGAAGCTTGATCACGCTGCAAAGCCAGAAACTTTCCTCCAGAAAAACTCCACAAAGGTTCACACAGATATCACAAAGATGTGTAAACAGACGAAAGGAAGAGGCTGTCTGACATTCAGCAAATTAATGAATAACTACAAAGTGGCCGAGTCAGACCAAAAAAAACATACATGGTTGACACAGCTAAGAGACCAGATGTTCTGGTAACAAGGACTTGAACATTCCACAATGGGCTCCACTGCCACCTCTAAAACCCCAGTGGACTCACTCACCCGGTGGTGGGGTCCAGGGCCAGACCAGTGGGTCGCTGCATGTTGTTGGAGAGGACGTTGCGCTGGAAGCCCGAGTCAGGGACGAAGAGGTCGATGCGAGCAGTGTCCTGGTCAGCGATGTAGAGGTTGCCAGCCAGCCAATCCCAGGCCAAGCCGATGGGCAGAGCCAGACCCTTCAGCGGCAGCTTCGTCACTCGCCCGCCACTGCTCAGCGAGGTTTTGTACACCTGCCGGACAGAAGTGAGGAAAGAGTTGTTGCAGTCACTTCAACGTCACAGACGAGGGAGGTCATATTACAAGAGATCGTGTTGCAGTCATTTTGATATCATGGATGAGAGAGAGATCACATCACAACTGCTTGCATAATAATTCATCATAATGATTAATAACTTTTATCGAGCTCACTTCCAGTGCCTATAATGACACTGCTCAATGCATTTTACACAAAGGGGAGGGAGGGAAGGGGTGGAAGGGGGAGGGGGGGGGAATTAATAGGAAGCCTTACACCTTTCTCGCACAGAAATAGACATGACTGCATAAAACAATACTAATAATAAAAACATGCAGCATACACTTTAAACATATATGCACTACACACACCACAATAGACATTATATACAGTCAAATCTTTCAAATTTATGAACATCACTATTCAACTTTCTTCCAAAATATGGTTACAGCTCTGCCAGCAAGCAAACTGTGCTACCAATAAATTCTCACTTGCTTGTCTGTTTTGTTGATGAAGAATAAAATCTGGTCAGCAATGTCGAAATCGATGTCGGCAGCATTCACGGTGACGAGGGTGATGTTATTTTTACCACTGCGGTCCGTGTTGATGATGCTTTTACCAGTGGAGATGATAAGACGCATACTGGAACCTGAAGAAAGGACACACACAGTTAAAAATAAATGACATGCTCAGGGTCTGAAAATGTTTACATGTTGTTCCATTTGCATCATTTTTGTCCACTTGTGAATATTTGATGTCAACAACAAAATAAAATAACAGGCTGACTACAGCAATAATGACACTATGCAGTGCACAAAGTGCACAGAATCTCTCTCAAAGCAGAACAGCAGAATTCTGCTAAACTGTCTCCTGCACAGAAACATAACTAAACACAAGTAAAGCGAGTGCTGTCACCTGCATTGAAAAATCATTCATATTTTCCCTTCAACAAAATAAGTAGCTATGTAACTGTAAAAATGGAGAGAAAAAAACAAACAAAAAACATTGATACACTTTTCTCCTGGTCCTTGGATCACTCTGTCCAGTATGGCAATGGATCACTCTGTCCAGTATGGCAATGATGCCCTAAAGTGCTGCAGGCCAGTAGGGCCTGAGTGAAGAGGACTCACTGTCAGGAGCGCGGCATGTTCTTCTTCCCTCCAGTGTGTACCCCTTCCTGCAGCTGCAGTCGTAGGTGCCCCGCTTGTTCTCGCAAAGCTGGTCGCAAAATCCCCAAGTGGAGCACTCGTCAAAATCTGAAAAACGATAAAGACTTCATCAGCTTTCAAGGATGTCAATAAAAATTTTTATCTCGTCCTCACTCTCTGTGTCTATCTCTCTCCTTCTTCTCGCAAAGCTGGTTGCAAAATCCCCAAGTGGAGCACTTGTCAAAATCTGAAGATCGAAAAAGACATCATCAGCTTTCACCAATCTAAATAAATCTGTTCTCTGTGTCTGTCTGTCCCTGCTAGTCTGGTAGTCCTTTGCACGCATCCTGTACTTGCCCCCAGTGGGTTTAGCTCAACCAGTTTAAGTTCACAGGTCCTATTGTCAGCAGGGTTGAGCTGATAGCCCTGTGCTCAATAGCACGCCCCCCTCCCCCACCAGTGGGTGTGGCCTCACAGACATACCTTCACTGGTACTACTGACATTTTATTGGTAGCCCTGCGCACAACAGCACACACCCCCTGTGGGTGTGGCCTGACAGACTGAACTTTCACAAGTCCTATTGTCAGAAAGGTTGAGCTGATAGCCCTATGTGATAGCTCTGACAGACTTACCTTCATTGGTGCTACTGACATTTTATTGGTAGGCCTGTGCCTGTGGGTGTGGCCTGACAGACTAAACCTTCACAGGTCCTACTGTCAGAAGGGTTGAGCTGGTAGCCCTGTGTGATCGCTCTGACAGACTTACCTTCACTGGTGCAACTGACATTTTGTTGGTAGCCCTGTGCACAATAGCACATGCCCCATGTAGGTGTGGCCTGACAGGCTTACCTTCACTGGTGCTACTGACAGCAAGGTTGAGCTGGTAGCCCTGTATGCAATAGCATCCCCCTACCCCCTACCCCCGTGGGTGTGGCCTGATGGATGTACCTTCACAGGTCCTGTTGTCAGCAGGGTTGTCAGCCCTGTGTGCAATAGCACACACCCCCTGTGGGTGTGGCCTGACGGACATATGTTCACAGGTCCTGTTGTCGGCAGGGTTGTTAGCCCTGTGTGCAATAGACATACAGCAATAGCACTCACCCCCTGTGGGTGTGGCCTGACGGACATATGTTCACAGGTCCTGTTGTCGGCAGGGTTGTTAGCCCTGTGTGCAATAGCACACACCCCCTGTGGGTGTGGCCTGACGGACATATGTTCACAGGCCCTGTTGTCGGCAGGGTTGAACTGTTAGCCCTGTGCGCAGTGGCTGTGGGTGTGGCCTGATAGACTTACCTTCACTGGTGCTACTGACAACAGTTTGTTGGTAGCCCTGTGCACAATTAGCACATGCCCCCTGAGGGTGTGGCCTGACAGACTTACCTTCACAGGTCCTATTGACAGCAAGATTGAGCTGGTAGCCCTGTGTGCATTAGCACCCCCCCAATAGTGCTTCCATGGGTGTGGCCTGACGGACATACCTTCACAGGTCCTGTTGTCAGCAGGGTTGAACTGTTAGCCCTGCGCCCAATAGCACACACACCCTGTGGGTATGGCCTGACACTTACCTTCACTGGTGCTACTGACATTTTGTTGGTAGCCCTGTACACAACAGCACACACCCAGCAGGTGTAGCCTAAATGACTTACCTTCACAGGTCCTGTTGTCGGCAGGGTTGAGCTGGTAGCCCTGTGCACAATAGCACACGCCCCCTGTGGGTGTGGCTCGGCAGGCATGGTCACAGGAAAGTCCCAGAGGACAGCTGGGTCCTGACAAAGCAATGCAAGACATTGTAACAACTGAACTACAGAGCAGGGAAAATGTCATGGAAAATGTTCACTGCATGCGGTCATGGATACACCATGTGTGTGCATAAGTGTCGCTTTAATATATATATATTTAATAATGTACAAACTATGCATATATATATTTATATACATGTGGTTATTCCAATATATCATAGTTTGTGAAGTGTATGTCTAATTGTATCATTTCTATGCTGCTTTAAAAACTGTGATTATACAGTAGTTCCAATGTATATTCTATATCTAAATATTGATATATATATATATCCAGACGTCTTTTGTCTGTATTGTTCAGCACTTTCAACAACAGGGTAGGTGTTCTACAAATATTTTGTACTGCTGTTATCATTATTTTTTTCAGAAACCAATCCTTGGTGTGTATTATATTTCATTAGACCTTCCAGGGAGCAACCCCCAGGTGACATAAGCAGGTTTTGGGTGCTGTAATAGGTGATGGGGGGGGGGGGGGGGAGGAGGAGGAGGAAGGTACTCAATACTCATCATTGCAGGTCCTGATGAACAGGTGACCCATCACAAAAGTACTCACTGCATCCCTCTCCTTCATCTTCACCAGATGGGCAGTCGTCTTCTGAGTTGCAGACACTTTGAATGTCAATGCAGCGACCACTTATTGGACACGCCCACTCGTTCGGAAGGCAAGAATAATGACCTGTAAGAGAAAGACCAATTTAATTTCTGTAAACAGACTGATTATCAAAGAACTTCTTGCCTGTCCTCTTATTTGCTTCCTTCTTCTTTTGTGGTCTAACTTCTTGCACCCGAAGAAGACAATTGTTGTCGAAAGCGCTCGTGTACTTATTGTTTCCTTGTGTTTCGTCGCATTGGTGAGTACATTTCCCTAGATCTGTTCTATTCTGATTATCAAAGAGTTAGGATTACAGGATTGTAATTATGCAGTGCACACAAACTGGGCAAGAACTTTGTAGGAACAAAGATACCTCTTGTTAATACGCCCCCCCCCCCCCCCCCCCCCCCCCCAACCCCCTCATGTACAGTGCACAGAGCAGTGTGGATATAGCCACTGAAACAGTAAAAGTGTGCTTTAGAAAAGCTGTTAATTATTTTAAATGTCACTGATTATTGTCTGACACTTCATAGCTCCACCCTCCCTGCCCTTCCCTGATTCATTACTAAGCATCAATGCACACACATGCATGCACTCCCCCCCCCCCCCTCCCCACTCTCTCACACACACAAACACACACACATACACACACACACACACACTCTCACACACCACACATTGTCTCACACAACACACACCACACCACACACACACACACACACACACACACACACACACACACACACACACACACACACACACACACACACTGTACACACACACACACACACAACACACACACAACACCACACACACACACATACATCACCACACACACACACACCTGATAATGACTGATGGTGATAGTAATAATACATAATTACACAAGAATAAAGCTCTATGCATGCAACAGCTTTTTCACAAACCAGTCCCTGGTAATGGACATACAAACAAAAAGACAGACGCAGTGAGGCAGGTTGGTGGGGTGGTACAAGGGGGAGGAGAGGAACACACAGGACAAAACAGAGAGACAGGAGAGAGATGGAGACTGAGAGAGAGACTGAGAGAGAGAGAGAGAGAGAGAGGAGAGAGAGAGAGAGAGAGAGGAGAGAGAGAGAGAGAGAGAGAGAGAGAGAGGAATACACAGCACACAACCAGTATTTTCAGATCCAAATTCTCCCAACATGAATGAAAATGGTTCAGGTATGCACATCTGAATGAAACCAGTTTTTCAACTGGTCTCATTACATTAGACCAGTTACACTGAATGAAAACCTGATTTTCACTAGGCATAACAAAATTAACTGATAGGTTTGAGACATCCTGAAATGAGCGTTTCCTTGGAACTGCAAAGCTTTCATAATACAAGAACTCAGAATTTGGCAGATTAAGGGGCAGGGTGGGGTAAGTAAGTTAGTGTTTTACGCCCAGTCAACCGGTACAGCTGTATCAGGGAGGATGGAGAGAAGTTATTCATGAAAAGTAAAATTTTCAAAATCAATGTCTCATTTATGACTCAAAAAGTAAGCATGATTGCACATTCTACAAAATTACTGTGCTTTGTCACTTGCCTCAGTCTCTGAGCGCAGGACAAACAAAGTGATTTTTTGTTTCTATAATTGTGTTGCTTTTGTAATATAATCAATTCATTCTCTCTCAAATTACTAGCTAACACTCACCTCACACTCTCTGCCATCCACCACCTCCCCATTACTAGCCCCCCCCCCCCCCCCCCCCATCTGTCTCACATCTGCTGGCTTGCTCCCTTTCTCTAGTCTATGCCGTGTTGAAAATTCTGTCAAGCGTGTATTTATTGTTACATTCACTTTTCTTTTCTTTTCTCAATGCTGCAGCAGGTACATAACATTAACAGCCAGATTCTGTAGCTTGTGTGAGCATGTGGATGTAACATTCCAGTGTCAACTGTCAGTCAGTGCACCAAGTCCACTTACCACAATTCCTTTCATCTGAGCTGTCATTACAGTCATCTGATCCATCACACACCATGCTCTGAGACACACACCGCTTGTTGCTGCAGGTGAACTCTGACCCCTGGCATGCCGGATATGCTGACAGCACATGGTCACAGAAACATTCCATTAGTTTCTGACGGTCTACTACCACTGAGGCACTTTAGGTACAGCAAAAGTGCATTAACCACTCTCTTTTCAGTGGTTAATCCACAGCAAACAAAAAATAGTATATATATATTTACTTTGCTTTCAATCAGTCTGTAAATGAAACATTTATCAGCAGGACTTGCTAATGACATGTTCTTGATCCTAGATTTCAAACGAATACATGTGCACTTATTTTTGAAGAGCTGATAATATACAATATTAATAATTTGGACATTGAGAATTCTATTTCTAGCTCACATTGTTCTGCAAAAAAATTCTTGAAAAGTTATAATCACAGTGAATGACAACTGACACAAGGTCAACAAGGACCCAAAACCAAAACTAACAAAGTTAAAACAGTTTACAGTTGCCCACAAACCAAGTTTTTGTTGTTGCTGAACATGTTCTTTGTTTGATTTTTACTACAATTTGTTTTAACTGTTTCCTAGTAACTGTGTGTGTGTGTGTGTGTGTGTGTGTGTGTGTGTGTGTGTGTGTGTGTGTGTGTGTGTGTGTGTGTGTGTGTGTGTGTGTGAGTGTGAGTGTGTGTGTGTTGTTGCTGTTGTTGTTGTTGTTTCCACATGGTTTTTTGTTATGTCTCATTTATTGTTAGCTTGATGAAATTGTTCGTCCACCATATATATTTGGGGGGTTTCATATATATATATATATATATATATATATATATATGAAGAAAAAAAACAAATATATATGAGCTCACTGCCTATAAGCAGCAAGCTTGTTGATGAGCCCCAAACCATTCATTGTGTCTTTATTTTGTCTTGAATAAATTCTTGTTTAAACCAAGCCTGTGGCTACTATTGTAGTTTGTATGTACTAAAGGAGATTCTGCTAGTAAGGAGCTTGAGAGGTGGTGACAAATTTTGCTACAGTGAGCAGACTCAGATTATATAATAGCCAGCTTCCTGCTAAGAAGGTGGGCAAACATCCAGCAGGCAACTGTCCAGTGGACAAATGTGCACTTTTACGCTAAAAGTCCGGTGAGCAACCATGTGGTAGTGGCAAACTGGTACAGTGGTAGGCAACTGTCTGTGCCCCCCACAGACACACACACACACACACACACACACACACACACAAAGTGAGAGTAGAGGTATCACTCTTATAATTTGTATAGAATAATATTTACATTATAAATATAATAGATCAGGTCACCACACAACAACAAAGTACAAATAAGAAGCAGAAGAAGTACAAAGAAAGTGGAGGAGGAACATGATGATGATGATGAATGTGAATCAAATGCTGGCTTTTTGCTTCTTTATTTTTTTAAGTTTAACTTTTTCAGTAAATGACCTCATCAGCTTCACTGACATTGTTTGGAAGACTGTCAGTGTGACAGTGCCAGTGTGGGGAGTCTGCAAAATGCAAGTGTGCAAATGACGATGATGGTGTTGGTGCAGATGATGACATGAACTCACAACAATTTTCTGACTCATCTGAACCATCTCCACAGTCATTGGAATGATCACAGCGTAGATCTTGTTGGATACATCGACAATTTTTGCACAGAAACTGGCCATCATTGCACTGCAGGCAAACTGCAAACAAAATATTATTTAAAATAAAAATTCATAGAAAAAGACAAAACTTATTTAACTAGTACCATAAGTGCAGTCTGCAAAAAGAGCTAATCAATATTTTGATAATCATAATACATGACATACAACAGTCAGATTAAAAGAAAAATTATTGTATGGTTATCTATTCACAAAACCATTTTTTTCCTGGTCTTACTCTCTTAGTCATACTCTTAGATACTGAGTCAAAGTGTGCCTGAAGTCAAAATGAAACAGTTTGGCTTGGAAAGTTCTGCCACTGTACCAGGCTTACTGTAACTACTAGTAGCCGTACTAGTACTTAGTGATACTCGGTAGAACTTTCTAAATTTTAGATTCCTTCAAGTCCCACTGATTGTGGCCCCTGACTCTTTCCCTCCCTCGGTGCTCATTCCTCCCACCGTTGTGCCAGTGCTAGAAGAATCGGTGCAACAACGATTGTGTGCCGAGTTATACGTTGAGTTAGTAAACATGGTGCTTAACGTCCACAGAAACCACAAGGCTTATTAGGGACTGGGAGACGGGGGGAATGGGGTATGGAGGTGGGGGAAGAGGGAGATTATATACCTATCGCCACACTGTCGCCACCAGAATGACTCCTGCATTAAGGTGGGCGGCGATGAGAGCCATTTTAATGTTTCATTAATTGTGAGGGACAAAGTCACAAGACAGTGTCCACATACCACAACTTTTGAAGAAAAATGAGAGCCGAAGCGGATTCGAGCCGAAGTCCCTCTGTTTACCAGCCTAACGCCTTACCGCTAGGCCAAACCGGCTCACGCTGAGTTATACTAATGAGCTTCTCCAGACAGTCATAATTGCCGCCATGACACTAAATTTACCAGGGGAAACAATTCAATAGTGTACGTATACATGTACAACTAGCCTCTATCCCTGCAGTCACCTCATTGTGGGCCTGTTATACTTAGGCCTACAGCTTGCAAAGCGAGGTAGTCACTGGGTCCAGGCACAGGCAACGGGCAACTGTGACAGCAGCCATTGAGCCAGCTGCCTGCACTCCAGTGTCAGTATCGGACTACAGACAACCGACGTCCAATATTCCGTGTGGGACGCCTGTTGAACTGGCCCTTATTAGTCTCAGGTCATCCCAGACTTCTCAGTCCAGGCAAAGATCGTCAAAGCGGTATGTGTAGCTTTATGATCTTTGGTTTGGCCTAGCGGTAAGGCGTTACTGAGGTTGGTAAGCGGAAGGACCTCGGTTCGATACCGCTTCGGCTCTCCTTTCTCTTCAAAAAGGTTGCGGTTTGTGGACACTGTCTCAGTTGTGACTTTGTTCATCACTTCCTTCTGCAACATTAAAATGGCTCTCATCGCTGCCCATCTTAATGCAGGAATCATTCTGGTGGTGACAGTGTAGCGATAGGTATATAATCTCCCTCTCCCCCCCCCCCCCCCCCCCCCCAACCTCCATACTCCCTCCCCCCCTTCTCCCCGTCCCTAATAAGCCGTACGGTTTCTGTGGACGTTAAGCACCATGTTTACAATCAGTTCACCACCAGCGGCCGGCCGGAGCGGCCCTGCCGCCGCTTCGGCGAGTCGGTATCAATGAGTGTGCGGCTGTGCCGTCAGTGATGACTCGCGGCCTGTCCGGCGGCATTTGCGATGCCTCAGTGAATGACTGGTACCGGCACACACACAAACATACACACAACACACACACACACACACACACACACACACACACACACACACACACACACACACACACACACACACGGCGTACGCGGCACGCACGCCGCACACACCGTCACACGACACACACACACTCACTCACTCACACACACACACACACACACACACATACACACACACACACACACACACGCCGCGGCACGACACACACACACTGACACACACACACACACACACACACACACACACACACACACACACACACACACACACACATACACACACTACTCACACACACACACACACTGACTCAGTGACACTGAGTCCTGACGATCCGGCACTGAATGTACCGCTGCCGTGACACTGCGGACATACTGACACGCCGCACGTACGAACATCGTCCAAATCAGTTAAATAAATTCTACTGGTCTGGTGGTAAATATATTGAGTTATCGGCCTAGAGCGGATATCGTTTTGTCATTGGTACGGTGCACGGTGATTTGATTGTCCCGGCCGCGGCGGAGAAGAAGCCCGGGGCGCAACGTGGCTGACTTCATGGGAACAGTTCGGCGCATCAGTCCAAACTACCTACCGTGACCGACTGAAACCATCGGCGGAGTAGTGGCAGCAAAGCCTACCGTTGAGTCGTCACCGCCGGCCCAGGAACATGACTACAGTGTCTAGTACCGGAATAATTACTTGGAAATGAAATATTTAGAGTGGCGGGGACATAGCTAAGTGGTAGACTGAGTAGAGTCGAAGTAGAGTGGACGGGGAAAAAAACTAAGAGTAAAATGTCACTGGTGACACTCATCGCGCTCCGGCGCGGCCGCCCCGGACTCAGGAAGCCTGAGATCGCAGATTCGATGAGTCCCGGCAGGAGCGGCGAGAAAATTTGTACTCAGTCCAGGGCGTCAACTCTCCGTGCTGACTCTCAGTTATTTCAGCATCCGTTCCACCCCCGCCACGTGTTACCGGCGCAATAGTACGTAAAAGGCCCCGGTTTAATCTGGCAATTGCTCTAAAAGTGCACTGAGTTGTCAGGTCACGTAACGTAGTTGCAGCTAAACTGCCACGCATATACTCTGTCACTGTGACGGCACAGAGTCAGTGTATGATGTGAGCTCTCGGCTCAGTCTATATACATTTGGTCACCTACTTCCGTTGTCCCTAATACTGTCAGCCCGACATCTGATGACATCATTTATGCCGGTCCCGGCACATCATCATCCGCATCGCCTACATTTAGCAGGCGCGTCGTTGTGGCCCAGAACATGGTATACACATGGAATGTCGACCGACTCCCGAGCCAAGTCAGCTGCTGAGAGCAAAACCTCGTTTCAAAACCGTCAGCAAAGGAAAACCTTCAAACGCAGCTATATTGATGTATCTATGCGTATAATGATGCTTTTGTGCAGTAAGTAAGTAAGTAAACATGGTGCTTAACGTCCACAAGAAAAGCATAAGGCTTATTAGAGACACGAAGAAGGGGGGTGGGGGGAAGGGGGTATGGAGGGGGGGGGGGGGGGGGGGGGGGGGGGGGAGAGGGAGATTATCTACCTATCGCTACACTGTCAGTCACCACCAGAATGCCTTCTGCATTAAGGTGGGCAGTGATGAGAGCCATTTTAACGTTTGGTAATTGTGAGGGACAAAGTCACAAGACAGTGTCCACAAACCACAACTTTTGCCGAAGAGAAAGGAAAGCCGAAGCAGATTTGAACCGAGGTCCCTCTGCTTACCATACCAGCCTAACGCCGTACTGCTAGGCCAAACCGGCGGCTCACCATTTTGTGGGTGTGCAGTATCCCTGTTGTATGTCGTTATAAAGTTGTGACATGGTGGACTTACTTCCTTCTCACCCGCCGCGCAATAACGTGCAAACATATTGACCGATAAAAAAGAAAGAAGAAAAAGAACTAATAACGGGTGCCTGGATGCTGCCCGGAACCTGGTGACCTGTACTGAAGCTGAAGCCACTTGTGATTCATCCAAGACAATTTTTGTTGCAGCGGCTGTTGTTGGTGTTGGTGGTGGTGGTGTTTTTGTTTGTTTGTTGTTGTTGTTGTTTATTTGTTTGTTTGTTTGTTTGTTTGTTTGTTTGTTTGTTTTTACTGAGTCTTAATTTTTAGAGTTTCTTACAGTTTGTCCCTAATTTCAGCTCAGCATCTGAAGACATTAAGCCCCTTTCGAATCGCATCGCCTACATAGAGTCGTTGTGAGCCGGTCTGGTCTAGAGGTGAAGCGTAAGACTGGTAAGCAGAAGGACCTCGGTTCGAATCTGCTTCGGCTCTCCTCTTTCTTGTGGTTTATGGACAGTGTCTTTGCGATTTTGCCCCGCTCAGTTAACGAAACATTAAAATGGCTCTCATCGCTGCCCATCATAACGCAGGAGTCACTCTGGTGGTGACACTGACAGTGTAGCGATAGGTACATGAGTCTCCCTCTTCCCCCGCATCATGGAGTCTTGGCCCTTGCCAGTACCTCTTCGGGGAATTTCTTCGGCGTGAAACAAGTTTAACCAACGATCCAACACATGCATCAGACAAGAACAAAGCAGCCATCGTCCTTAGTGAGCCGGTTTGGCCTAGTGGCAAGGCGTTAGGCTGGTAACCAGAAGGACCTCGGTTCGATACCGCTTCGTCTCTCCTTTCTCTTCGAAAAGGTTGTGGTTTGTGGACTCTGTCTTGTGACTTTGTCCCTCACAATTAATGAAACATTAAAATGGCTCTCATCGCTGCCCGTCTTAATGCAGGAGTCATTCCGGTGGTGACAGCGTAGCGATAGGTATCTAGTTTCCCTCTTTCCCCACCTCCCCCCCCCCCCCCCCCCCCCCCCCCCTTCCCCCTTCTCCCCGTCCCAAGAAGCCGTATGGTTTTTGTGGACGTTAAGCGCCACGTTTATTTACTCACTAGCCATCGTCAGACCCTGGCGCTTGCTTCCGTAAAAGTGGCCGAGCCGGGCCGTAAGTCTACTGCTGATTCAGATAATACTTCACCTGGCCACGGTTCTCACCAGTCGCCGACCCTGGCGATGCTTTCAGCACCCGCCGCTAGTTAATTAATGTGCCGGCATCGCAACACCGTGCTACAGGCTGAGCTCGTCCAGTGGCAACTGTTTGTCAGTTTGCCGGTACGGCCGTAGGGCACAAAATGTATGCAGTGTTTGCCAGCACGACTGAGTCAACCATGGTTAATTTAATTTTAACCGTACGCAGCCCACGCCACCGCCGCAGAGTCTGGGTAGAGCTATAGATACAGTATGCAGCGTTTCACAGTGGCCCGTATTAGCTCAAGTTCTCTAAGCATGTTTTTGTCCAACAGATAAAAGCCGAGATCGAAATGTAAAAAACAAACGAACAAAAAAAAAACAACCTCTAAATCAGCGGCCAAAGAACAAGGACAATTTAGAACGAAAGAAGACAGGACACAGATAAAAAAAAGATATAAAAAAAGAAAAAAAGAAAAAAAGTTGCTACATTTCGACGTCTTCGTCTGGAATATATACATAGGGCATCATATATATATATATATATATATATATATATATATATATATATATATATATATGATACTAACGCAGATCAGTCTTTGTTCTACATTGGTATGAAAAAGTCATCTCTTGGTGTGCGTTGTTTTTTTGTTTTTTTTAATTCCTGTCGAAGGCATCTGTCGAAACGTTAGTGATAGTGGGCACACACACACACACACACACACACACACACACACACGCAGAGAGGGAGAGAGACAGACAGAGGCTATTCAGAAGAAGCAAGATCGTCACTCTTGCTTGATGCTGGTTTGTAACACTGACGTAGAACAACCCTTTGAAGTCCTTCGGGTGAAATTCTAAGCCTAGGTCCCCCGTGCAAAAAGGTCACACAGGCAAGTTAAAAATTCTGTGGTGCCGTGTCGGAGTACGTGGATTATGGAAATGCTAATTCAGCACACACACACACACACACACACACACACACACACACACACACACACACACACACTTGAAGGCGCGCGTACACACACACACACACACACACACACACACACACACACACACACACACACACACACACCACAATCTAAACGGAGAGTGTATTTGATGCGTCCGGAGATACGACTTTGTGTTCGTCAGTGTGTGTGTGTGTGTGTTGGGATGTGGGTGAGGGGGGGGGGGGGGGGGGGGCGCGGGGGTAGGGGAGGGGGGGGGGGGCAGGGGGAAGGGGGGGGAGCCTTATCCCACAAACCGCAAAACTATGCTTTTCCTTCTGTTCCCCACGCGTTGTGTACTTTGTAAAAGGTAAGTCAAAGCAAAACTGGACGAGTTCCACGCGCAGAAGATTCCTGGTGACCTCTGTTTAAAATGACAAGACGGCAACGCCCTCTTTGCAGTTCACTTAGTTCACACAATTAGGCACGTGGCCAGCGATCTGGTTTTCCCTTTCCTGAGTACACTTACATGGCCACAAACAAACGTACGCACGGGTTACATGATGTAAAACGTGAATGGTGACGCTGATGTCACGACCAACCAGTCAAATCAAGCAATTAAAACTCCGCCCTTTTAAAGAACCTGGCTTCTCAAAACAAGTTTCGCCACCACCACCACCTTCCCTCAACCCCGCCAACCCCGTCAAAAAACAACAACAACAACAACAACAAAACAAGAGATCTAAGCATAAAACGTCAGTCAAATCAAGGATGTCGGACAACGGGACTGCATGGCTGCAGTCAACAATGATGCGTGCCTAGCTAGCTCTTCCATGTTGCACGTGCGGCCTTTTTAAATAACGTGCACGAAAACTGTGTGCTCTAGTCACCCAAGGAGCAAGATTATAGAGGCCGCGGGAATCCGCAAGGCCAGCTGTGAGACTTGTCGGTGTTTTCTACAATCGAGTCCTGCTAACCGTCACTGATGCACGAAGAGTTTTTAATCGAAAAATTAAAACCAACGGACGGAGCATTTCAAAACCAAATCATCAGTTTTGTTGTTTTTGCTTGTCTTTTCTACCTGTTGGAGAAAGACCGGCGTTCTCTCGGACAAAACACGTTTTGAGAACGCTATGTACAGCCCTTTTAGATCCGCGGACCTCCGGTGAGTCATGATTTGCCTCTCGACTCCGAGATTCGTGTTTAACCCATTCTCTGCCCTCATGCACATGTCTCAGTGTAGCAAAACCCTTTTGGGCTTCGCAAGATGTTCAGTGTGGCCCCCTTGTTCATTTGTTCGTGGTACTCCGAGCGTCAGATGGAGCAAGCTCTCAAAATAACCAATTCTAACTAGCTTAGCAAGTCTCATCTTGTGACTGGCTTTGCAAGTCTGACACCACTGTTGTTTGAGGACAATTGCGGCACGAACAATACAAAATCTTGGGCAAGAGGGAAAAGGGTTAATGCGGTGGGGAAAAACCGTTGATATCTAACCGAGAAGCCCCTCCTTCTTCTCTCCTCCTCGTCCTGCTCGTGTGCCTGTTCTGCACTCTTACACCGGCTGACCCCTCTGGCCGATCCAGTTCACGGGCTTGTTGCATCAGTCACCGGGAGAAGAGAATGCAAATGATCAGCTGTCGGAGAATTAGGACGGGGGTTTAGTTGAAAGTAATCATTTTCAGCCCAGACACTTCACCCGGAGGCTTAGTGCTTGGTGGCAAACAGAGATGTCTTTCAGCCCCCCCCCCCCCCCCCCCGCCCCCCCCCCCCCCACCCGCCCACCCGCACCCCGTCCCACATACACACGCACATGCACAGGTGCATTCACAAACGAACGCAGCAAACACATACACACGCACGCACGCACGCACGCACGCACGCACGCACGCACACACACACACACACGCGCGCACGCACGCACGCACGCACACACACGCACGCACGCACGCACGCACGCACGCACACACACACACACACACACACACACGCGCACGCACGCACGCACGCACATACACACGCACGCACGCACGCACGCACGCACACACACCACACACGGCACGCACGCACGCACACACACACACCACACACACACACACACACACACACACACACACACACACACACACACACACACACACACACACTACTAACACAGACAGAGAGACGTCTGTGTATGATATATATACGCTTTCATTCGCTTGACAAGCTGACTCTAGATCGGTACCTGAAACTGCAGGTACACGAAGGTGAAGCTGGGCACGTCAAAATTAATGGTTTTGTTTTTAAGGAACAAGACCACAACAACAAAGGCGTAATGCGCTGTCGTTTTGTTCGTGTTACACACACACACACACACACACACACACACACACACACACACACACACACACACACACACACACACACACACACACACACACACACAAGCTTTGCATGCATTTAATGCGTACGCATCCACACGCGCGCATGAAATAATAATAATACTGGCAAATTTGTACGAGAGCATTTTCCCCAACAGCTAAAAACAACAACAAAAAACACCCTGCCACCCTCGTGGGAAACAAACAAATAAACAAAATTAATAAAAACAAATAGCGAAGAATAAGGAACCGTGTGTGTGTGAAATTAATGACCATGACATAGTTGTTTGAAAGGACAATTATTTCACTGGTGCCTGTACACATGTAATTGCGCGGTAACCGGGATGAAGGATTCAAGCGATTACGAACAACAGCAAGAACAACGCGAGAGGGAGTCCAAAGGTCAAAAGCACACGTCGTCGTGGATCACTTTAATTGTTTTACCTGTAACTGTGTGATCTGAGAGTTCTACGCAGCACGTTAAAGCATGGTGGATGTAGGATTTAATCTCTCTCTCTCTCTCTCTCTCTCTCTCTCTCTCTCTCTCTCTCTCTCTCTCTCCCCCCCCCCCCTTCCGACTGCTTGTGAGAGTGCCCCCACCCCCACCCCCGTTTTTTGTTTCGTTTTTTTCTTTTTCTTCGTTTTTTTAAATTCGTTTTTTTCTTCGTTCTGTTTAGGGATGTCTGTTCTGATTCAACGTAAGCCAGAGAAGGATATCGTCTGTTACGTCCCGCGGCGACTGTCAAGTCGCAGAACCGAAGACTGCATGAGCGTCCTCTACGGAGATGCCACAGACCACCGCTACGTCATCGTGCGCGTAGATGCTGATGCATGTGACTGCACACAAGGGCTGTACGGAAACCGTAAGAGAGTCTGCACTGAAAGCTAACCCTGGAGAAAAAAATCCTTACCATATGAACATAAGAACGGTGAATTAAACTATTACTGTAATTTGATGACTTGTGTTTTAGTCTGATATGACTTATCGTGCGCTTTACTGAACAGCGAACTACGTGAATGAATATGGTAATAATAATTTAAGTATTTATAAAGCACAAAATCTTGTCCGTAGAGACTATTCTAAGCGCGCACGCACACACACACACACACGCACACGCACACGCATACACACACACACACACACACACACACACACACACACACACACACACACACACACACACACACACACACACACACACACACACACACACACACACACACACACACACACGATGAATATAGAAAGCTTAATTTACACAGCTTAAAACGGGCAGCAAACAGAGATTTTAGATGGATGAAGACAGCAACACGGAACGGAAAACATGGCAGCTTTGGGAAAAGAAATGTTTTTAGGTTACATTTGAATGGATCCAGAGAGGGTTTCTGTCGGAGAGGCAGGGGAAGGTCATTCAGGAAGGGGCAGGTAACATGAAGATTCACTGACTATACTATACCTTGGTAATCAGAGTTCCTTTTTCCTTTTTATTTCTGTCTCTCTTTTTTTCATTTTGGATATTTCTACTTTGGTGTTTTGGATTCGAACGTTACTGCGGTTGTAGTTATCTCAGTTCAGTTTTCTGTTAGAAGAGTTGTTGTTTCGGATTTCAAGCCATCCGGTTTGTTATGATCTGAGTTAAGTTTTCTGTTATAAAACTTGGTGTTTGTGGTTCTAAGCTGATCAACTTTGGTCAAGTAAATTCAGTTTCCTGTTACAAAAGCAGATGTTTTGGATGCCGGATGTGGCTATGTGAATTCAGTTTCCCTCACAAAAGTAGATGCCAAGCTTTGGATACGACACTAGCCGGATGTGGCTATGTAAATTCACTTTCCCTTACAAAAGTAGATGCCAGGCTTTGGATACGACATTAGCCGGATGTGGCTATGTAAATTCTTTTTCTCTTACAAAAGTAGATGCCAGGCTTTGGATATGACACTAGCCGGATGTGGCTATGTAAATTCAGTTTACTATTACAATAGCCGGTGTATTGAATTCGAGGCTAGCTTGTTGTAAAATGTAAATTATGTTTCCTGTTTCAAAAGTGGGTGTTTTAGATTCTAAGCTAACCGGTTGTTGTTATGCAAATTATTCCTTACAAAAGAAACTGTTCTGTATCAAGTCTAAGATCGCTGATCATGTTGTGGTTATGTAAATTCAGTTTCAGCTTACAAAAGTTGATATATGGTTTCTATATAAGCTAGTCGCCTACAGTTAAAATCAGTCTCCAGAGCTCAGGAGCTGTGTGAAAGTCGAGGTGGCCGTCCTGGGCTCCCTGTCCCTAATAGTCCCTATATGGTCTTTGTAGACGTAAAGCAACATTGAACTTGAATGTTAAAATCAATCTTCAGAGCTCGGGAGCTGTGTGAAAGTCGAGGTGGCCGTCCTGGGCTCCCCGTCCCTACTGAACAGTCCTTATGGTCTCCGTGGACATAAAGCAACATTAAAAGAAGGTAAAATCATTTCTGTGTTGGTGACCGGCGCAGTGGCATACCGGCAAGTGGCACGTGGCTGCGTGCTTGGCGTGTTGATGACAAAGAAGTCCCGCCCGGTAAACATAGTACACAAATCACCCCCCCCGATATCCCCCTCCCAAGCCCACCCCCTCATCCCCCTCCCCCCCCCACCCTACCACCCCCCACCACCACCCTCACCCTACCCCCCCACCTTTCCATGTCTTTCTCACACGCTGCAGGCAGTCGTGGTGTATGACGTCTACTACGTTTCTTCCTGTCACACTGCAGAACATGTATCCACAGTTCGCACGGCCTGAAGTTTTTATTACTGCGCGAACGCTTCTCCGTCGTTCGTTCACGCACAGAGACACTAGGCCACATAGCGAGCACAGCGTATGTTGTAGTGTCGTCTCAGGTTCACCAATGTCCGGTCTGCGTCTCCTCCTTGAACAGCCGTGGATGGGTACGACCTTGGTCAATTTTTACCAAACTTGTTTTTACTTGCATGCCGGGTGATTGCCGGTCGTCGTAGACGGATTTAGGACTGTTTTGTTTGCTGGACTTGTTTAATGCAGCATTGTGTCCGGAGAGGTACTCACTGGCGGGGAGATTTATGGACGTCTGTGTTTTTTGTGCCCCGTCTTATTTGTGACGTCAGCTGAGCGGCACTAGCTCCCTTTGGTCGTTTTTATTTGGTTGTGTATTATATTGTTATAATTCGTGCAGTCTCCATGAAACACGCACACACACATTCGCACGCACGCACGCACGCACACACACACACACACACACACACACACACACACACACACACACACACACACACACGGAGAAAAAAGACAGAGGCTGGGAGATAGCGGAAGGTGGGGGGGAGAGAGACAGACAGACAGAGACAGAGACAGAGACAGAGAGACTGAGAGAGAGACGATTTATTCATTTAGACCATTGCCGCTCATGAAGGGGTACAGGTGGATGTCACACAGAGAGAGAGGAGGGGGGGGGGGAGAGAGAGAGAGAGAGAGAGAGAGAGAGAGGTTTTTCCCCAAGTCATCTGCCTGCCGGGAAAACACATCCCCTACACCCAGCCCGAGAAGAAAACACCCGCAGAGTCATTGTCTCAAGGCAAGACGCCGCCTCGCTGAGAGACACTTCAATGTCAAGAACGCTTTACGTACATCCTGGTGAAAGAAAGGTCACATCGGACGTCGGAGTGATTAAGTGACGAGCCGTGTCAGGCCGCTGACTTTAAAACGCCCACCGCCTGTCTTGCATGGTCAGCCTGGCCCACCACTCTCAGTGACTATACGTCACATGTCTTACATCAGTCCCGGAGTTAGTGCTCCGGTATATTTGAGCGCCCCCCCACCCCCACCCCATCCCTCCTTCCTCCTCCCTCAACCCCCTCCCTCCCCCACCCCTTCACCTCTCCTCCCAATCCCACCAGTCGTGTATTCTAAGAATCACTGTAAGGTACAGCTTCTGTCGCTTCGGTGAATGTGTGTATGTATCATGTGTGTGTGTGTGTGTGCGTGTGTGTGTGTGTGTGCGTCCGTGCGTGTGTGTGGTGCGTGCGTGCGTGCGTGCGTGCGTGCGTAGGTGCGTGCG
Organism: Alviniconcha marisindica; assembly: GCA_018857735.1. NCBI lineage: Eukaryota > Metazoa > Mollusca > Gastropoda > Provannidae > Alviniconcha > Alviniconcha marisindica. The sequence goes on from JABMCL010003905.1 coordinate 161,105, forward strand.
TGTATGCGTGCGTGCATCAGTGCGAGCGCTAATGCGCGATTTTTATGTAGCCTACCGTACTCGGCACATAAAGCGAAAAATGACGTCAATGCCGACCGTGACAGCCAGACAACGACAATGATGACTCAGCACCACGTTCTCGTTCCTCGTGCTATGTTGCCGGTATTCTCGTACAATATTGCTGGTATTCTCGTGTTGCCGGTATTCTCGTGCAATATTGCCAGTATTCTCGTGTTGCCGGTATTCTCGTGCAATATTGCTGGTATTCTCGTGCAATATTGCCGGTATTCTCGTGCAATATTGTCGGTATTCGTTTAGTTCTGTCTTGGAAATGCAACCATTGCTCCAAACAGTCTTTGTAAACGTTGTCTTCATCCATCTTAAGTCTCTGTTTGCTGCCCGTTTTAAGCTGTGTAAATTAAGCTTTGTGTAGTCAGAATGCTTGTGTGTGCGGGTGACCGTGTGTGTGTGTGTGTGTGTGTGTGTGTGTGTGTGTGTGTGTGTGTGTGTGTGTGTGTGTTCGCGCACGTGCTCAGAATAGTCTCTATGGACAAGATTTTCCGCTTTACACTACTTTAATTATCTATTATTATTAAAGGTCCAGATAAAGCAACGCTGGACATCTCCTCTGAAACCTTCTGCCACAATGAAAAGGACCCTTAAAAAAATTAAACGTTTGTCCCCCCCCCCCCCCCCCCTCATCTATTTTGATCTCATCTGACACAGCCGTGTGAAAAGCAGTCAAAAGCAGTCAAAACCATCTCAGTCAGTCACGAAGAAACCCTAGTCAAGACAATCAATGAAGTCCACAACACAAAACACTCCATCCCAGATATGAGTACATTAACAGTGAAAGGATCAGGGCCCTATACTGAACATTTACTTCCCGAAGGAGTGGGTGGATTAGCCCTGATATTATAACCCTATGTGTTCACATGTGTGGCTGACTGGGTTCAAAGTACCAACTAACTAACTAACCGAAAGAGTGGAATAAAATATGACATTTCCCTAGTAGCCTCCATCTTGTACTCAGCAATATAGCCCACTGACTGCATGTACATACCAGCCGTAGCTGACTGACATCTGCGTCTGGGCGAGAGCTTCATGAATTGGGGGGGTTGTTATAATAAATCAGACCTCCATCCCGGCTACTGTGAGCTGGTTTGGCCTAGCGGGAAAGGTGTTAGGCTGGTAAGCGGAAGGACCTCGGTTCGATACCGCTTCGGCTCTCCATTCTCTTCAAAAAGGTTGTGGTTTGTGGACACTGTCTTGTGACTTTGTCCATCACTTTCTACTGAAACATTAAAATGGCTCTCATCGCTGCCCGCATAGTTCAGGACCTGTGTGAGAGTCGAGGTGGCCGTCCTGGGCTGTCCGTCCTAACGAGCCTTCTGGTTTCCGTGGACGTAAAGCTATATTGAACTATGCTTCGGCATTGGTCACAGCTTGTCCTTAATATGTCAACTGACATCTGAGGACATTAAGCATCACTTCATCATCGTTGCCCATCTTAATGCAGAAGTCATTCTGGTGGTGACAGTGTAGCGATAGGTATATATAATCTCCCTCTCCCCTCACCTCCATACCCCCTTCCCCCCCTTACTAATAAGCCTTATGGTTTCTGTGGACGTTAAGCACCGTGTTTACTTACTTAATTCCCGGCTACTGTGGAGTCAGTATACTGTGTAAGCTAGTCACCATAGTCACATTTCCGTCTCCCTTTCTGGGTCCAGACCTGGGCAAGTTAGCACTGAGTAGCAAAAGAAAAAATATATGTTTACAGCCCCAAAATGAAAGATGCCAGCTGATTACAGCTCGTGTGTCATCAGGGGAGATCACTGGTGACCATTTCAGTCTGGAATATTTGGTACAAAAGTGTGGTACTTTCGCTAATTTGGTTGCACAGCTTAGTGTGCTAAATTCATAATAAACAAATGTCCCAGCTAGTGGCCTACAGCGGCAATATCTGTGTTTGAGTTGCTTCATGTAATAAATGTGGGGGGCGACGCTCAGCCAGCATATATACAAAATTAGTAATTATGTGCACACACACACACATATATAATATATATATTATTTGTCACTACCGGGTAAGGAACTTACTAGTTATGTGCATATAATTACTAATTTTGTCTTTTGACTCACAGTTAACGGCTTACTTCCGTCAAAAACACATAATTTGTAAATATCTGTATATAATTAGTAACTATGTGCATAAAATTAGTAATTATGTGCCTTTCTGCTGTTTCCAACGGCTTACTTGCGTCAAACTTACATAATTACAATTGTGTCCTTATAATTCTGAATTATGTTGAAACGGCGTAAGTGCGCATGTGCGGGCTTGTCAGCACTTCCTTTTCCTTTGTAGCAATGGCGGCTGTTGCCGACGGAATCGTGCAATTTTCCCAATGCCTGCTTGAACCAGACCCGGCCTGCGAAGTCTAACCATTTCGTGTGGCGAAGAAGTGAAAACACCTGGGTCATCACCGTGTGTGTTCTCGCGAGAAGCCACAAACACAAGGGCACACTGAACAGACGAACTACATGCTTAGCTCCCTGTCAGTGGTTCCCGATCCCCTCCGCCCTGTGTATCGCCATGTGGCATTTGATTGCCTGTGTGAACAGCCCCTGGGGCTGGGACGCAGCACGTATTTTGAGCCTTGCTCCTTAAAACGTCTTTCGTTTGAACTGGAGAAAGACGTGACACGGCAAGGACTGTCTTGAGTAACAGACCTATGTGGGCAAAGACCGAAAAAGAACTGTGCATGCTTATGCAAAGAAAGACTTTGTCAGTGCATGGTGTGTGTGTGTGTGTGTGTGTGTGTGTGTGTGTGTTGTGTGTGTGTGTGTGTTGTGTGTGTGTGTGTGTTGTGTGTGTTGTGTGTGTTGTGTGTGTGTGTGTGTGTGTGTGTGTGTGTGTGTGTGTGTGTGTTGTGTTCAGTGTGTGTGTGTGTGTGGCGAGGGAAGGTATGCGTGTGTGTGTGTGTGTGTGTGTGTGGTGTGTGTGTGTGTGTGTGTGTGTGCCAGTGCGTGCGTGCATGTGTGTGTGTGTGTGTGTGTGTGTGAGTATGTGTGTGTGCTTGCATGCGTGAGTGTGTGCGTGCGTGTGTGCGTGCGTGCGTATTTGCGAGTGTGCGTTGTGAGCAGGTTACATATGCTTGACTCAATGCGTCGGTAGCACACGTGTATCAATTGTAAATGTTGTTAATAACTGCAAAGCGCTATGAGCTCTCGGGAGAAAGGGCGCTTTGTTAATGTTAGTTATTATTATTTGTCATTTGCCCTGACCGCGTAGAAAAAAAAATCGTTTCACTTACAGTATAAACCATATTTTGTGACATAAATATTCAAAAATCCATTTTATGATCGAATGGTCTTTTTTTCTCTCAGTATAACAACAATAAAAAATAAATAAAAAATAAAAATAAATAAAAAAACAAAAAACAAAGAGGAAAAAGTCTTGAGCCGTAGGAGGCGGAGAAGAAAAATAAAATGATGGAAAATGTTTTAAGGCGCTTTTTATTCAGAAATACAAAATGCTTTTCGCTGAACAGCATGGTGAACAGTAAGACGAACAGAGACCAAGCTGCTGAAATAAGTATTTGGATCATAATGACCCCCCATCCCCTCCAGGACACACACACACACACACACACACACACACACACGCACGCACGCACGCACGCACGCACGCACGCACGCACGCACGCACGCACGCACGCACGCACGCACGCACGCACGCACACGCATACACACACCACAGAGAGACAGACAGACAGACAGACAGACAGATAGACAGACAGACAGACAGACAGAGAGAGATACCCACTCACGCCCAAGCTCGCATGCGCCTCTCACAATAAATATGCATACAGTGACAACGTCCCTGACAGTATACGTGTCAAATAGCAAAGCATCTGACAGGTCATATATATAAATATATGCGTGCGTACGTACGTGCGTGCGTGCGTGTGCGTGTGCGTGTGTGCGTGCGTGCGTGTGCGTGCGTGTGTGTGTGTGTGTGTGTGTGGCAATATATATGCAGCAGGCCCACAGTAACAAGAAATAACCTCCGCTGACATGGCACGCATGCAGGAAGCAATGGCTGCATGAACCTTTCGCCGATGTTGAAATGATGTTGCGGACTGTGCGATGTCATGATCTAATTTGTCCTTCATCAGTCAAATGGGGCTGGCAAGAATACGGAGAACACAGGCAGGTGTAAAAGGGAGGTGGGGGGACGGGAGGGGGGGCGGGGGGAAGGGGGGGGGGGAGGGGAAACCACAATTAACCTGCATGTGGTGTCTGATCTCATAATTATTCAACCACATGCAAAATTTGTTCAGTTTAATCTGATGCATACGTTCGTACATAACACTAGTAGATATATCAACGAAGTTTATCCTCTGCAATAACACTGCGTTATAATACACATACTGAGACTTTGGCTATTCCGAGTGAAGCTTGCACAGTTTTTAACACTAATATTACATGTGGTATTCACTCTGGCGCGCACACATGGGAAATAGACACAGGAAGAGGCAGCGCTCAAAGACTTGCCGCAAAAGGACGAGACGTGGCCCTCGTCAGTCCGACAGAAAGACCCACACTCCAAGCACTGGTTTACGACATCCTTCCTTCAACCACTGCCGTATTTAGTTACGCCATAGGGTCCAGAAAACTGTCAGCTAACGAGCAGTTTTTTTGTTGGTGCTCAAACAGTAGTAAGTTTGTCGTGACAAACAACTCAAATAAAACAAGGAGTGCCATTTATAGCCGCCAGCAAAGTTTACACCAGCACAACTAAAACCACAATCGTTTGAATCGAGACGGAGCTCTTTTTCTTTTTTTACCCGGGGTGGATGCGTCTCTTGTTTACGTGCGTGCTTTGGCGCTAGGTTTGCTTCTACAGTCGTATTAGTACCTAAACCTTACGGAGGGCGCTGACCGCGTCGCTGGACAGCTGCGCGGAGATAAAGAGCGCCCCTTCAGTGGCGTAACTAAATCTGGCGGAGTTTGGAGGAAGGTGCCGGAAAGCGATGCTCGGAGCGTAAGAAAGACCAACACTGCAACCGTTTCCGAGGCAAGATATTGGAAGAACTTCCGAGAGACAACGTAGAGCGCATTCCCGGCCGAGCGTGTTGCTGCCATCTTAGAAGGAAACGTCTATTAATATGCTTTTAATGAATAAGATAACGTTCAAACCAAAGGAACTGAGCAACTGGCGTGTGGCGGCCAGTGTTTCCGGTGGCGAAAAGCGGATAAGGATTTCAGTCGCCTGTGTAGGGGGACGCTAAAACAACCGACAACAATTAAGAATAGACATAAAGTGTACACGTGAAGCGAAAGCAGAGCCGGTGCAAAGAAGCCACTGTCTAACATGTTCCGGCGTCTGACTATTTTGCAACCCTGAAGGAGGTAAGTTGAGTGAACTCAACGCTTTTAATTCCGTTCGTTGACAGGCAGCTGACAACGATTTCAGAATGGGCAAGTTGAGAAAACAACAGATAATTCTCCTTTTTAAAAGCGAGTAAAAAGAAAAAAGAAAAAGAAAAAAAAGACAACCACTAAAGAGAAGTAAAACTTGAATACAGCACTAACACAGTACTTAATTCCCACCAGGGGAAGAAGAAACAAGACCAGTGCATGACCTAGAAGTCAGAGTGAAAGGATCTGGGTGTCTTTGAAGCGTTGTGACTTTGGTGGTGTCAATCCAGTGTTTCTGATGACAGGCACTTGACAAGGATTTCATTAGGGCGGGGTAGAGATGGGTTATGCGCCAAGACATTGCCCCCCTTTGTTTGTTAAAGAAGGCTGCTTTCGTGAACCGAGCTTGTCGCCAGTGTCAGTCTCCGTCACAAAGGCCCTTGCTTCGCCGTTTCAGTCAGTCCCAGCTCGCCGTACGCTTGATGTTGGCACAGAATCAAAATACGTAACGTCGACGATACGCGCCTCTGTGTTAAATCGCTGTGAGACAAGTGTTATTTTGCCGCATCAGCCGACCGGTGCGATTTATGATAAGTCCTGAAAATAATTTTCAATACACAAGGGAGTTAATCAGTGCTCGAAAGACGTCACATAAGACCTCAGTCACCCACGGTAACTCTCGCCTGGCATGCGCGCAAATACAAGGTACATAAACTCCACCAGAGGTACATCGTCAAAATTTCCGGGAAATCATAACGAATAGCTATGGCACCAGCCATGTAACAAGAAAACGGCGCTAAAAGTACACACTTCGGTAGATGTTCAAAAAAGATAGTTCGGGAGCTGTGTGTGAGAGTCGAGGTGGCCGTCCTGGGCTGTCCGTCCTAACGAGCCTTCTGGTTTCCGTGGACGTAAAGCTATATTGAACCATGCTTCGGCACTGGTCTCAGCTTGTCCCTAATATGTCAACCGACATCCGAGGACATTAAGCAACACTACCTACCTCCCATGTTCAGAAACAGCTTGTGTAATCCTACAATCAATCACTCTGGGTCGCATATATATACGACTAGAGCGTGCAGTGGGCCTGCTCGGAAGCTGAAAATAGCGTTATATAATCGTCACTGTGAAGTGCTTAGGGATCATTTCGAGATGAGGCAAGTGTTCATATAATATACTACTAATAAAAAATACTCATGAAGTACGCCGTTCCAGTTGAGACGTAAGCTATGGCTGCTATTAGATGGACTTCACCGTTCTAATTTATTACGAAACGGCAGCCTTTCTGTGAATAAAGCGATTGGCTAATGATTGTACGAAGTTGTTTTGCATGTTGTGTTTTGTCCTAATAAATAGCGTTGTTTTGAACCTTTCGTGTGTTTGGATCTTATACGAAGTTGTGCAGTCACCGCACCGTAAATCCTTTGAAAACAACAACAAATAATAATAATAATGATGGATGTTGAAAGAGTGGGTCTTGGTTGTAAGTTTACAGGTTGTTGTTGTTGTTGATGTTTTCATTAAATTCACTGCAGAATCATCTTTGGTGACAAGACTGAGATTCGTCCTGCAGTTTAGTTAATCACCATGAGAAAGAGATTATAACTACTAAATCAAGAGGCGAACCTTTCAGTATTTATTTGCCCTTTGATGTAAAGCGTTAAAAAACAATAATAATAAAAAATAAAAAACAAAAACAAAAAAATAAAAAACTGTTTTTACATTGAAATTTCCTATGTCCTCTGCTCACTATCTCCTTCCTCCTCGCTTTTCGACACTCTTCCTCCAAGGGAAGATGTCGTAAACCAGTGCTCGGAACTGGTATCTCGAACTTTAACCCTTTTACTGCCATGACGTCATTTGAAAACAACCAATAAATGTACGAAATTTGAAATCATTAAGCCCTGTTGTTTTCTCGTTCGCATTAGCACGTGAAAGGATTTTCATCAAAACGCGCAACATTGAAATCAGATTTGTTATAAGACCGGAAAATATACTGTTTGCAGGCGCGTGTATGAACTTTTCAGCCCGGAAATTTTACAGGCTGGGGCAGTGAAGGGTTTAGTGAGTACGTGCTCGTGGTAGGCTGAATACGCCATCGTGGCACTACACGATAGCGTCACTTTTTCACACGTGGAATCGAGAAGCGGTAAACTGGGAAATGGAGATCGACTGGAAACGATCAATTGGAAACGGTAATTGGGGGAAACGGTGACTTCGGGGATATGGCTACTGACAGTTCCGGGGAACTGAAACGGTGGTCCGCCTCGCCCCAAATACACCGTCTTCTCAGTCTGCCACACGAAGGTCACATGTTTTGTGGCTTTTTACACAAACAACAACGAAACTCAGAAAAGCGTCGGGTTTGGGGTGGAAGTGTTTTGGGTGAGAAAACAACAACAACAACAACAACAACAACAACAATAACGAACTGGCCAGGCGCAGAAAGGGAAGCTGAGAGGGGAGGAAGCCCAGCTGTCTGTGCTGATTACGACATGCAGTAAGTAAATATGGTGCTTAACGTCCACACAAACCATAAGGCTTATTAGGGACGGGGAGGGGAGGGGGGGGGGGGTATCGAAGTGGGGAAGAGGGAGATAATATACCACCAGAATGACTCCTGGGTTAGGATGGGCAGCCATGAGAGCCATTTTAATGTTCCATTAGTTGTGAGGGACAAAGTCACAAGACAGCGTCCGCAGACCACAACATTTGAAGAGAGAGGAGAACCGAAGCGGAATCGAACTGAGGTATTTCTGTTTACCAGCCTAACGCCTTACCGCTAGGCCAAACCGGCTCACATTACGGCATGCTGATGACGATGAAGTGTTGCTTTATGTCCTCAGATGTCAGTTAACATATTAGGGACAAGTTTTGACCAATGCCGAAGCAGGAGCAATAAATCTTTACGTCCACGGAAACCAGAAGGCTCGTTAGGACGGACAGTCCAGGACGTCCACCTCGACTCTCACACAGCTCCTGAACCATGATTACGGCATGCAGCTGTAGTTCACGCTTTATAGCTACGGGTACAAAGCCAAGGACATCACACCATCGATCGCCTGGAGGAGAGAGGCATGGAAAAAGGAACCGCTAGACGATCTTCTTTGAAAGGACGAGAGAGGGCCATCGTCAATCAGACGAACATTGGAACTACTTCAAAGGCGACACTGGGGAAACTGCTCAGAGACGGGGTGAAGAGCATAGGGCTTTTCCGAGCTCATAGATACCATCTTGAACTGAACTGAAGTGCACGTTCTGCATCAGTTGACAGGGTACTAAAAATAGCAGTTCTCATTACGTGTGGTGGTAGCAAACACCCCTTCACGCCACGAAGTAAAATCTCTCTCTCTCTCTCTCTCTCTCTCTCTCTCTCTCTCTCTCTCTCTCTCTCTCTCTCTCTCTCTATATATATATATATATATATATAGATAGATAGATAGATAGATAGATAGATAGATAGATATAT
>JABMCL010003905.1:177500-180000 GCA_018857735.1 Alviniconcha marisindica
TTCAACACCACGTTCACACACTCACGGACGCGGAAAGACACATACACACACGCGCGCGCGCGCGGCTCGTTGGGTTGGACAGTCCTTCGGATGTGGCGGCGTCGTGAACCGGAGCCTTCCCAGTTTCACCTTGTTGTGTGGACGGTCTTCGGTCAGAAGCGACGTCACTGATTAACGGTTGTGGCAACTGACTCCTCTTCTTAGTGACACGCTCGCGGGTGGTGGGTGACCTTTGTCACAAACCGTTGTGCAACATTGGAAACAGGTGCGGTCGGGTCGCGACTACAGGCAACAACAAAACGGCTTCTCCTTCTTCCCTTTCTTTTTTTCCTTCCTTCCTTCTTTCTTTCTTGTCTTGCCTTGCTTGCCTTTCCGTTCTTTTTTCTCTTCGTCTCTTTTCTTCCTTCTTCTAATGCACCGTTCTCTGTCTCGTCGCCTACAAATTCAAAAGAAAAACCGACATCTGCGCTGCTGACGACTGTCAAAGCATACTGTTACCGATGACACGGCCAGAAGGAAATGTTGGACAGCTGTTAGCGCTAGGGCCCGGTGAGCGCAGGACCTCAGACCTCCAACCACGTTTCCACGCCACCGTGGAAGAAGGGAGTGAGGGATTAGAAGGCGAAGCGAGACGCCGAGCGGACAAGGAAAAGGGGGAAGGACGCCGCAGACAATTATGAATGATATGACAAAAGAAAGACCTCGGGGTGAAAAGCGACACTTAAACGGCGTCATATTCAATTGTCCTCTCCGCTGCAGGACCCGACGGTGCGTGTGCGGACGGACATGCACAGTCGACTCTTCGGGAAGCGAGGCACCGTTGCGGGACCCGGATATACTATGGAGAGAGAGAGAGAGAAAAAAAGTATTAAAAAAAAAGTTGTTGTTTTTTTTAAACAAAGAGAAAAGAAAGAGAGAAAAAAAAGGGGGAAGCAAACAAACAAAAACAAACAACACAAAAATGAGCAGAAAAACAAGCCAGAAATTAGACGTGTAGACAGATGGTGACGGCAACAGTTGAGAGGCCAAACTTAGACGGAGAAGAAGGGGGGGTGGGGGGGGGGGGGGGAGAGAGAGAGAGAGAGAGAGAGGGCGGGGACAGACGGAGGGGGCGGGTGAGGAAGAGGAGGAAGAGGAGGAGGGGAGGAGGAAGAAGGAAAGGGGTGAAGGGGGGAGGGGGGGGGGGGGGGGCAAGGTGTGTTGGTCCAAGGGCTGAACGCGTGCCGACAGGTAGCAGAGGGATGACGGGAGCATCCTGGGCCGCATTCCTCCCAGCAAGACGAGCGGGAGTCACTGAGCTAGCGCAGACTTGTTGCCGGGCTCGAGGCTTAAGGCTTACAAGGGGAGAGCGTCTCGAGAAATACCGCCAGTGGCCACCGTCCTGGGCCCGCAGCAATTAATGTACAAAGGGGAACAAAAGTAGCTCTGTTGTTTTTACACGGCGTGGTCCGTACAGCCAGCCCCTGCTCCAACGCGTCCTGTTGGGGAAACGTAGGGGGAAATGGGTTTTACGACATTAGTGTCAGATACGACCAACTGCGTCTAGTCCCATTTGTTGAAGGCCTGTACGGCCTATCCATGGTAATAATCGTTGGGCAGGATCGACGTCCCGATGCTTAACTACATAGCCTAGGCAGTCTTCATCACTGAAATTCGCCCTGGGCTTCAAGACGCATAACGTTACGGGAGGGAGGCGGAAAAACAAACAGAAATACTAAGCACATGAACGAACGGACAAATAAAACTCACATACGTTTACACACATCTCTCTCTCTCTCTCTCTCTCTCTCTCTCTCTCTCTTTACGTGTACAGCTCTATCTCTCTCCATGGCGTACAAAGAGAGATAATCAAAGCACGCATGCAAAGGGAATGAACTAGATCTAGCTTCAACGGAGAGTAACGCACTCCTTTTGATGAACTAGATCCTTTTGATGAAGTAGATCTAGCCGGCGTCTGCCGTTTGTGTCTGATTGTGTGACTGAGTGTGTTGTTGCGAGCATTGCCTGAGCGATTTATCCATGGCATTTCCTTCACACTGTCGCATTGCTATGTTACATTCACCTTTTGATGTCTATCAATGTCCAGTTCTGTGAGGTTTGTTTCTTTGAAGAAGGTAATGACGACGAGGACGATAATGATGATGATGATATTGGAGATGATAATAATGACGACGACGACGATGGTAATAACAACGAGGAACTGCTCATCAGCACAGAGAGACGAGCTGTTGCTACTCATGAAGACGGGGATGGTACCAACGACAAAGGCCAGGAAGTCAGCAAAGAAGGTCGTGATGTGATAATAGTGATGATAGTGATGGAGATAAAAACTCACCAGCACAGAGTTTGGTTGGTGACACTGAAGAAGACAGAAGTGGTACAGATGCCCAACACCATGCAGTAAGTCAGTGAAGCAGGTGATTATTGGCGGTGACGACAACAATGTGGACGACGATGATGACTACGACGATGATAACGGCGGTCGACTACTCAATAGCGT
>JABMCL010003905.1:185000-242500 GCA_018857735.1 Alviniconcha marisindica
TCAGACTGACATCTCTCAAAATCATTTTTAGATGTATACATATTTAATGTAGACTAGATGTTAATCACTGTTACCATAAAAGTACTGTACACTGTATGATTATTTTACACTTTAGCACTTGTTAGGAACAGCTTTGATGTTGTTTTAAATATATATTGTATTATATTCAAAGCATGTGTAGTTTTTACCAGCCAGTGCTGCAGTATAATGGGGTGTAGAGACCTTTTTCTTCTGCTTATATATATATGCAGATGGATATTTTTTCATTCTGTGCAGATGGCATCACATGATGATGACAGGCTTGACTTCAACAAACTGCAGAAAGAGTTGGATGCAGCAGTGGAGCAGGATGCTAGATACTGGCGTGAGAACGATGCCAAAATCCGTGCTGTCAGCACACAGCGAGTTGCCACATACGAGGAGTTCAAGTAAGTTTGCTAGGACTAAAATAATAGCAGTTCAGGGCTGCCAGTCACTCACACATTTCAACCAATCAGACCATCACAATTACTGTTTCATGGGGATAAAACCTGAAGAATGGCTGCCATATTTTTCAGAGTTCAGGAGCTGTGTGAAAGTCGAGGTGGCTGTCCTGGGCTCCCCATCCTAACAAGCCTTATGGTTTCTGTGGATGTAAAGCAACACTGAACCATGCTTAGGCATTGGTCACAGTTTGTCCCTAATATGTCAACTAACATCCGAGGACATGAGGCTGTACATCATCATCAGCCATATTTTTCTCATAAGCCAAAAGCGTAAGCAGTGGAGTAAAAGACAGTTGATTAAAAAACAACACTAAAACAAAAAACAGTCTTTAAAAATGTGCAATGATGCATGTTCATGAGAGATATGTTACACCCACACTCGTTTGAATGCTGAATCACTCAAATCATAGTGCATTCCACCAGACAACACAGTACCACTTGGTGGTCAGATCTAAAGCTTGTGAGGGGAAATGGCTTAGAGCTTAGCAGCATGGAATCTTCTATAAAGGAAGGATGAAACATTATCAACCAGGCAGTTTCAACAGAAGAGTATATATGTGTGATTACCAGCATGCATGTGCATGCCTTAAACATTTTCCGCTGAAATCTTACCTTCATCTGTTAGGAGGTACATATACTGAAACTAGGTTTTTGTCAAGAGTTTGGCCAGTTTTGTATTTGAATACACTTCGTCTTGATCTGGTCAGGACATTTATATCATTTGTGAGCTCCTCATTCGGTTGCACAATTTGTAGCAAAGAAAGATGATTATGCAGACTGACCCTTTGTTGTTGGTATTTAGAAAATAAATGGCAGGTGAGAGTTACCGTAGGTGATTCAGGTCTTTGTTGTACTTGTGTTACATATTTCCAGTGGTGATGAACTCCCTTGTGTTCAGATCAACTTTGTGTAAATCATTGTTTCTTGTCAGAATTTAAAAAAAAAAAAAAATTAAGTGGGAAAGCTGAGCTGTTTTTCTCAAGGGAAGTCAGCTGTAACATGAGTTGTGTAACCCAGATTTCTGTCCTTGGTAATTTTGTCTCATAAATTTGCATGGAAGCACTTTTTTTGCTTCTGCAGTTTCTTTTTATGTTTGCACACATGTAGCATTCAGGAGAAAACAAAATTTCCATCCAAAGGACCACTGAACCCCCCCCCCCCCCCCCCACCCCCCATTGAAAAATTGGCAAGCAGAGGTTACTGCTAAAATCAGGATTCAAACTCACAACCCAGAACCCTTAACCACACCACCTTCCTGTATAGAACTGGGCCTTAAGAAAAGCCAGTCCTGTCTTTTACAACTTTCTGTATTGTGCCTGTGAAATAGTTTCAGTGTTGCTTTAGATGGAAAGCCACTGCATTTGTAGATTTGAAAAACACACAAAAAAACTTTATTTACTCTGGCACAAGCTCTACTGTCAAAAGATTTGCCAAATGATTTGCAGATATTGAATATTTACTGACCTGTGATTTAAATGCTTTGATAGTACACACATATATATATATATATGTATGTTTGATTTATTCAGTACATTTATCTAGGTGTGATTTATTTGTACACTTGACAGACAAGTGCATGCCACTGTAAAGATCAGTTCCATGGTTTTAGCAGGGACTAGTTCCAGTGGTTCTTGGATAATCGTCGTGTTGAAAGATGGTGATCTGTAGCCGAGAGTTGTCCATATGTCATCACAAGTACCCCTTTTATTTTGTTCAGAGAGTTAGTGGCAGGCTCCCACCTGAAGCCACTGAACAAAGGGGACCATATCGACACAATCAAGGAGATTTCTAAACACCCTTGGAATCCTGCTGCTTCCCGCAATAAGCAGAGCCCCAGCCATGATGCATCCAACACACAGCCACAGACTGCGCAGGTATGCTGTCATTAGTTTGCAGCTTCATGAACTTTATTGTTTCAGTGTTGTTTGGTGTTACAGGTGACCCCCTCTTTAAAAGAGACCACCCTAAAAAAAATAAAGTTTTTCTTAAGACCATCCTAAAACAGCAAGTAAAAGTTCACTTTCAGTACCATCCTAACTGTAGCCAGAGAAACTTCAATATTAAGATGAAAGTATGTGTACTTTCATCTTAATATTGATACTTTCATCTTAATATGAAACTTCAGTATTAAGATGAAAGTATGATGGGTACTTTCATCTTAATATTGATACTTTCATCTTAATATTGAAGTACTTCCAAATATTTTTAGGATGATATTAAAAGTGAACGTTGTTAAAAGATGGCAGCTTTTATAATAATGAAATGTAATAAATTAGCTTTTTGTAGCATTGTATCTATCCCAACAAGGGGGAGCACAGCTCACTTGACAGGTACAAAAACAAAATGTGTGGTGAATATGTATTGATGTGTAAATCGAAGATGTCCAAATTTGAGTGGACTATCTTTAGCACATTGAAATCATCAGACTTCACCATCTTGTTTTCATCGTCTTCAGGAGACGAAAGTGCCCAAGACGGGCCAGGAATTTGCACGAGACTGGCAGCGGCACATCAAGTCTCCGGAGCAGCGGTATGCCTACCTCATGAACTGCGGCGCCTCCCACCTGGCGGAACTATTCAAAACAGAAGTCAGCTTTGGGCTGCTGGGAGACATTCTAGCAGCATTGACCATATTCGATAAAAAGGATACAGCTTCTGTGCTGGGCATTCTCAGCAGCCTCAAAGCGTCGTCAAGGTTTTCGTTGTCACTGCAGTTTCTTAGCAAGAAGGAGATGGAAATATGTGCGCAACTCTTTGAGAGACTGCTACAGGTTACAGAAGAGGAGGATGTTGCCGAATTCAAAGGAACAGTGTCAGAGCTCAGAGACAAGTATCTGCCTTCATAGCTAACAGTACGGTGTTGGAGTGCTGTGCCTCTGTTGAGAACTTTGGGTAAAAGAAAATCAACCTTATAAAATGTATACATTACGGGAACTAGCCTTTTCAAAGCATATTTTGGCCACTGGATAGAACGATCAAAATAGAATTAGAGTTTACTTTAGGATGTCCTATTGATTTAATGACAAATTTTGCAGTTGTTTTTAGTGTGGTATACGTTTGTATCATTCAAGGCCAAACATGAAAGAGACCACAGCAATAAGCAAGCTATGTGCTGTACATCTGATCCCACTAATAGTCATATGAAACTCATTGTCTAATTTAGAAGTAAAACCAACAGCACATTTTCAAAGACATTTTTTAATTGTACTCAGTGATCATGCTAGACATTTTTCAAACTGGTGTGGTCTATAAGGCGGTGAAAGTAGCTCATGGAAACTGGTCATACAGTCACTGTAACCGGTCAGTAACCAAAGCTGCAATGCTGATCTTAACCAGGAAAATACTGGAAATTGCTGGTTAACATGAACTTTGGTACCACATTTTTCTTTCATTCTCCTCTAGTTCTACCTGTTATACAAAGATGTTTTGAGATGGGTACTTCCTTTAAATGCTACCTCTGGCTCAATGCATTTTGTCGCAGACCTCAGAAATATGGCTTATAGTTTACGCAATGCTGGCAGCTGCATTGTGTAAAAACAGATGGAATTACTGTTAGCATGAGCATGCTTGATCAGTGAAATGTTGGTGGATTTGCATGAGGCCAGCAAGCTCTCTGCTGAGAAACTACAACTATTGAAGGTTCCCCAGTTTAGCCTAGATTGTTATAATTTTGCCAGGCCTTGCATGTTTCACCTACAGCCAGGATTCCGCCCATTTAATATGTGTCTTCCTGGTGCATTCATCTTCATTTTTCTTAATCCTCTTTGATGACATGTTTAAGACTTTTGTTTGATTTTGTTTCTCCCCAATATCTTTGGGTAAAGAAAAACAGTCATGTTTTGATGAAATATTTCTTTGCATATTGACCAGTTATTATTACTTTTGTGTGTGTTTTTGTAGTTGTTTGATATTGCCATGCTATATTTTGCCTTAATGCATACAACCCAGTGGGCAGTGATAATATCAAGTGACACTGACAAACAGGCTGGAATCATCAGCTTTCACTCACTTGCACACAAAATCTCCAAAACCAACCATTGTGGCTGTCATGTTTATTGTTGGACCACAGTCTGAATGATGGGAGTGATTGTTTTTGATGGGTGGATGAAATGATGGGCATTATCATTGTGATGGGTGGATGAAATGATGGGTGTTATCGTTGTGACAGGTGAATGCTTGTTACAGTCATGACCATAGTGATGGATGGATGCTCATGAATGGTATTTACAGTCATGGTAATCAAAAATACTTCTGTGGCAATGGAGTGAACCCCACCCCCTCCTGGTGTTTGATGATGTATGAATGACTGTTTCAGCAAACCAATGACATAATTTACACATGATCAGATTTTCTAAAATATTTCCA
The DNA here is from genome assembly GCA_018857735.1 of Alviniconcha marisindica. Lineage (NCBI taxonomy): Eukaryota > Metazoa > Mollusca > Gastropoda > Provannidae > Alviniconcha > Alviniconcha marisindica. Next base: position 189,850 of record JABMCL010003905.1, read on the forward strand.
GAGAACACATGAATTCTGAAATAGCTACGAAACCAATGACAACTGAAAGTCACCAGAACAGAAATACAAAACAAACAGCATGATTTGTGTGGTGAACATGAACACGAATGAGGCTTCAAACATGACTGATGATATGACAGGTATAAAACCCTTCACAACATTGAACCATTCATCTTTTCACAAACACATTCTTGATACTTAAACCATTTTGTACAAAGCATTTTCCCCCATCAAAATCCATTTAATTCAGTACTGTTGGAGGAAAAAGTTGGTAAGTTTGAAAAAAAAATGCACTGTATTGAGATAATTTTAACACAACAGCTAGGAGAAAAATATCAACTCAAGGCCACTATATGCTTCCTTTATGAATGTACATTAAACACAAACAGATTGAAGAAAAGGAACCTAAAACTAGAATACTTCAAACATATACTACATGAACAGAAAATGCTTACAGGCTAACATGGTTAAAAACTGGAGAAACAACTTTAAAATGATAAAACAGTATGAATTCAAAGACTGTGAGGCAGAACCACATAAAACTATGCACACAATTATGTACATCATTAACAGAGGAAATAAAACACAAGTTTTTGCCAATACATGAGAGAGAGAGAGAGAGAGAGAGAGAGAGAGAGAGAGAGAGAGAGAGAGAGAGAGAGACAGACAGACAGACAGACAGACAGACAGAGAAAGAGAAAGGAAGAAATAAAAATGTGCTAGATGTTGCTGAGTGCCTGGTGACTGAGATTCTCAAGGCTGAAAATGCAACTGTAAAATAGTGTGACAGAGGTACAGCAAACAATCCTGTCTACAAAATCACTGTGCAAGTAACAAATAATTCCATATCAAAATGATTACATGGGACAGGCAGGATGTGGCTCTGCTGGTGGAGTGATGGACCCAAAAGCCATGCATGGGTGCTGCTGCTGTAGCAGGTTGGACTCCCTGGTGCAGCAAGGGACTTTTCTCCCAGTTGAGTTTTAGTGCACCCCATGTGCAACTGCATGCATCACCATCAAAAATTCCAAGCACTGGCAGCCATACCATAATATGGGCAGAAAAATATAGTACATTCTGTTAGGCATGGGTAGAGCTGCTCTTGTGGCTGCTGTTGTCTTGCTCAGAAAAGATGACTAAAATTTCCCACCAGGGATAAATGGAAAAATAGAAGAAACCCCCCCCCAGCAGAGACCAGTTTCATTTACTCTTCTAACACAAGACTGTCATGGAAAGTGCAAGTTGAGTACAATGTCCGCTCATATAACCATTCTATTTCCCTCAGTCTTAGTCAATTTCATTCACTCTTCAACCCCACAGAGACATGGAGCCTGTGCCTACAACTAAACTGACCAAGACTGTTGTGGAAAGTGCAAGCCATGTACAACATCCACTCATTTAGCCATTCTATTTCCCCCATATTAGTTTCATCCACTCTTCTACCACAGAGACATGGGAACTATGCCTACATGTAGACCAATCAAGACTCTCACAGGATGTGCAAGTCACATACACTGTCCAATCATTTAACCCCTAACCTCAGTCATTTTACATTCAGTCCCCCCCCCCCACCCCCCCCAACAGGCACTAGCTGTGATGCACTTCCAGAGTTCCATGTTTATATGAGATTTACTAATTCTACGCTGTCTGCCTTTTGAGAAACTTTTGCCAGCAGGTAATGCTGCACTGCGGTAAAAACACCAAAGCAAAACCAAAAAGGAGTCGAGGTGGGTTGAGGAAGAAGAGACTTGCGTATAAATACTTGCACTTCATTAGCTTACACAATTATGACTTTGTGGCAGTCCAAGGCATGGTTTGCTTTAGAAGTAATATACTCACTTAAAAGCTCAAACATTTCATTCCGATACAAAAAAACATTTTAAAAAAAATTGTGGCATCAAGTGGAAGAGATCCTTGTGCTGCCAATTCGTGATGTATCCCTGTGCACACAAGTCTCTTACCTAACCACTACATTAGTAGTGAATGTTCAAAGGGCTGCCTGTTTGACCGGCACCACTCCACTGCAGTCTGGCCTAGACAACCTCTTCTCGGTGGACGAGAATGCTCCAGAGTGGTGCAGATGGAACTTTGGGTACAGATACAACCAGTCAGAACGGCACAGAGACAACCAATCAGAACCTTGGCTTGCAGAAACTGCCCTAACATCACAGCAAACTCTGTGCCCTGAAGCTCTTTGTGGCCATTTTCAGTTACCAAGTCAGCGCGGTGTGTTGGCGAGTTTAATAGTCGTCAAAGTCATCCTCGGAATCGTCAAAGTTGTACTTGACTGGAGCCTTGGCACGGCCAGTAGCAGCACGACGAGCGACAGCAGCCATGTCCATGTCACCACCGCCCATATCACTGTCACCATCATCAGAATCCTTCTTGGCTGCTTTTTTCTAAAACAGAGTTTCGCATCATCTGAAAATGAACTTTTAATTATAAAAATACAACATAGGTGTTAAAAAGCACACTTAAAAAGAGTCAATTTACTATGGCAGATGGGGGGGGGGGGGGGGGGGGGGGGTAGACAGGAAACAGGTGATGGAGGGTGTTTACAGCTTGTGTGGGGGGGTAGACAGGAAACCTGATGGAGGGTGTTTGCAGTGTGGGTGGGGGGGGGGGGGAGGTAGACGGGGAAACAGGTGAACAGCAGTTTATTTATTTTTTAATTTTAGAGCAGCTTTGGCAGAAAGTTGAAATCAATTTTGTTATACCCCTTTTCATTTTCGGGTGACCAAAGGAAATTGGAGAGCAGCAATCTAATTTTGTATTTGAGAGTACTTTTGGCAGAAAGTTGAAATCAATTTCATTTGACCCCTTTTCATTCTGGGGCAACAAAATCCAAGGTAAAGGTGGCTGAAACTGCCAAACATCAGAAAAATCCCATGGTTTGGTTACAGCCCTGGAATGGTGTGACCTACCTTTGCAGGGGCCTTCTTTTTCTTGGGCACAAACTCGTCAGAAGCATCAGAGTCGCTGTTTTTAGGACGTTTAGCCTTGGTCTTCTTTGGCTTGCTGTCTCCAGCATCTGTACAAATTTGAAATAAAATGAATACACATCATCACACGATGTACCAGATTCATCTAGCTTCGATTTCCAATTTCTTGTTTACCACATGCAGCATTTATTAACAAGCAATGTGCATTCTATTCATGCAAAAGAAAAATCAACTCCCCATGATTATCAAAATGCACAGTACTGATAATAATGACACTGCCACTGAAAAATGTTGCTTCACTATTAACAATGGGATGGGGTCTATGACTATCTTATTAACTTAATGTTGGTAGAGTTACAGCTTGTGATACAATTATCACTATTTGCCTTCAAACCATTATCACTATTTGGCTTCAAATTATACTTGAAACTCATACATGCATTAATTAATCTTTTCTCAACAGAAGCAATCCACACAGCATGCATAGTGTTTAACAGTGAGAAATGATTCAGTTCTGGGCCACTGCAGCACTTGAGAGATCAAAGCTACAAAAACAGTCCTGCAACAGGCCATTTACAATTGTATCCATTACTGCTGCTTCAGAACACTTTAATACATGTATCTAGTATCTAAGTTACTATTAATACAACCCTAACGTACAGGATCAAAAATACTATGACTGCGAAGTTTAATGCACATATGATGTGGATATGGCTGCCAGTGCTTGCGGCTTTCATTCCCAACCATGCGTTCTGGCACAGATTTACAAGAACTCACTTTAGAGCAACATTCTGGAAAACGCAAGGAATCCTGATCACATGATTAAATTAACAGTAGGTGATGCAGAAGCTAGCTTGCAAATGGCACCATTTTTATTGTGTTTGGGACTTCTAAATACCCCCCCCCCTCCCCCCCCCCAAATCACTGAGTTTTCAGGGTGTGTTGGACCTCAGTGCCAAGATGGTGGCATGGCACTTCAGTACAGATGATGGTTTGGGTATCTAGGTGATGTGGATCAAAGTGACAAAGAAAACAAGCTTAACCCCTTCACTACCATGATGCCATGAGAAAATGACCAATAAATGTGGGAAATCTGAAACCCTCACGCCTGTTCTTAATTGGGTGAATGTTTGTTCGCGAAGCTAGTTGGAAGTATTCGGCGAAGCTAGTTGGTTCTTAATTGGGCGAACTTTTCTTCGCGAACCTAGTTGGAAGTATTCGTCGAAGCTATATTCGGGGTCCAAAAAGCTTCACTCAGCATGTTCTGGGAACATTTGCCCTATTCGACGATCATTGCCTCTGATTGGCTGAGAGCAGAGCTCTCCTGTGGATGAAGAAAAAATAAAAATAAAAATGGGTGACACTGACAGTGTCGCTAGGTTCTTCACTCACTTCGGATGGAATTTGTTGACTTGTGGGAGGCGCAGACTTGTCTCGGAGACCCAGAATGAGATAGTAGTTAGTTGAATTACCCTGTGAGGGGTGATTAAAGTATATTGACTTGACTTTAGCCTATATTTTCGATCATGCTGTCTGCTGCGCATCTGCCGCAAGTTCGGGCCGAAGCTTGCGTCTCATTACAAGCCAGTTGAGAACGAAGTAAAGTTTGGACTGTCTGAACCATGTTCGGCGAACTAAAAGTTCAATTAAGAAATGAATCATAGTTCGTCGAACCGTCTGAAGTATGTTCGGTGAACACTGGCTTGTGAAAGGATTTTTGTCAAAACACATAGCACTGAAAGTAGATGTGTTATAGGACTGAAAAAATATACTGTTCACGGGCGTGTCTCTGCATCATTAACCCGGGAAATTTTACAGGCTGAGGCAGTGAAGGGGTTAAAGAAGTGGGGAATGCTGAGGTCAACTTGGATGACATGAGAGGCAGTGACAGTGACTATCCAGAAGGAAGTGCTGAGGAGGCTGAATGAACCCAGTGCAAAGAGGGGTGGAGGGCATCGTTATGGGACAAAAATGTGGTGCAGTATGGTCGTGGTTATGGTAGGGGGTGAGGACAAGCACATGGTGCCGATAAAGAACAGCTATGTCGCAATCACACTTTATGGCCTCTGGTGTTTCTGTGTGATTCTATTTCAAGTTAGGTGCTGTACTCCTAAAATTTGTAAAACCGATGAAAAGTGCTGGGAGTCAATGGGTTAAGGCTCTCTGAGGGTTTCCAGACAACACGATCATGCAATGTTCATAAACAGTAAAATACAGTTACTGAGCATAGCAGTTCAAACAACATGCAGAAACTAGCTTTCCCAAAATATGTGTTGTTCAACAGAAAAAAGAAACAGAAAAAAAGGCTCAAAATCACTCAAAACACTAGCAGTAATGTTTCATTTGTCACAGTTTTAATACAACTGTAAACTTCAGTCTGTCTTGCCATTTATTTGGATTTGAGTGTGAGTGGAATGGACAAATAAACAGAACAAAACAAACAAAAAATGACAAACACAACAAACTAACCAAAAACACCTGCAAACAATTGAACCAGAGGTTTTATGGTAATAAGGACACAAAATGGTTTGAACACATCATATGATCAGGTAAACCAACAAAAATGGCAGGAGTGCAAACAGTGTAGAGTTTGGAGGATTACTTTCTTCTGAAGTGGGGCATTTGTAAAGGTACTGTTATGAAAATTAACAAAAGTGTTCAATGTATAAACTGAAAAGAAAACATGTGCAATTTGCATCAAAAATGCACCCTGATTTTCCTATCCTAAACTAGGAAATAACCCAAATGCTGGTATAGCTTGCTCCTTTAAAGCCCAAAACCTTTTTTAACGCCAAATACTAATGAAAACAGATCATAACATATATTCACATTTTTCCTCCAAGTCAAAATAAAGAAGTTAGTTGTTAATTTATAACTAATCAAAAAGGGATTAGTGGGTACTGGCAACTTAACAACACCAAAAGCCAAAAGAAAATTGTCAGTGCTACAGAACCGAAGTTAGTACTTGGATTTAAATGTCCTGTCAACCATACAGAACAGAAAGGTCAACAACAAATAATAATTTTGAAGAAATGCTCAGCTAAAAATCACTGGACTTGACCAAACCTTCTCTAGCTTGTGGTTTTGCAGGGGGACTGGACTCAAATATTTCGGGATCACTCTCATCAGTCCAATTATAAGTCTCTGGTTTGGACTGTGAGGCTTCAGCTGCTCTGCTTTTAAACATGTCAGCTATGGATGGCTGTTTTGCGTCTGCTATTGAGTGGACAGCAGGGAGAAAAAGAGAGAAAAAAAATAAGCCAAAGCATGCATGACAAATCTAGAAAGCATCCCAGAAGAAATGAATCAAATCACAACAGCACTACACCAGTATATGTCTATTAACACAGTAAATACTGATATAGAAACAAAAACAACAGCACTGAATAACGCAAAAGAGCAAAATTAAATCCCAAATCGTATGCACAGATCCAATACAGTTGTGTTGCAGAAAGCAACAATATGAACCAGGCCCCAAAACACCAGAAATTCAATAAAACATGTAGTTTACTTCTAAACAGACAGGGTTTTCGCAAATCAGCTACATCTTGATGACAGGTGATTGATTAGAATGCTATGTCAAGTTGGGTTCACAAAGTCGTAATCTACAATTGTTTGCTGGAAGTTTACACACACCAAATTAAATCTGGCTGTAAATTCATTCTCAGTTTGAATGAAAATTGTCTTCTGACTGCTTTCAAACTTCTGACTGCTTTGCTATTTCACCACCGGAATTTGGATTTTACCTCTGCTGGCAGATGCATTTTGCAGGACTTGGTAATAAGGTAAAAACATACTGAACATTATTGCGCTTGAGCAAACAGTGAAAGGGTGCACACACAAGATGGTGGACAGAAGCTGGCATTCAGTAATTGTCAGTTTTAAATCTCTTCTAGTAGTAGTACACACATGTAATATGTAGTTCACACATTTTTTTTAAAATTACCAGCAAAATACTCATGTAAATTTTGCTAGTTTAGGTTTGGTTAAAAACCTGCCTAGCAGGTGTGCGTGCATGGGGGAGAGAGAGAGAGAGAGAGAGAGAGAGAGAGAGAGAGAGAGAGAGAGAGAGAGAGAGAGAGAGAGAGAGAGAGAGAGGAGTGAGAGAGAGATGCAGCTAAGTGAAGAACAGAGGGTCAGCACATGTTCTAATATTACTGCAACCCAGCCAAACTCATTGTGTCAGTAAGCTTTGTTTATCATCTGAGACCGCAGAGAGACGTCTATATGTCAGAGACAGAAAATGCAGGCAAGCAAAAAGAGGGTCAACAGGTATGGACACCAGCACCACGCTGCTGCAGGAGGGCCAGCATGTGTACCTGTGCAGAGCGCATGGTACATGATACCTGTGAAGAGCGCATGGTACATAATACCTGTGCAGAGCAAGATACATGATACCTGTGCAAAGCATGATACATGATACCTGTGCAGAGCATGGTACACAATACCTGTGAGGAACACTTGGTACACAATACCTGTGCAGAGCACATGGTACATAATACCTATGCAGAGCATGATACATACCTGTGCAGAGCACATGGTACACAATACCTGTGCAGAACACTTGGTACACAATACCTGTGCAGAGCACATGGTACACAATACCTTTGCAGAGCATATGGTACATAATACCCGTGCAGATCACAAGGTACATAATACCTGTCCAGAGCGCATGATAATATCTGTGCAGAGCGCATGGTACATAATACCTGTGCAGGTCGCATGCTACATACTACCTGTGAAGAGCACATAGTACAGACCCACACAGGGCTCACCTTTTTTGGCTCTCTTGGCCGCCGGAGGTTTGGGAGCAGCTGGCTTCTTGGCTGCGGGCTTTGAGGTGGGCTTGGGCACAAACAGGTCATCATCTGCATTTTTGTCTGGAATCAGGGATTTGCATTTCATTTGGTCATTAAATGGTCACAGTAAATGTGCAGACATCATATATCCAGCAGCTGTTTTGACTTGACTGCTCACATGCACACATAAAGCAAACCTCAAAGCATGTTACGTTTCTTTTGTAAACAACAGAACACATAGATGACCTTTTTTTGGTGAAATATATCATGCTGCAGCAGCCCCTACCTCTGGACAGGGAGTTGGTGTCTAGAGTGAACCCATCGTCACTGTCAGAGAAGTCCACTGCCATGACAGGTTTGGCAGCTGCTGCTTTGACTGCTGGCCTGAAACATCACACAGCCAGGTAACTTGGTGTTTTACACCCAGTCAAACAGTACTTTTCTGCTGTTGTTTTTGCCAAGCACATTGTTGTGGGGCATTTCTTCACACAACATGCATCCATCCTCTACACTGATCCTTTCACACACTCATTCATTGTTTCTTTCAAACAGTGGAGAGAATAAAAGCATTTGATTTATTGCAAAAAACAAACAAAAAGGCTGTAAAACTTCTGCCCAAACCAACAAACTGTTTCATGTGACCTCCAGATTAAACTGTGCATGAGTCTCCAAAGTCCAACCACAGAAAGCGTAATTAATGCTGAATGTTCCTGTTGGTGTGGATATATAAAGTCAAAAACTGATCACATAAGAAATTACTGGGAAAGACACAAGCAGAAACGGTGTCAGCTTTCTAACATCCCTGTAACCTTGGAATCTGGTCAAGTCTCCCAAACTAGCATGGAAGTGTGTTATAGCCCAATGGCACCTATCATCACAAGCAAAAGTCTGAAAGATCTTGCTTACACCACTGTTTGACAAATGCTCACAAAGCAACTGGCTGGACAATTATCAAGCTGAAAAAACCCACCACCATCACCAAACATAACTCACTTTGAGGCAGGAGCTTTGGGCTTGGGTTTAGGAGCAGCATCTGAATCATCCTCATCTGTTCCATACTTGTAAGAAACCTCATCATCGTCATCATCAGAGATGCCTCCAAACTTTCTCTTGGGTGGTGCCTTGATTGGGGTGTTGTCATCATCATCATCTGACAGAGGCGATGCTGGAGCTGGCGCTGGTGCTGGCTTTCTGGCCGGAGGTACGGTTGGCTTGGACGTAAATGAGCCGTCGAGGTCATTGTCGCTGTCACTTCCAACCCTTTCTTCATCTTCATTGTCATCATCAAATGTGTACTTGGCTTTGGAGGCTGCAACAGATCATCAGCATTTGTTTTTACACTACAAGAGACGGGAGTAAAACACATGGGTCTGGGCACGAGTCTCATTTTGGGGATGTCCATCTAACAGTGAGATAAAAACTGCCCCCACCACACAGCAACAAATTAAGCAAAAGCATAGGACTCCAAACCCCCACATTTTTGACACAAAATAAACCCCTCTCACACAACTGCACAAACCCCATGCGTTTACTATATGCAAAAAAGTCAAGATGCTTTAAGCAGTCTCTCTCTCTCTCTCACTCAATTTCTGTTTCTCTCACGTCAAGGTGTGAAGTCAACTGTCAAAATGTATCAACTCTGACAGGTGCCAGGCCAAAGTGGGTGACATAGAACAGGGTCAGTGGTAGTTCACTGCCTTCATCAGTTTCCAGCTGCATTGCTAGTTCCCCCTCCATTCATTTGCAAGCAGGACTGACTAGAATTTGCAGCTCAGCATCATGTCAAGAAAGACAACGCAGAAAACTCTGATCTGCTTTTTTCTTTCATAGACATGATGATAATTCTGAACCAGTTCCTTCCACTAGCTCTGAGGCAGTTGACAATAGGCTGCCTACTCAAGAAGGTCAACAAACCAGCCAGGTATCTGTGAGTTCCAGCAAAAGGCAGAGACCTAACCAGGCACCAGTGAAATATGTTGATTGCCATGGTGGATCCCAAGCTCAAGGATACTGAAAATAGGGTTGTTATCCATCAGGTTTGCACAGAATTCAACAGTGGGCACGTGAGGCAAAAGTTGAACTAGGTTAAGTCCAGGACTGTTCTGATAAAATCGCTGTCAATGTGTGCAGCAGCATGTTTTGCAGTACACATTTTTTCTAGACACTGCATTTACTGTATGCAAGTTCTAAAAAGTGTTTGCAACCCCTGCATAAGTCTAATTTAATATTCACTCAGCTACCATCACCACTTCTGATCTTAAAATGATGCAAACACTGCATGGAGAAGAATAAAAACTAGGGTTTGACAGCCAATTCGTGTCACCCTACTGAAAATGTCCTGTAGCAGCATTTCCTAGGAAGGAAGTATCTTGCACCCAGTCAACCATTACAGTTATATCAGGGCAATTTTCCAAGGAAGCTGTTGTCAGATAGACAACACATCTCCACAAACTACCTGCTGCTCTGCGGGGTCCTCTGTCACGTGCCGCAGCGGCAATGGCTGCTGCCATGTTGTCTGTTCCCATGTCATCAGACAGGTCACTGATCTCCAAATCCTCATCCTCCTCAGAGTCAGACCAGGGGTTGCGCTTCTTCCCGCCCTTCTTGCCTTTGCTGCCTGATTTGCCTGGTGAACTACCGATGGCAGTTATCAGCACTGGAGACTTGGCTGAAGAAAAACAAACAAAAGAACAAGTCATTAGCTGTACACTACACAATAAACAAATGCAAACGACGGAACAAACCAAAAAACGGGTAACGTATGTTACAGTGACATCTTTCTCATAACTTCCTACAAACTATGGAACAAACAAACAAAAAGGAGTAAAGTCTGTTACAGTGTCATCTTTCACACAACTTCCTACACCAAAACTGAAATACTAAGTGCAAACAAAATGTGAAATAGCCTACACCACACACCACTATCGCTCAAATTTTCTTTCTGCAATCACAACCACACACAAAGTTCCACCTATTCATTCATGAACATGGTGAATCTACATACTGTTCTTCCACTTCCACAAAATGACTTCTGGAGTAGCTGATCACACCACTCACATATAGTTCTTAATGAAAAGGCTCTTGGGGTTGTTTATCTGATCTTGAGGGCAGGCAGAGTTTGGGCATGTCACACAGAAAAAAGGAGATTGTTCCAGACAGAAGGAGCAATGAAAGAAAACAATCTAAGATCATCCACTCGCATTTGTGGCCCTGATCAAACCGACATGTTCAACTGGGCCTGAAAAATTCGGTCTTTCACTGCGCACCCAAAAGCCTTACTTTTGCCACGCCCTCTTCCTGCCCCAGTGCCTGCCGGTTTGCGAGGCTTCTTGATCTTGGCAGCAGTGTCTGAGTTGAGGTTGAGTCTCTGAGCCAGAGAGAGCGGCTCGGCGTCAGCTGTGTCCCCATCATCTTTGATGCCAAACGCCTCCCCATCCATGTCTTCCATACCGTCCTCACCGTACTGCAGCTTCTGACCCTTCCCCTGCAGGTGGACACAAAGACACTGAGTGTCAGCAAGAGGCAGGGAACAGGGTCATTCATTTGTGCCAGATAAACATGTACATTACTGGATCAAAGTTGGCTTTGTCTGCACACTGCCCACATGCTATATCCATAAACAACAGCGGCTCATCTCATTTAAACACAGATAACAACAACGACAACAACAAAAACTGATTGTGGCCGTGGGTTTTAAAGGGATGGGTCATCGGTCATGCTGGGGGTATCACGGACGCAAACATAAAAAAACGTTCCCGCTGCTAAAACCCCATCTATCTCATCTCCAACTGAGCAATAAGCACACACTTCGTACAACTTCCACCATTAGCAAGCATTCAACCCACAAGTCTCTAAAATATACAGACTTCTTTCAACAACGTCAAAATAAAGACTTGGAACCTTTGCTAATTTGGTCTTCTTGGCAGCCTCTGCTTTCTCTGCCTTTATCTTCATGGCGCTGTCGATGCGGGGCTGGATCCTGCGACCCATGGGGGAGGGCTGGGTGTCCACCATGGCTTTCTTGGACTTCACCTTGCCCACCTTGCCCAGTTTGCCTGCCTTGGCCGCCACCGGCTCACCAGCCTTGTCGGAATGCTCCTGCTCCTCTACCTCCTGCACGAACACACACACAAAGCCATGCAGGTTGATAAGGGTGAAATGAATCAGTTCACACATCTGCTATGTTGTTTGCACCAGCCACACACTCTTGTAGGCACTCTGCCAGAAAAACATGTTCACAAGGGTAGACACAGGTGACACAGACTTGACTGAAAATGTAAGAAAATCAGAAGGAAAAAAAAGAGAGAATACAATGATCAATATTGCCGTGAAAAGTAATGGTTATTGTGGACCAAACCGCATGCCTACTGAAAAGCTCTCCATCCTTTCAGAGCATTTCAAAATCTTTGAACTGGACACTAGATAATTTCTATTAGCTTAGTAGTGCACGTTTGTTCACATAATCCCCATTGGCTACGTGCAGATGGAGCACTGGTCACATCAACTGCGTTATCTCGTCTTGCCAGTCATTCTGCAATGATGCATCACATGCACTTTAAACTCTCCATACTGGCAACATATTTTCAGGAATAAAGGAATTATTAATCAAAACAGTCGGATTCAAATACCCCCTTCAACTTCATTAAGGGTAGGGGTGCAGTATATATATATATAAAAACAACAAAGACAATACTGCTGACTTACCTCAAGCATCAGCAGGAACTGGTCCAGGTCATCCACCCACAGGTCGTTGGGGGTCTTTTTGCGCAGCTCATACAACTCTGCCCTCTGTATACAGAAAAAAAAGCACTCACATATATTATTGCATGAAACACTCCAATAACCTTTTACATCTTCAAGCTTTGATCTATTTCCCTTTTCACAATGGTTGACTGGGTGTAAAACACCAAGCTACCTTACCCTTTAGACAAAATGAGTCAGTTTTTAGTCCAAATGGGCGAAGAGGATTTAAAAAAAAAAAAATTGTTGTTGTTTTTATATATATACATTCTCAGCATAAATGTAACACAGCAGAATTGAAAGGCCTGTGATATACTGACTTACTCTAACATACAATCAAAAACAAATGGCATGATATTGATAATACGAATGCAGAACGATCAAATGAGCATGAATATATAAACAGAAAGTGCATCAAACCACGTATGTAGCATCTGCCTCATTTGGGTGCAATATCATTGTTATACAACCACAGCTACACCAGGCACTCTTATAGTTGGAGAAAATACAAAACCTCAGATCCAACCCATGACTTTAAAGTGTTTCAGTATCCAGTCACAGAGCATGTCCGCCCCGTTTCCATGCCACTGGGATTCCAACCCTACAACAGTGAACACCCACCATCCTTATTTCCTTCTGCACACCATTCCCTTCCAGCAAGCGCTGCCACTGACCTTGGACTCTCCCTGCTTGATCAGCTCATCTTTGCGCTCCTTGGTCAGACTCCACAGGGCCATGTTGAGGATGTAGTTGAAGTCAGGGCCTCCGGATGTGTCCGACGCTGTGCTGGCATTGTCCTCCTCCTCCTCTTCCCCAGCGTCCTGCATAACACTCCACTGCCATAAACTCCATTAAAATGTGCGACTGGGCCCATGCTAACGAGGCACTATCACATACACAGCCGAACATAAACCTGGGTTCGTACGGGGTTTGGGGGCAACAAAATCCAACGACTCACACAAGTCATTTATTTTCCCCTTTTCAAGGACCAATCAAAACGGCTGGCCTGTCACAAGACCTAACACTGTCTATAGATTCACATATTTTTCTGTAGTTGAACGGAGTAAAAGATTTTTGATTTACTGATTTTGTTTTGTGGGTTGTGCAGAAGGTAACAGATTGGACAACACTGAGTGTCAGCTCAGTCAGTCGGTGAAGAAATCACAGTCAGCAGTAGAAGTTCCCTCTCTGTGCGATCGTTTGGCGCATCATCTCCAAAATCATGCAGAAGGGTAATAAAATCCGGAACTAACACTGCATAACACAAGCAGATTTTCTTCTCAATGGACAGGCTACACATGTCCTTCTTTGGGGTGGTAATTTTTTTCCAACAAACTTGATCCCACAAAAGCAGTGCCCCACCCCCCACTTAGGCAACATGTAAGAACAATGAGGAAATAATGCACACAGCACATTACACACGCTGCCTAGGTACCTTGTCCTTGCTCTGAGCTTCTTTCCAAGCCTTGACTGGGTCAGAGTCGTAGCCTCTCCTCACCAGCATCTGGATGATTTCACGTTTTGGCTTGTTCTCTGTTGAAGCACACAACATTCATGTAGAAAACGAGGCATACTCTGCAGACACCACTCTGAGAATGGTGGGTGGTGCTGGGTGATAACTGTATCAAAGCACCATGTAGAAAATGAGGCATACTCTGCAGACACCACACTGAGAACGGTGGGTGGTGCTGGGTGATAACTGTATCAAAAGCACCACGCAGAAAACGAGGCATACTCTGCAGACACCACTCTGAGAACGGTGGGTGGTGCTGGGTGATAACTGTATCAAAGCACTGCCTGTGGAACTGTTCATAAACAGCTGATACCAATTCGGCCTACTGGGAGCATTACCATATTTGTGCTGAACAGATTGTAACAAATGCAGCTAGGAACAGAAAGTCTTCATTTATCAGAAGTAAAAATGCAATATGATGTACATATTTAAAAATCCCCCCAAACGCTGTCTATTTCAAACGTGGCGACAGACTCACCAATGACAACCTTTCCCTCAATCTTTTCCAGGATGAAGCGAGCGATGTTGTCCAGTTTCAGTGACTCGGCACCCAACATGCCTTCCAGGTACCGTTTGCGACGTCCATAGTAATCCAGACGTACATCAAAGAACTCGCGCAGGATGTCACCCACACGACTGTACTTCTTGATGCAACCTTTGTTGTCAAACAGCACCTGCATCAAAACTGTACTATTAAAGATGACAGCTAAGCAACAACACAAAACTCCTAACAGCCCATGCCCAGATCCATGCTACTCAGCCGTGTTCTGAACCTTTTCACTGGCAAAACTACCCGCAGGTGTGGGGTTGGGGTGAGAGTGTGTCATCCAAAAAGTGATCTTTCCAACGTAGCTTGTCTTTGAAATGTGTAACAGTTAACCCAGTAATGACATGTCCTGTCATGTGCAAGATCCCAAACTTCATATCTCCCAGATGAATGCTCTCTCAGTCAGAAGTTATTCATTATGTTCAGCGACATTCACTTATGTCATTCTGGGGGTACTCTACACTTTTAAACTTCTTTGAAGCAGTTACATGTGTGATTGACACCATTACTACACACTTCACTATTACATGTTTTTGATAATAGCATGACCAACCCAAATAAGCCATTTGACAGATATAAAAACAGTTACTACACTACGCAGTTGAGGCAGATAGTTCAGATGATACATCCTTTAACAAGAACACGTGTGACACAAGCCCAAAACACAAAGCGCCCACTGGAATATTACCAATGAAGACTCGTACCAAGATAGTTGAATCCAGAGTGTGAACAGCAGAAACAACACAAACACAAATGTTCAGCATTTACTGACTCAGCAGAAGCTGCCAGGGGCAACCTGCAGCTGTAGCACACTGACCATGTTGGCGGAGAGGTTGGTTTGCAGCTTGAATATCTTGTGCAGCCCTGTCTGCTCTGCCTGAGCCAGCTTCTCTGGGGTCATCTTCACCACAAACTTCACCGTGGTGTCCGTGTGGTACTCCTTGTAGTCTCTGTCACAAACACAGCACATTCTTTGGGGTTATCTCCACCTCTACGCTCGTCTCCTTCGCCGTCTTCTGACAGCCGACTTTGGTTCTCTTTCCAGCTCTGCAGTACCATTACTGTTTTACAGAAAGGAAAGAAAGAACTTGTTTTGTTTTTCCACCCCGTCAAGCATCACGGTTTTACCAGGTGATTGTTTTACAGATGTCAGATGTTACTTACTGTATTTGTTGTGATGGCACGATGACTGCATAATAATATCCATCATAAATATTTTGTTTTGTTAGTGAGTTGTTATTATAGAACTGTTGCAATTTTGATTTGACGGTTATATTTAACAGTTTTTGTGAATGCAGGAAGACATTTGCGTTTCACAAGTAATTTCAAAGTTAACATATAAATGAAAAATGAAAACAAAATGAAAAAAAGAAAAGTGTAAAATTATGATCCACCATGAGGAAGCTTACAGGAACAAAGTAAGTTCACTATGCACACACATAAACAAATTTGAAAGGGTCATTGTCAGTCTGACAAGCATCAGAACTGGGTGACATTAGGGAAACTTGAGACAAGGTGGAACTCACATGGGCTTTTTTGTGCATACAGATACTATCTTGAACTGATTGAAATCACTAAACCACTGATAAAATCGCATGACAGTGAAGTTAAAAAGCAACTGACGTGATCATAGGCGGAGTCTTCTCAGTGCCCTGGAGCATGGCTTCAAGCACCTCCTCTTTGTAGTTCTGCGTCCACGTTCGCACTGGCAGCTCTGTGATTTCAATGGTGACATCATCGATGACAGAAACCTCACCACTGCACACGTACTTGTTCTCACCAAGTTCCTCAATGGTGCCATGGAAATTCTTGAACGCAGGGGCCTGTTGCACAGAGAAGTTTTTGCTACATAGACACTTTCTTAATGAAACTGTTATACAGAAATGTTCTTCAATCAAAGACTTGAGTTCACAGACATGTTCTTGAATGAGGGGATCTGTTTCACATAGACATGTGAGTACATGTCTGTGTAACAGATCCACTCATGGAAGAATCTGTCCCACAGACAGGTTCTTGAGTGAAGGAACTTCGTTGATCACACAGAGGTTCTTCACTCATGGAATTTTTTTAAGTTCTTTGCACACAAGTGAACGAATTTTAATCTATTGCACAATGCAATTAGTTCATGACTGACTATACCTATGTTGGATTACACGCACAAGTTCTTGCATGAGGGGATCTGTTACAGACCAGTTCTCGCATGAAGGAATCTGTTACACAGACAAGTTCATGCATGAAGAGATCTGTTACACAAACAGGTGGTAAAATGAGTCCATTCTCTCTCTCAAATACTCACAGTAACATAAAATTTAATGTTTCTAACACACCAGTGACCTTAAAACATGATTAAATCTGGTATGGATCAGTAAGATGCAAGTTACAGTAATAATAATGGAAATTTGTCAAGTGCCTACTCAGCAGCTCAAAGCACTGCAAAGTTAAAAACGGTTATGCTCAGTCTGAGAAAAAGCCAACACTAAACTGATTTGTAAAAACCACTTGAGAGAACAGACAGACGTACCATGGGCAGAGGATCCAGACCATCAAGCATTCGCCTGAGGTTGGCCACAATCTCACGGATGTCGTAGTTGGGGATCTTGGTGCTCCAGCCTGTACCGATGCCATCTGCACCGTTTATCAGCACCATGGGAAGGATGGGGCAGTACCACTCTGGCTCGATGCGCTGGTTGTCATCATACAGGTGTTTCAGCAAGGCATCATCTTTGCAGTTGATTATGTGACGAGCTAGGGGACTGTGGAAAAGAGAGAATATAAACAAACTTGTCCCACTGCACGTCAGCCCAGAGAATGTATCAATGCAAGTTCATGGCACACTGATGGGTGTCTCTTACAGTAGCCAATGTAACTGCTGTAATGGCTCTCAGTCACTGCACAGAAACCTGTTTGTGAGGCTCAATCGCATTCAAACTGGAAAATCTGTTTCTTCTCTTCTGTCTTTAAAAACAAAACAAACTCCAGCGTGACCTTAAAAAAAAACAGTCAGGGTTGTCAAAACTGGTATGGATATGTAAAACCCAAAGGATATCATTGCACTTTCAGGATCTCATTTAACCAGCAGCAAAGACAACACCAACATAAAGTTGTTCCCCAAGTCTAAACATTTGTTTAATCATTTCCCTCCTTTTATGCTGTGCCAATCCATTCCTTTTTTGTTTAGTCCTGAACAACGCCAGACTGGCTTGATGCATTGGTTGTTGAACTGTTATTGAAAAAAGGACTTTTCTCCCCAAAATGCTTCGCGGAATTAGTGTGGAGAACTTCACAAAAGCTGAATGCACTACAATCTCCATACACATGGGGGACAATTTTCATAATAGTTCTGATTTTTCGCAAAGCAATCTGAATCCATTGCAGGTAACTGTCTCACACATTGTAGTGACCAGAGGAGCAAACACCGAGCCGCACCTGAGCATGGTGAAGATGTAACGGGGACTGGCGGCATCTTTGCCGCCGTGGAGTCGAGTGCCAAACTGACCCAGGGGCTGCAGCAGGTTCAGGTTGTTGGACCCCACAAAGTTCTGGGCCAGGTTGATGATGGTGCTCATCAGGGAGGCCTGAAAACCACAGCAGGCACTCCAGTCAAAGACTTGCAGCCAATGTTCAGCACAGCACAACAAAATATGTATCCATGTTAAGCAAGCTCAGCCCTCAAACCTGGCAGTAAGTAACTTGGGTGTTTTACACCTAGTCAACCAGTATGGTTATATCAGGGTGGCAGCAAACACAAACTGGTTTCACAAAACTCTGAGAACATGTTGTTTGGTTTTCTGCAGGGAGTCAGACTGCATTCTACAAGTCGGCATCATGTGTAGCCTGGTTTTATACATGTAGTCAGGCTGCACTATACAAGGAGACATCAATGTGGAGCTGCACCCCCCCCCCCCCAAGCTTCCCATCTGTCACAATTCGCACATGTATGCCCCCCCCCCCCCCCCCCCCCAAGCTTCTCATCTGTAACAATTCGTCACAATGTAGGCAGGAAAACAGACAGCAGACACAGCATCATGCAAGGCTCTTTGTAACGCAAAGGAGGAGGACCACTACAACCAATATACCTACACCAGCTTCAAGCGTCTGGGCAAGGATGAGCATAGCAAAGACCACAGCATAACCCACCACGGTGGCTGGCAGAATATTCAAGCTCCTCAACCGGCAAGGTGAGCTGCTCTGAAGGGGTGGGCCTCCGGGGCCGAGAAGGGCACAAACCTCAACTCACCTCACCATGGTGGTAGGCACTCTGCTCAGCCACTGAACCGGCCAGCTGGGCCACCTTGATCTCTTTCTGGGTCAGGTTGCGCTTGATGCAGGTGAACATGACCTTGCGTTGACCCGGTTTCAAGCCGTCCATGAGGCAGGGAATGGAGCGCACGTTGTCCATGTTGCTGAAGAGGATCAGCTCGCGGTTGATGAACTCGTTGTACGTGATGTACCTGGTGTCCTTGGTGTACAGGTACAACTACCGAGGAAAGGAAAGCATACAGTTCACTGCAATGTTCCAAGTAGTGTTAACTTTGCGAGAAAATTAGTAACATAAAATACTCAACAACACACAACCATAAACAAACAAATGAAAAAGCAACTGCTGCCACCACCACCACCACCAAAAGGATGAGCCAAAAGCGATAATTTTGTATCAAGGATGGTCAGTAAGTAAAATTCTACATCAACACAAAACTCTTGGTGAAAAGCTAAGAGCCAAGTTCTTTAAGTGTTTTTCTCCACCACCTATTCCAGTGAACAAGATCTATCTGGATTTGAAATAATACCCACTGTCACTGACAGGATCCATTTGAATTTGAAAAAATACCTCAGGCAGTCCCATCTCAGCACGACGCTTGCGCTCCTCCATGTAGTTGGTCAGCCACTCCTTTCGCTCTTCAATTTTCTTCTTGCTGAAAGCCAGGTTGATGGATGCATCATCTTCAGCACCGCCATAGCGGAAAGGGATACGATGACGAGGCATGTCTGAGAAGTACTCCTTGGCCTCCTTGGAGGTTGAAGTACCCAAACCTGTACATGTACACCAACAATGTTATAACAGAGAAAACAAGGAGATAAAAGACTCAACCACAAAGAAAGTCAGCACAATCTAAACAAATCTCTCTGTCCCACCCAAACTTACATTTTAAAAGACCCTAATGACAGTATGTTAAAATTTTCATACAGAGATTATGAAACTGAAAGATGTTATCTTTGCTTATTTTCCTGTTTTTACAGTTACACGTCTTAAAAGTGCCATATTCAATCCAAGTAACTTTCAACAACAGCAGAAATTGGGCATTCACTTTGTAAAGCATCCTGGAGTAGTCTGGGATTATGACAGATGTGTGACACTTCAGCCTCTATTCTTTCTTCAGTAATAACCACTGTGGTAAATTAATGTCAATGGAATACCTTCTTTCTTCAGTAATGAGAACTATGGAAAATTACAGTCAATGGAATACCCTTTAACTCATTCCAAATTCTTTTTTCGTGCAGAACAGAGGTACAGTTCTGAGCACCGACTTCCTAGTTTTCTCAGAATAATGATACTCCATACTAAGTCCAGTTCCACTGGTAATGCCCAACCAAGGTGTACTCAGCTTCTTCCCTTCCGGCAATAGCAGCACTTCATTTGAGCCACATTTTGCAGTTTGAAAAATGGCAAGTGATACTAGATGATGAAGTTCTGAGGGCTGTAACAGACAGCACTAGTGACATGGAACCAGATGAATTTTTGCCAGATGGTGATGATCTTGTTGCTGAAAGTAGCAACGCAGCTGTCTTAGATGAACCAGTTCCATCAACAAGTCGTGGCAAGGGGAATTAGAGAAAGAAGTCGCTAAAACAGTCTTGGAAGTGTCTGTCTACTAAGTTATCCCCCTGAAAATGTAAGAGAAGGCAAAAGAAAAGGACCTTTGTAGTACTTGACTTTCCATGTGTGCCAGTTCTCTGTGCTGCGTTTCCACTCCTCAAACTCAGGCAAACTGAAGAAAGAGTGCTCAGTTTTTCCCTTGGAAACCTGCACACAAAACAAGATACCAGCTTTACCCTGGGCCTCGCCTTAGTCCTAAATCAATGCCAGACAAAACACATTTACTCTAAACAGAATAATTGGTCTTTTCTTTGACTGAAACAAATCAGACTAGTTTCTCAGATTTACATGCCGGCATAATCATGATAGTGCTAATGAATTTGAAGAGAAGACTGAAATAAACCCAGCCCAAGTGTTCTTTCCCTTTGCTCAAGACGTCTCACCTTGACAATGGGTGTGATGAACTCCTCAACAAAATTGTGCCGCAGGAGGTTGGGCCAGAAATGGTGGACAAAGTTGACCAGCAGCCCCTTGATGTGGGACCCGTCCTGATCCTGATCGGTCATGATCATCAGGCGACCGTATCGTAGAGTCCGCAGCTTCTCCGGAGTGTCGTACTTCTCCTTGAAATGCAGCCCCAGAATCTTGATGATGTTGTTGATTTCTGCATTGTCCATTATCTGCCCAAGTGTTATCAAGACTGTTACATACCCCTCTCACTGTGTCCTGACACGCTCAACAACCAAAATCCCCCCAAACACAAGATCTGTAAATAACAAGTGTCTTTTCAACTGAAACATTCACATGTCTTTTCTTCAAGAAGCAAAAGCACACCATCACTCATAAATCACTGATCAATCATACACCACAAATAACTTATCATCAATCACTATCATGAACCATAAATCAATGATCAATCATAAAACACAAATAACTTATCATCAATCACTACCATGAATCATAAATCCCTGATCAATCATAGCCACAAATAACTTACCATCAATCACGACCATTGATCATAAACCTCTGATCAATCATAAATTGCAAATAACTTATCATCAATCACTACCATCAATCTCTCCATTCATGAAAACCAACCTGCTTGTGTGTGGCCTCACGGACGTTGAGCAGCTTGCCCTTGAGTGGAAAGACGCCGTAGCTGTCCCTGCCAATGACCCCCAGACCGGCGACTGCCAGCGACTTGGCTGAGTCTCCCTCGGTCAGGATGAGCGTACACTTCTCCGAGTTCCTCGTGCCTGCATCGTTGGCATCATCCAGCTTGGGAATGCCCTTCAGCTTGGAGTGCTTGGATGAGTGGCACTTCTTGTTCAGCTGAGCCTGGGCCTTGAACTTCATCCAGCTTAACACGCTCTCCACAATACCACACTTGTTCACCTGCCAGAACCACAGGATCACACACAGTGAAAACTTGTATTCCTTCAGGCAGGCTGTATGTGACTGATATAATTCCTACTGCACACATTTCTGGTCTAATACTTTTTTTTAAAGAGGCGGGAGGAAAAAGGGGGAGGGTTTGACAGGGGAGGGGTGGAGACAGACCCAGACACAAGATTTTTATCGGTCTTTTGGACTAGCACTGTAGCAGCCTTTTTCCTTACTGTCTAGGCCACATTTTGCCAGCCAAAAAAAAAAAAAAAAAAAAAAAGAAAAGAAAGAAGGAACATTACTGGTTTGGGAGAAACTCTGAACTGTGCAGCCAAAGTTAATTAGACTATTTCCACTATCATCTACCACCATAATGCCAAAACTTCCATGAAAATTGCTAAACAATGCCCCTCAGTGGTGATGGGGGCGGGGGATGTGGGCGTCAAGCAGGTCTTCAGATATATAACAAACAGTTCAGAACCAAGATAAGAAAGTGGTAGAATGATGTCAAAACTTGAAGCAAATTTCATCTTCAATTATGTTCAATGCTTTATAAATACGGCCTTCTTCTGTAGAGCACTTGTGAGAAGAAAAACAGATTTGTCATGAAATGACTAATACGGACCAAACCAAACCAAACAAACTGTTGCCCAAAACAGCAAGCAAGGCGGATACTTACATGTGCGACAAACTTTTCGCTGAGCTGACATTTGGAGCCAAAGGACTTGGCCTGCTTGGTCATGTTCTCCTTGGTTTGGGAGTCAAAGGTTGGATTCTCGATGAGGCAGTTCACAAAAACCCACAGGTGATTGCGCACCTACACAGATGTACAACAGGAGATGTCCAATGAAAACATGCAAAAACTAAGCCATCTTAAAGTATTCACAATCATCCACAAAACCACCACTCCCACCCAACACACACAAAGCAGTTAAAGAGTCCATTGTCCCAATTTTTTTGCACTTTCATCATTTTTTGTTTTTAACCAATTCATGGTGGGTGGTTTGTAATGTCTTTTTTAATTTTTAAAACAGGCATGCCCAAAAATGCAAATCTCACCTGAAAAGGCATGATCTTGATGCCCTCTTTGTTCTTCTTCTTGATGATCTCGATGAGTTTGGCGACACACTGTTCAGACACATAATCCACATGCCGACCACCCTGCAAAGACAAAGCTGGTGTAATATGTTGTAAAAACCAAGACTTGTATCAGTGAGGCATAGTGGGGGCAAATCAATCAAATTCACTAGTAAAAGCATTTTTTTTCAGAATACTCAGGGATCCATCAGCTACCAACAAAGTCTGGCAGTCGCTGTCATCATTCCTCCCACTGATGCATCCATTTCTGACTGCACAGAAAAGCTGTATCAGTCAGTAGTCAGCTGCAGTCCATTTGCTATACCTAGGAAACAACCGAAATTACACAGCAGTACAAAATCATCACCCTGGTGTGACCCCAAGCCCCATGTTTAGTCAATTACCTTGGTAGTGGCGATGCTGTTGACAAAGCTGACTTGCTGGAAGCCACGGTCACTAAGGGTGATGCCCACCTCCCAGCGAGGGTTGACCTGCTCGTACACCACCTTCACCGGCTGGCCAGCCTCGTCCGTCTTGTCCTTCAGGTACAGTTCCATGTAGTCCCGGAAGTTTTTCACCTGGTCAAGTCATACACTTGTACACATCATCACAGACTGGCACATGCTGAGTCGTTTGTTTTTTTGGGTGTTATTTTTTACATTCAGAATATGACACAAACAGAAGAAAGTACTTGTTATATTTGTGATCCTCTTGTACTCAAATTTGAAATATCATACACTGTTAGTTCAAGACTCATGGTACTTCTGACATTTAACTTTCTGTGACATATTTAAGAGTTTTCTCAGATGGCATGCACACACTGACTGGATGGTGGTGCAAAGAATAAAGGGAGAGACACTAATCAAAAATTCTGCAAAATAAGCTACATTTTCAGAACATCCTATCTAACAAGAATATGCTTTAAGCACTATCCATCTGCACTTACCGGCAGTTTCTTGCCATTAAGGAAGACCCTGACGCCCTTGGTGGTCGCAGCCACGTCATACGCTCGACGGGTGAACAAGGCCACTACGTCTCTGTCCATGATGGTCATGCCAAACTTGTCCAGGTCTGGGCAGAAGGTGACGGAAGTGAAATCTTTTTCCTTGGATTCTAAAATGGTGGGCTCCTTGGTCTTGGTCATGTTGTCAGTCCATGTCTGCAATGCAGAAAAATCATAACTGAAAGAGCTTCTGACACAGCGATCCTACATTGCTAAATCAATAGTAAATTGAAAATGGCAACTGTTCCATACAAGTTTCAAAGCTATCAATCATCCTAGGTGTTAATACCATTTTAGCCATTCAGAAAAATGGTAAACATGCTGCTGAATGTGACAACCATGCTTTCCCAAAAAGCCAAAGCACAGCAATGGCGCAAACAACTGGCTGATTCCAAACAAAACCTCAAATGACATAATGGTATATGCTCATTGATAATGAGATACATATCGACAGCAATCAAATGAAGCAAGTTACGTTCATTTGAATGCTAAATCAGACTTGGATCGCTATGCATTTCACCATTCAACATAAACTAGTGATGGAAAATTTGGGGCTTAGAGCCCAGTGCGTAACTCTATATTCAGTTTCACGGACAGTAACAAGAATTTGCGAACATCACAAATTAAAAATACACATGCCTCAAGTGGTCTTGCTGAACTGGGGTTTCAGCTTCCAGCACAGAGCAAGCAAAGAAATAATACCCCCAAAGAAATGATAGCTGTCAGTTACCTGTTTGAAAGATTTCCGGAACTCTTTGCAAGATGTTTCCACGATGAACTTGGTGCTGAAAATGTTGCACAGCTTAGCACCATAACCGTTGCGACCACCTGAAATGAAATGAAAACACATTTCTGTAGTGACGGATAACAACTCTTCCCCCTTGTATGCTTGTTTGTACAGCTTTCTTCCCTTCAATGCTACAACACTCACTCTCTGGCCTTTCTCAGCAAAGAAACAAACCAAATCAAGTCTAAGTCAATTACAAAACTTCTCAGATCTACCGATGCAATGCGTAAACTGAGCAACAATTCTCCAACTTCAGAGGAGTCTGGAAAGAAAGTTCAGCTTGAAGGCTGATATGTTACTGCATATGGAGCTGTGCTCTGTGATCAGCATTTAATCTTTACATTAAATGCTAAGATGATACTGGCTTTAGATTAAACTACACAAAGCTACAATGCCCCCCCCCCCCCCCCCCCCCAGATGATACTGGCTTTACATAAAATCAGAGCTGCAATGCTGCCCCCCATGCTAAGATGATACTGGCATTAGATTAAATCACACAGAGCTACAATGCCCCCCCCCCCCACCCCCCCCCCCCCCCCAATGATACGGCTTTAATATAAATCATACAACAGTACTGCCCCCCCCCCCCCCCGATGATACTGGCTTTAGATTAAATCACACAGAGCTACAGTGCTGCCCCCAAATGAAACACTGTCATAAACCTGCTACACTCCACAGGTATCTCAGGCAGACCAGATGTACTGAATGACTGTAGCTTGGCATATCCACACGCTTGCAAGCACAATCTGTTTCAACTTCAGATATTTGATGCACAGCTGGTTCTGGAGCTTGTTTACATGAGTTTGTCCCCCTTCCCTCCCTTGGATTCTCCATAACACTAACACTAGTAACAACTAAGCACACTGAATGGAATCTAACAAAGTCTGAAGGCCAGTCAAAACACTGATGACTGTTCAATCAAAAATCCAGTCAGGCTGGATTATCACAAGCCACAGAGTGCCAGGAACACAGAAGTGCATGCTCTTGCACTACTGCTCCCACTAGGGGTGACCCTATTATGACCTCTTTCACTGCTTTTTCTTTAAAAAGAGGGGGGGGGGGGGGGGGGAGGAGGAGAGGAGAGAGAGAGAGAGAGAGAGAGAGAGAGAGAGAGAGAGAGAGAGAGAGGATTTAATCCTTCTGGCAATAGGATCCTGGAACCTAACCAAATCTGCCAGATTTCTGGCTCCCCAATGTGCACCCATGGACTGCAAATTTGAATGCAACTGTCCTGCAGCACCGCTGCTGTTTCGAGGGTCAAGCAGAGATGCTAACTTTGAGCAGGGCAAAAAAGCAGAGGACTACCAACCTGTCACTTTCTTTTCGCTGTCATCGTAGTTGCTGGAGGTGAGGAGATGCCCAAAGATCATGGTAGGCACGTAGATCTTCTCTGTCTTGTGCTCCACTACCGGGATGCCCTTCCCGTTGTTCCAGATCCGGATCTTGTTGTTCTCCCTGGTAGGGGCAAAAACCAACCAGTTAATCGAAATACACACACTCTATTTTACTGGGGGAACCGGGAAAACTGTAGCTAAGTACTAAAGTAGTGATAATAATATTAATAATACAGGTTACTCTTTCAGTGCAAATCCTTAACAGGGCTGTTACTGTTACAATATAAAGAGGGAAGGGGGGAACCAAGAATAGGTAAAAATCATGCAGAAATTATACATCTCTCTACATAAACATGGAGAATGATATATAACTTAAACCCCCTCCCCCCCACCCCCCGAGTAAATCAAACAGGAAAAGGTTAATCAGATTCCTGGAGTAGTTCTTGGGTTTTAATGTCCCATCAACTACAGTCACAGAGTCACTTCAGGAGATTCTTGGAGCAAGTAAACCGTAATCACTAACATGTATCTTTACTTATCTATTTTTTTGTAAAGAAGCAATGTGGGACAATAGCTTGACAGGACAGCAACACAACCACAATGTAGGTAAAGCTCATAAAAACAGATACAGTGATATTACAAAATGTAACATTGTTCCCCTTCCTCCACTATTCAGTTTAACTGGTATCTGACAGCAGCCATACAGCTGATCAATGTTTCTTTAAATTACCTTAGATGCCTTGACAGAATGTTTTATACTGAATTGGGACAGCATAATGCCAAAATCTGTTCCACTTACGGGTCAATGTCAATCTTGATTGTATCCATACCAGGGTCCCTTACTTTGTTGTCAGCAGCATTTACTGAAGAAGTAAACAAAAATAAACTCTGTCACCTGTATTCATATTATCACAACCATAACCAGTAGGCAAAATACAAAACTTCTGATCAATCAAGTATTATAAGTTATATTTTTAAATGGTGTAAAACTAAAAGGTTTTCAACTATTGTACTAAGTATGTTAAACTTAAAGTGTGTTTTTCTATGAGGCAGGCTTTTTCACTGAACATGCATGGTGTTACACAACTTACGGCAACAAAAACACTTTTTTGATACAGTTCAGTAAACTAAAATAATGAATGTCCAGATTATTGCTCATTTTGTTTCCCTAGGACCTCGTGATTTGGAAAACCAACAATTTCAGTCGGTGTGAAAAGCAAGGTCTTCTTAATCTAAAATTTGAGAGGTAAAACTATAACAGAAGTATTCAAAATGAAAAATATTACAGAAGTTTTTTTTTTTAAACTACAGCTTTGTTGAGGTCCAATGCACAGCAAGCAAATTTGTATACTTTTACTGTGTCACATGTGGTAAATCATAAACCAGAACAAGTTATCCTTGCAAAACTTTACCAATGATTTCATCAAAGATCTTGTACAGTCCAGGAACAAAGGATATCTCTCGTAGCTCCATCTTATCGTTTTCCTCATCCATCACCCACATTTGCTGCAAAAAAAGAAAAGAAATAAAACACTAAAAGCCAGTGATAACAAAAACCAAAATGTTTGCATCTTTGCATACATGTACAGTAAACAGAGTAATGCAATATTTAACTTTTTTGTTATTGCATATTTCCCACTTCAATGTTTTAACTACTACTATAATAACTATTAATAATAACAGGGAATTTATAGAGTGATTTACAACTATAAATATTGAAGAAAAACATGCAAAGAGAAAACACCCTCATACAAATCAAAGGTATATACATACTGTATAAACAAAAAACATTAATAACCATATTCATACAGTTACAAAACATAGTGAAACTGAAACACACACATGACTGCGC
Source organism: Alviniconcha marisindica (assembly GCA_018857735.1). Taxonomy (NCBI): domain Eukaryota; kingdom Metazoa; phylum Mollusca; class Gastropoda; family Provannidae; genus Alviniconcha; species Alviniconcha marisindica. The sequence goes on from JABMCL010003905.1 coordinate 217,645, forward strand.
CCATCCACACATACCATCATTTATTATGATCAAAAATAATATCTAACCAGTATTGCAGTAAGACAACAAACCATCTTGCCTTTTTCAACTGCCAGCATGTGACTGCTAGTGCTACAATGCCAACTAGTACTAAATGTAAAACACATCCTTGTTTCAAAATTCTAGGTAGATGGTTTCCAGAAACAATCACTAAGTGACGTCTCTGGCCTCTCCCTCACCTGTGTGACAGCCTCCACAGACCCAATGTAGGTGTCAGGCCTGAGGAGAATGTGCTCCAGCTGCGTTTTCTTCTGGTAGATGCGCTCCACAGAGAGGCGCTTGTCTGCTGCCTTGCTACTCTTGGCATCCCCACCATCCATGTGAAAGTCTGAAAAATCTGGCGGTGCTGCAGCAGCCGCTGGGGCTTTTTTGGTTTTCTTGGGTGGTGGCATTGCGCCTTCAGCTGCGGCCTTCTCCTGCATGTTGTCAAACAGGGTCTGCAGAGAGAAATCAGATAATGGGAACTGAGATACAATAGAGTATTTTACACATAGATCGCATGAATCATCACACTTTGTTAGTATAAATCTATAATACTTAATAGTAACTGACAATGACTTTGCGGCAGCATAATTTCAGACAAAGCTCTCCTTCAGTTGGATGTAGAAATTAAGAATCCACTGGACCCTGGAGGAAATTAAAGCCACTTCTACATTACTGAAACTGTTAACACTTTAACAGGTCTTGTTTTGTTTTGTCTGAAACCTATGCATTGCTACATGATTTGCTCTAGTTGTCAGGCATTAACTTTAGTGATTAACATAGTGGTGGGGTACCACACAGGAACAGCCTATTGCTGATCATGTAGTGAAGCCATCACAGTAGTACTAGTAGACCTGAAGCTGTTTTTACTTATTCAGTGATTGGTAGTGGACTGCTTGATTCAATCACTGTCAAGGTGGTCCACAGGGGTCTTGATAAATTGTGGTAATACTGAGTAATCCAACACTGTGAAATGGGCTCATGGGGTAGCATCTATCAGAAGTATATCTCATTAACTGTTTTGGACATAGGTCTATTCAGCTACTAGGTGGATTTGTGTGACTGTGTCAGTGTGTGTGTGTGTGTGTGAAATGACTCAAAGACACTGCCAATATGATGGGAACTGGAAGCCTAGTTTATGCCTGGTTTATGCTGTGTTGGGTAGTTCAAACTGAAACTGTCCAAGTTCTTCTTCTTCTTTATTACTGAGGTTCCTAAACCCTCTACTAATTGAGCGATTCATAGGATTAGGAGCTGTCTTGCAGTTGCAGCAAAGGCCATGGGTCTAAATCTAAAAGACCCATGTCCTGATCATCTGCAAATGGCTGGAGCTTGACAATCTGGCACAGCTGGCAGTGTGTGTTCTGACCAAGAAATTGTACACTTGGTCTGGAATTGGAAACCCCCAACTTGAGCAAATTTATGTCAGTATTAGTATAATAGTAAAGTTACAAGATCATTTGCTGCATCTATTCATACTAATAATGGTTTGTTGTTGTTTTTATTAGTATATATTACATTTACAGTATCACTATCAGTATCAGTCTACTACTACTACTACTAGTATTATATGTTCAAATACCCCCTAGTCTGACCTAGACTTGTTTGACCATATCATGGTATGCACACCCTTTTAGTTTTTACTTTTACAGTTTTGTTACAAATGTTACAACTTACATATTTCATTTTCAGTATCATATAAATACTGAATAATGTGACAATACTGACAACTGACACATACTTACTACTCAGAAGTTAGAAACTTAGATGCTAGGATACTACCCCAATTTGTACACAATGTGCAACTGCAACCCTGTGTCACAAATTTTGACTTCATTCACAATATCATAAGTATGAACCTTTTACATTTAGTTTCACTTTTTGAGGCACCTGTTTTATTATCAGTGTTTTTGCTGACATTTGTGATCCAAACAGGTGTTTTAAATTAAAAAGTCCATCTTGTCCTTGGGAGCTATACTCAGATAGTGAGCAAGTTTCAGTTTGTGCTTTTCTTCAACTTAGTTCAAGTTCAAAACAAGTGCTGCAAAATACCAAAGATTGTACAGCTATAGTAGGCGATCAGGATCGATTTTTGGAAAACACACAGAGCACGGGTGACTGGGTCTGGGGGATACCTTTTTTAGGACTGGGGCTTTGAGAGGCTCTAGCCTAGAGGTTTGGTATGATGCAAACCAAAAACAAGACTGTTTATACTCAAGGTTTTCAGATTTTTTTACTCAGCAGTTATTGAGATACAGACGACAATCCGATTTACCTTCAGCGGTCCTTCTGACATCCTGGCAAACTGTCTGAGTGTATGGCACTTGCCAAACAACTGAATTTGACGACGAAACAGTTTGAAAATTGACGTTGGTCAATGCTTATTCACATTTCGGTGTCTGCTTCAAATTCAGCCAATGACATTGCTGTAATATGGTCATGTGACTATATACGAGGTCACGACCCTATTTTGCTTCTGTGCATCAAAGCTGATAAGAAGGGAAAAAAACCGATGATACTTACCACCCATTTCAAGGAGCTGGGGTCCGAACTGGCCATGGCAAACGGAGTCCGATTCTTGCAGATCTACGAGCAGACAGAATTAAATAATACATTTTAGACTAACGAACGATTCGGATGCTGCGCCTGTTCTTTCTTTCTGTCTTTCGTTCATTCATTCTTGCCAACCGGTTCGTAAAAATGCAGGTAATATGTGAATTGACGCAGACTATCTCACCTAGAATAAGAACCTTTGAATTGCAGAAGACCTTGGAGATGAAGATATGCCGATAGGTAGTTCAGATTAGATGTAAATCCTCCAATTGCTCAAAAATATCAATGGATTTCAATGAGGAGCGCCATGATTTTCCTTGTATTCAGAGGATGGCTTTCATTGGTCAATTGTCATCATTGTATCCAATGAAAAACCTCTTTTCACAGAAACACACACGTCTTCCTCCAAGTAGCAAGAGTTTCCTGTGTTTTGCACGAGCATAATGAAACTCTGAAGACGTACGTCTCTCAGTACATCACGATGGCTGGTTCAGCCTTGAAACGATTAATGGCTGAGTATAAACGTATGTTTGAACAACAAACCTATAACGTAAATTTATATAATATATATATACAGATGTGACATTGTTTTTAATCTCCAACTCGGGGTAGGCAGGCCGCCCGGTGGGGGAAAGCCTGACAGAACATACGCAAGATAAATCGAAATCAAATCCCTGTTTTAAAGTTTGACTTTGGTTACGTTGTAGTTGTACTTGTAGCCAACTACGGCTGTTTTTTTCTTCTTCTGTTTTTTGTTTGTTTTTTATTCCAACGTCATGCACAGCTAGAGGGACTCGAAAAGCTTTGAAAAAACACAAACCAACTGACGAACTGTAGTAGACTACTACCAACAAATCTGAAGAAAATGTATATCGAATTGACTTAATAAGTTAATTGAGTTACTAACTTGCTACCGAAAGCTGTTATACTCGGATTGAATACTTCGGCTAAAAAAACATTAAATCTGGATGTTTCTAACCTAAAGCTATGCTAGTTAGACCTCCAACACTGATGTCACTGTGTGGGTGGGCAAAACTCTATGAAGAAACTTCCCTCTGTCTATCTGACCAAGTAAAGTCATGCTAATTACTATAAAGTGAAAGTGAAAGCCTGCTGAGATGAGGTGACATTTAAATTTTAATGGGGCAATATTTAAAGGTCCCTTATTTAGTTATAGCTTGCCATGTATGGCCAACCCTGTAATATCTTCTCTTTTTTTTTAGTTCTCCCATTGCACAGATAGTCTTGATTCTTCTGGGGTTTTCTGGGTTAGTTTTTTGTTATTGTTGGTTTTTGTTTTGTTTTTGTTTTTCCATCTCATTTCACAAAATTACAGACAAATGTATGTTATACATGTAATGCTAACAGAGTTACATAGATGCACACATACATGACCTGAGGAAAAAATATGATTTCAGTTTGTTGTCAAAAATGTTAGTGATTAATACTAATTTAGTAATACTTAATAGACTAACACCAAGAAATTATGTAATATTATATAATATAGTACTTAATGCAGAAAAGTTGGGGGGGGGGGGGGGGGCAGCATTGTGAAACTTTGAATACTATTTCAAACATCACAGAGCCTTGGTAATAACATGGTGAAAACATTTCACCATCTCTTGAGGACAGCTCTTGAAACCTACCTGTATGGCAGTCACAGCTTCTTGAAAAGGTGACCCACAGCTGAAGTAGAGCTGCACAGAGCTGAAACAAAGCTGATTTATAGCATTCTGAAACAAGATCAAAACAGACAAGAGGCTAAAAAGAATACTATTTTAATTTTCTATTATTGTATTAATGCTATAATATATAATTAATAACAAAACAAAATATGCAAATTTTCAGTGTGAACACTTTTCTGAGTACCCAAAGCAACAAATTGCAAGGAGATAAACCACTAATGACTAATGATATTATATATGTATATAATATAAAAATATGTAATATCTGGAAGAATTCTGACTACTTTAGTACTGGGGGGGGGGGGGGGATGCCAATATTATTATATATTAATAATATTTGTTTCCAATGTATTTTTGGCACAGATATGAGTGTGAACACTTTTCTGAGTACCCAAAGCAACAAATTGCAAGGAGATAATCCACTAATGACTAATGATATTATATATGTATATAATATAAAAATATGTAATATCTGGAAGAATTCTGACTACTTTAGTACTGGGGAGGGGGGGGGGGATTGCCAATATTATTATATATTAATAATATTATGTTTCCAATGTATTTTTGGCACAGATACATGCAAGTTTAAGATGACCCCGTCAAGTTACATCTGTATGTTGGCCATATATCAAACTCAAAGCAATGTGCCAGATGTATATATATATATAAATTTACAGTTATATATTATCATTTTATAGACCACCCTTTTGTGAATAAATAGAACTTTTAAACTTTTCCCCCTTGATTATTTCATTATCCGTAATACATTACTAGTACTATTGATCTTATACTTAGTGTTGTGGATGGCCAAACACTAAAACAGTTTTCCAGTCATATTTTTGGTGGCAGTGAAGAGAGGGCAAAGACGTAATTTTAGCATTTATAGGCTGGAGGAGAGTGAACAGTGAAAGAGAGTTCAAACTGAGTAGGCTTTTCCTGTTTTAGATTGTGAGCACTCATGCTGCAGTACTGGTCTTAGTTATTGGCATGGACTAAACTCAGCTAAGTTAGTAATACTAATAGTGTACACATTTTTTTCATCCCATTCCATGAGTCATGACATGAGTTTCTTGGTGATCTGCATGCAAATCGGTCTGTTAGGGTGACATGTGATGACCCTTGACATCATTGGAATGATGTCTTTTTGGTGATAATGAATAAATGATGGTCTTGATCTTTGTGTCCTCTCCAGAATGTTGTGTGCAAATCGTAATTTGTAAGTTGTATGGAGCTTGCTTTAGCCCTAAACTAAGCATTGTGTGGTTATTACGTGATGTATGATGAATTTATTACAATTCCCTATTTTTGTCTTCTTATTTTATTTTATTTTATAGAACTGACCTTAAATCCACCTGAGGGAATCATAGCAGGCCCGATCAACGAAGACAACTTCTTTGAATGGGAAGCATTAATAATGTGAGTTAATGAAGTGTGTGTGTGTGTGTGTGTGTGTGTGTGTGTGTGTGTGTGTGTGTGTGTGTGTGCTGGATTCAGAACTTTTGCCTCAGAATTTAGAAAGCTCTAAACTGATTTTGAATTTTGCTCAGTATTTTTATTGTAACAATAAACAAACATGTGCATTGTATACATGTGTATATAATATAAATATATTATATGTACATCTGTTATCATTTATAGTATTAACTTTATGGGACTTCCATTTTAGTGGATTGGTACAATCTGCTATGGTCTCCTGTCCACATGAGATGTTTGCAGGTGACAAATGCTTGCTGTCTTATGACACAGGGGACCAAAAGACACGCTGTTTGATGGTGGGGTCTTTCCTGCCAGGCTGACCTTTCCGGCTGACTATCCTCTCAGCCCTCCAAAGATGAGATTCACCTGCGATTTATTCCACCCAAATAGTAAGGAGTTGGTTATTTGTGTTGGTGTTATATGTTAGAACTACAAATATACTTGCTCGCAGATATTGTGTGTGCACTTTTTTCGCTGCTGAGTCTGCTGGTGTATCAAGTGCAAAATTGTCGTCATTGTGGTCTGGCTGAGCACTGGAGGCTTTCCCAGTCAGTCTGTCTCTTTTATATAGCTTCTCATCCTTTTGACGAAAATCAAAGTGCAGTAGCTCTCTCCTTCTAAGAGACGTGCGCATACACGCACGCACGCATGCACACAGTATGCAGAGAGAAATGCTGTTGGACTGAGTGAGAGCATGTGGGTCTGAGGGAATCACTGTAGGGCTGGGCAAGAAGCTGTGGGACTGAATGCTGAGGGAGAAGTTGGACTGAGGGAGAAGCTGTGGGGCTGAGAGAGAAGTTGTGGGACTGAGAGAGAAGCTGTGGGGCTGAGAGAGAAGTTGTGGGACTGAGGGAGAAGCTTTGGGGCTGAGGAGAAGTTGTGGGACTGAGAGAGAAACTGTAGTGCTGAGGGAGAAGTTGTAGGACTGAGAGAGGAGCTGTAGTGCTGAGGGAGAAGCTGTGGGGCTGAGAGAGAAGTTGTGGGACTGAGAGAGGAGCCGTGTGGCTGAGGGAGAAGTTGTGGGACTGAGGGAGAAGCTGTGGGGCTGAGGGAGAAGTAGGACTGAGAGAGGAGCTGTGGAGCGGAGGGAGAAGTTGTAGGACTGACAGAGGACCCTGTGGGGCTGAGGGAGAAGTTGTGGGACTGAGGGAGAAGCTGTGGGGCTGAGGGAGAAGTAGGACTGAGAGAGGAGCTGTGGGGCTCAGGGAGAAGTTGTAGGACTGACAGAGCAGCTGTAGTGCTGAGTGAGAAGTTGTGGGACTGAGGGAGAAGCTGTGGGGCTGAGGGAGAAGCTGTGGGGCTGAGGGAGAAGTTGTGGGACTGAGAGAGGAGCTGTGGGGCGGAGGGAGAAGTTGTGGGACTGAGACTTGAGAGAGAAGATGTAGTGCTGAGGGAGAAGTTGTGGGACTGAGAGAGAAGCTGTAGTGCTGAGTGAGAAGTTGTGAGGGCTGAGGGAGAAGCTGTGGGGATGAGGGACACTGTGGGGCTGAGGGAGACACTGTGGGGCTGAGGGTGGGGCTGAGGGAGACACTGTGGGACTGAGGGAGATGCTGTGGGGCTAAGGGAGACATTGGCTGAGGGAGATGCTGTGGGGCTGAGGGTGGGGCTGAGGGAGACACTGTGGGACTGAGGGAGATGCTGTGAGGCTGAGGGAGACACTGTGGCTGAGGGAGACACTGGGACTGAGGGAGACACTGGGGCTGAGGGAGACACTATGGGGCTAAGGGAGACACTGTGGGGCTGAGGGAGAAGCCTGGGGGGGGGGGGTGGGGGCTGTGAGATAAGCTGTAGTACTGAGGGAGAAGTTGGGGGGGGGGGGGGGGAGTCCTGAGGGAGAGTGTGGGAGGAGTTGGGGGGGGGGGGGGGGGGGGGGACTGAAGGTGAAGCTGTGGGGCTGCTGCCAATACTTGTAGATGACAGTGGACTTTGTCTGGGGAGTGGGATTCACATTTTGATTTGGACAGCATCACCAAAGAGATTTGAATGCTAAGAAAGAAAACTAGGGGATAAGTCATAAGATTAGAAGAGGACACTGCATCAGTCGTTCTGCAGTTTGATTTCATTTTCAGTTTACCCTGATGGCCGCGTGTGCATCTCCATCCTTCACGCCCCTGGAGATGACCCCATGGGATATGAGACAAGTGCTGAGCGATGGAGTCCTGTCCAGAGTGTTGAAAAAATTCTGCTCTCTGTTGTCAGTATGCTGGCAGGTTAGTAAAGGAATAAATAGGGCATACCAACAGTCGAGATAAATTGTTAATCCACACATGGGGATAAATCCAGAAGCCTTAGCTTTAAAAGATAATAATAATGAAAACATTCATTTTTATATCACCCATCTTACCGACAAGGGTGAACACACACGGCTTGTTTTCGCTAAGTTAAAGAGCGTGGGAATTTTTGTTGTTGAAAAAGGTTAACATAATAACAACATTAAACAAATAGATAGTAAGATTGTGGTTTGGTGCCCTGAGTCCATGAGCAGATTAGATGAGTCAGTGGTAGTGGATTTTTCATACACAACTGCTTGGAAATCCACATTCTTGATCCAGGGTGTTCCTAGTCAAGCAGTCGCAGGGCACCAAACCACAGTTTTACTCTTCATCTTTACAGTCTGTATAAAATGAATACTGTTTAATGCTGTTGTCATGTTAATCTTTTTCAAATATTTTTTCACAGTTGTTAACATCCAAAACAACAGTTGTAAGATGGACAGCATTTGTATCACTGTTGCTGTGAAATATCGTACAGCTTTTTTTTTTTCATTTTTCAAAAAAGAAAAAAAAGAATAGTAATTTTTTTAATCTGGAAAGCTTATTAATCAACATTTGCTGAGACCAGGGTGTTTGGATCAATAAAGTTGGACAATGTTACATTTAGTTTTTGTCTTTGATGTCTTTTATTGTTTCTGTTCATTCCTTTTTTCTTTTTTTTCTTTAATCTGGTATCAGTAAATTAGACGGAATGGTCAATGATACCAGTGTGTCCTAGCCTTATGTGATCTTTTAATACAGGTAATACTGAAGGGACTAACTCTTCAGAAAGTTGTGTTTGATGTTTGTGTATGTATATCTTGTTTTATGTTTGTGTAGGGATTGGTTTCGTAGATTGAGTTGAGAAAGAGTATAAATATGAGAAGAGTTTTAAAATGTACATTTGCTTATGACAGAGTTTGATTATCCTGAGGTGACCCTGTGCGGTTGACTGGATGTTAAAATCCAATTACTAACTAACTAGCCAACCTTCTGTTGTTTGCTTCAGAGCCAAATGATGAAAGTGCTGCAAATGTGGACGCAGCCAAGAAGTGGAGGGAAGACCGACACCAGTTTGAAGAGATTGCAAAAGCCACAGTGAAAAAGTCGTTGGGACTTTAGGATGGACACGAACACTGAATGAGTTGGGTCTTTCCGAGAGAGATGGACGCAGCATCTGCAGGGTGTCGTGTGTGCATGACTTTAATCACACAGGCCACCAGACTTCCCTTGTGATGTTTATGACATACATACCACTACTGAGTACTTCACTAATGAGGGTCATGGAAACCTAAATCACTTTGGCCTGCATGTAGAAGAATTCAGATTCTTTGTTTTTAACTTTAAACATCCAGTTCATACTCTATGGAGTTTGACAGCTGGAGCCATTGGTGGTTATTGTTCTTGGATCCCTCGTGCCTGGCAGATACAATGGAGCCTGTCGGTGATTGTATCTGGCTTGGCACATGCAAGTGGCATTATTAAAACTTTACCCTGTCTGGTCCACGCTTCTTAAGTTATTCAGTGGACGGATAAAGTTTCAAAATGTGATATAAAATCAGTAAATGCTTTTTTTCTTTTTTCTTTTTAACAAACCGCTTAGTGTGAAGTTTTCATTTTAATGTCATTCTCCACCCTTTAAGTAACTGCTCTGAAGCACTTTCTGTTTGGTGAGTTTGGGTTTGTGATTGAGCCCACATTATCTTCAACATGTGGACGACATGACGTGGATTTGCACGCCTTCTGGTGCAAATTGTGCATGTTCAGCTGAGCCTGCTGTAAACATGTCTCCTTGGGCGCTGTTTCCTCTGCTGCATGCAAGCCATTTTCAGGTGACCTCAGAGAAGGCTGAAACTAGTGAAACAAAGAGTATTTCAAGACAGTTCTCTCTCCCCACCTCTCTACTCCCTGCCCAGTAAAAGCAGTGTCACCACAGGCCACACTTTGCTTTTGAGTATTTGTTCTGTTGTGCACAAGGAGCAGGTCATGTAGCGGATTTGGTGCTGGTTGTGCGTTTTCAAGTGAAAACCTTTGCCTTTTTTTTCTTGGAGGATTATTTTGGTGTTTTACTTGATTAAGCATTCAGGTATTTTGTTTCATTGTTTAAGCGGCATTTCTCGGCATAGCGATAGTGCTTTGTGCAACAAAAAAAGGAAAAGTGTATGATAGTACAACTACTAATATTATGAATGTGATCGTTGTCATTATTTATACTTTTGAAACAAAACACTTGAAATCTGTGTACAAATGAAATGGGACAGTTACAGTTAAACCAGATCACAGCACTGCATAGAATACCACAGTTACAAGAAACCACCCTCTGTTTGTATGTGAACTGGCCCTTGCTAAGGCCCATTTGTCCGTTGTGGTCACTTGCTCTTCATCATTAGGGTGGTGCTGGGTGCCGTCTTTTGCTATAGCACCTTCAGTAGCTACTGGCTTTTATAAAAAAGGCGGGCAGGCAAACATGTTGTAGTCACTGCATTGTGTTGTATGTGCGTGCGAATATGCTTGTTGAGTATAATGTAAAATGCAAACAGTACATTGGTTGTACACAATAACATTACATCACGTTGGACTGATAGAACATCCTCATTCTCATCTTCCACTTGTAAGAACTGTACAATCTTTCTCTCTCTTCTCTCCCTCCCTCCCTCTTTGTCTCTGTATCTTTCACCGTCATTCTATCTCTGTATGTTTGTCTGTCTGTCTGTCTGTCTCTCTCTTCTCTCTTCTCTCTCTCTCTCTCTCTCTCTCTCTCTCTCTCTCTCTCTCACACACACACACACACACACACATATGGGATTGCAGATTATAAGGATATGCAGTTGGTTTTCACTGAATTTGCTTTTTGTTGCTTGTGCTAGTCATGTTTGCTTGGCTTCTTTTTGGAATAGTGGTATTACCTGCAATTTTGAACATGCTGCTCACCTAGTTTGAATGCGGCTCAGTCAGTTCTATGGCAATGAATAGAAACAACTTGGCAGTATGCTTTGTTTATTGGTGTGTTGAGGATTTTTGTTTTTTTGCTCATAAGAGTAGATGCTGGCAGAAATCAGTAATTTGAAGAACCTCTTTTTTTATGACAGTTTAGCATGATTGTTAGTGTCAACAACAACTTTTATTTTTTATAATTTAGTGGTTTTAGGTAGGGGTCAAGCTACTATTATAATTGTTGTTAATAATGATTTATCGTTGTTATTACAACTAAAGAAATATGACATCCAGCACCACAGCTGTATATTATTATTGTACTGGGATTGATCAACCATGTGGGGCCTGTGTTTAAAAAAAAAAGAGGTTATTTTTTACTCCTTCAAATCAGCTTTTCACTGTCCCTGTTTGATACTTCTTTTCCAGTCCTGGTATTCAGATGTTACAATTTGTGCAATATAAACAACTATGAAGTAGTTGGTTTGCGTGTGTGTGTGTGTGAGAGAGAGAGAGAGAACTTATATTTCTGGACAGATTTTGACATGCACCGTTAAAGTGCACCTTGGCGCAACAGTCATTGCAGTGGGTGGAACAAAACAAAGTACAGACATGTACACGTGTATTCATAATAAGCACACGCCATCTGACCTTTCTAACCTTTCTATCAAGCATTTTGAGGCAAGCACCTTGTCACAGTTACCTCCGGCCGACGGGTAGTCAAAGCGTTGAAAACCAAGCAACAAAATGCCACAAATGAGGTTCGATTTAGCGCCGAAACTGGAGGAGACTAGGGGAGGGGTGGGGTGGGGGTAGGATATTAATCCCTGGCATTGAGGACATTGACTCGGAAACTTTTCATCATACACCCGGGCACAGTTTCAGCAACCTGTGGCAGTAGGTTAAACAGAGAGACAGAGAGAGAACGAAAACAAGGCAAACAACAGTCGCCAACGAAATTAATGACCAATATCGGGTGTCCAGATTGACGAATTTGGATACCGCCGTGGTTCCCTGGGGTTAGACCTCAACCGGCCACAGTGTGTCGTCATTACTTCAGTCCGTGTGGCTCCACGTGACTAGAGAGAGAGAGAGAGAGAGAGAGAAAAATCCCTCGGATATCAATTAACATCCGTAGCTTTTTTTGGAAAGTGCGAGGGCTGGCTGATGCTATAATGGCAAGAATTGCTGCATCAGCTGTTTCGCTGGCTGTGACCGATTTAGCCGGAAACCGTCTGGGCGTGCATTCGCTGGCAGCAAGCACGTGAAAAAATGCCAAATGTGACGCGGGGTTAGGCTAATAGGCTAAAACTGAGAGTCCACTGGCCTGTTTTTGCCCTCAGTGAATGCAGCTCATCCACTGACTCCCCCGCATTCATGTCGCAACCGATTGCACCTACTACGGTGCTACTTCAGATGGCTTACAATAACAACAGCCTCAGTCCCTCAATAATAATAATGATACCGTGGGGAAAAAATGGGCTAATTAATTCTTATGAGTTGTTTTGCCACTGCCGCCCACAGATTTCGGTCGCTCAGAGATTCGCCGAAGCTGGTCGCCTACGGCCATCATAATACGGCATGTCGAGTCAGTGTGCGAAGCAACATACCCCCCATTAATAGATAATGACTCAGTGCACATAGTCTAAAATAATCCGTACCCACTATACGTATTATACACCCTTTGCCAAACAGGACCCCTCCACCACCACCACCCCCAAAAAAACACACAAAAACAACAACAAAAAACACACACACAAAAAAGAAGAAGACAACAACAACACAAAATATCGATAACTGGATAGTAAAGAAATTATGCACATGGTCCCTCCGCGCCCCCGCCCCCCTCTCCCCCGCCCCCGAATCCCGCTCAGTGACACAATAATTATGCACACTTTATAGAGAAGAGATGAAGACCACATGAAGTTAAGGCAGTAGTACATAGGCCTATCACTGTTTTGTGAGCCCGGCGGCGGTTTTCACATTCATCTTTTCTTTATATATATATATATATATATATTTTTTTTTTTTTTTTTAATACTTCATTGTTCCTAACGGGTAATTCGGGTCGCCTCACCCGGTCAAGGCACAGCCGCAGCTGCAAGAGCAGCGATACACATTCCTATCCGAAGTGTGTGCAGAATTTTCCCGTGTCCAAACCACTGGTCCAAACAGTTGTATGGCTGCCAGTGCTGGGGATTGTTACCGACTGAACATGCACACAGATGCTGAAGCATGCGATTGCACACGGGGGCTGTTCCGTGGCCGACACTGACTCCATAAGAAAATCGGCACTACTGAGAAGCAAACTCCAAGCACTGGTTTACGACATCGAAGGTGCCGGAAAGCGATGCTCGGAGTGTGCACTAGAAGCTGACTCAGGGAGAATATTCCCTTGCCGCCGCACCGCCGCACCGGAGACTCGGTAACCCGTGTGTCGGTACTGAATATCAGCTGCGCCTGGCTTTTCAGCCGGACTCTCTTGCTGACCGTGAACCAGAGACTGACTGACACTACACTGATTGAACTGAGCTAGGCCGCGTCTTGATAGACGGCCGTAAGAAAAATCACTGAGGCGCCAGTGCAGACAGCTACTGAATTCCGGCAAAAACTGAAAAGTTTGGTGTTCGGCCTTGACTCGACTAGACTGAACGAACAAATGGTTTATTTTCTGCAAATCTGGCATGGAAGGGCCAGTTTTGCAGTTTGGGACGAAGTGAGGTTGCGACTGACTGTGCCTGAGACCGAAAGGCCGGTCAAGTTCACTGAGTCAGTACTGACCCGCTTGGTCAGTAGGTCACTAGTCAGTGACACACGCGGCACACACACACACATACGCGGCACGCACGCAGCACACACACACCACACACACACACACACACACACACACACACACACACACACACACACACTGACAACATAGACACTGAAGTGACTGACTTCCCGCCGCTCAACCCCCGGGGGAATCGAACAGGCGTCAGTTACGGACCTATGTATATAGGCTCTCCTTTCTCAGTCTTCAAAAAGGTAATGGACACTGTCAGTGTGACTTTGCCGGTCCCTCATAATTAATGAAACATTCCCGCCACACCTCCATACCCCCCCCCCCCCTTCTCCCCGTCCGGCCTAAGAAGCCTTATGGTTTCTCAGTGTGGACGTTAAGCACCATGTCAGTTTACTTACTTACTCAGCCGTACTGCGACACGTTTTTTGCTTGTTTGTTTCAGCGTTTGTTTGTCTTTGTCAGGCGGCCGAAGCCGGCGGCAGCTCTACCAGCTGAGCCACATCCCCGCCGCCCAGTTCGACAGACTAGTTTCGGACTGGGGAGACACTCGATGGCCATGTCACAGCATGACTACTGAGACAGGCCTACGCGGCAAACCCCACCGCCGGATGACTGAGAACACTCAGTCAGTGATGTTCCGCTACTGACACTGTTCCGCCCGCAGCCGCCGGCTCAGGCTAGTCAGTATTGCCGGTCCCAAGGAGTCAAGCTTGCCGGCGGGGAAACTGACTCGGCCCGGGTTCCAAAGACGTGACAACCAAATTTATCAATACCATCATGCTAGATGTATGAGGAAAATGGCTTTAACGCCCAAAGAACTTGAGGAGCCGGTCCGGCAACGTCGGTAGCGATGCATAGACTCAAGTTTCTCCTTTTTTCTTTTCTTTTCTTTCTCTCTTCTTTTTCTTTCCGTCGTTTCTCGGATAGTGCTGCTTGCCATAAGCCTAGCGAAGACTCTTAAATAAAATAAAAAATAAAAATGGGTGGGGAGGAGGAGAGGGAAGGGGAGGGGGGCTAGAAATGATTAATTTTCACGCTGAAATGTGCGCCTGAAAGGCTGGGGGAAAAAACTGATGTGAACGGCTCATTTGGGAATTATTTACGGTCCAAGGGAGAAGACTCATAAAGAACTTTCGGTCGTAAAGATTGGAGGAGTTATTTCCATCGGCTTCACTGACATCAATCACTGCCCGTTTTTTGTTTTTATACTTTTGTCTCCAGGGTTCGTAGCCGTGTGAAGTATTACGTAATACATTAGATTGTTTGGGAAAGTGTTGGGAAAGACAACGTTTTACCTTTTTATTAGTTCACTTTTGTTTTATATACTTTATGATACGGTTTACGGAATTGTTTTCCATGGACTATTCAACAACAACAAATGTCGGCTTATATGGGACACAACGCTTTCCTTATTTTTTTAAATATATATACGTGAGCCGGTTTGGCCTAGCGGTAAGGCGTTAGGCTGGTAAGTGGAAGGACCTCGGTTCGATACCGCTTCGGCTCTCCTTTCTCTTCAAAAAGGTTGTGGTTTGAGGACACTGTCTTATGACTGTCAGTCCATCACTTCCCTACTGAAACATTAAAATGGCTCTCATCGCTGCCCATCTTAATGCAGAAGTCATTTTGGTGGTGACAGTGTAGCGATATGTATATAATCTCCCTCTTCCCCCACCTCCATACACAACTATATACCGTATTTTTGGAATTGAACAATGCGACTAAACATATTTCTGTCATCTATGCGTATCATTGTCTGAAATCAAGCAGTGAGAATTTGACGGCTTCTACTATGTATTATATTACAGGACTCGGCCAGTACTTGTGTAATTTTTAATGTCGTTATCTGGAAAGCGGTACTGAGAAAATACCCCTCCCCCCCACCCCCCACCCCCGTCCTGTTTACTTGGTTTTTAACGCCTATATAGGCGCTTCACTTGCATAGTAGCTGGCCATTCAGCCGGTGTCGATAGTCATTCACTGAGTAGACTCTCTCTCTCTCTCTCTCTCTCTCTCTCTCTCTCTCTCTCTCTCCTCTCTCTCAATATATAACAAATAAAATAAAATAATTGGCTTCCAAAAGTCCCATAACAAGTTATATATATCCTGGGCTGACTGTGTCGATCACATTACTGTAAAACGGCATAGTGTAGAACAAAACTGATTGTTATGTTGGACGGTCACTCTATTCCACTGAGTAAGCTGAAGCGTATTGAAATAAATTGTGTGTTTCGACCAATGATTCAATATTTGTTTTTCTTTTACAGCTGTGTATGTGCAATGTGGCAGGCCTCTCGACAAGAACAGCTGTTAGTTTCTGAGTGGCCTGAGATTGCGTGGGAAGGTTTGGCCCGAGGTCAAGTCACGTGCTGCCATTCTTACAATATTGTCTAGGAAATAACAGGCATAATTTCGGTGTCATCTGACCTCATGGGTCTGTTTACATTCGATCTGTGAATCTAGGTCACATAGTGAGTATGGCTCAGCAGGAATCTGGCATCGTATTCGATGAGTCAGCTGTCTTGCAACATCACACACGACTTACCGGCGGGAGGATGTGCACTCAATAGAACGTTTACAAACACGCGCACTGTGATGGCTGCCGAGAAGTGTTGTCTGTCGTAACGTTGTGAAAGTTGGTGCTGTTTTGTGAATCAGAGAGAGATCAAACTTAATCTGAAGTGTTGGTGATCACGACCATTGTCTGTGAAAGAGCAGACAGCCACAACTCGCCGAAGCGAAGAGTCGGAATCTACAACGGAACAAGATCAGGCGGGCGATCGGGGTCAGTGTGTGTTTGAGCTAAAAATAGCTGTCCACGTCATCCACTCTGACATTCCAGCGTCCGTGGAGACGTGAGGCAAATGAGCGGCCTTGGTTCATGCACCTTCTTGCCTTGTGTTGACAAACCCGTGAGTCACCCATCCTGCGGTTTGTTGTGGTCATCGGATGATTCACGGTGAGTGACATACTTTCAGATTAACGCCAAGCTCCCCATGCCACTTGTTGAACCTCCCCCACCCACTCCACCTCTCTCTCTCTCTCTCTCAGTCTCTGTCTGTCTGTCTCTGTCATTCTCTGTGTCTGTCTCTCTCTGTTTCTGTCACTCTCTTCGTTAAATGCTTCATGTATTAAAAAACGAAAGAAAAAGTTATTCGTTCATGCTTCATGGATGATGCATTGTATTTTTATTTTATATATATATATATATATATTGTTTCTTGCTCATCAGTAGCTTAGCAAGGACTCTAGTTGTTAGGTATTTGAACCTAAACGGCTATAATCCTTGTAAAATAAAGTTTTAGAGTTGAGTTTGACCCCCCTCCCAACACACGTATACACACACACACACACACCTCGCTTACTCGCTTATGAATGCCAGACAGACTATATATTTTGTGTTCAGTGTCTTTTTATTTCTTACATAATTTCTTGTTTGCTTCATCATACTCAGGGTGTCCCAACCATTCATTGTTTCAACGTGCTTTGATTTTGTCTTTCTTACGTAATTTCCTGTTTGCTTCATCATAATCAGGGTTTTTGTGTCGCAGACAGACAATATATTTTGTGTTAAGTGTCCCAACCATTCATTGTTTCAACGTGCTTTGATTTTGTCTTTCTTACGTAATTTCCTGTTTGCTTCATCATAATCAGGGTTTTTGTGTCGCAGACAGACAATATATTTTGTGTTCAGTGTCCCAACCATTCATTGTTTCAATGTGCTTTGATTTTGTCTTTCTTACGTAATTTCCCGTTTGCTTCATCATAATCAGGGTTTTTGTGTCGCAGACAGACTATATATTTTGTGTTCAGTGTCCCAAGCAGTCATTGTTTCGATTTGCTTTGTTTTGTCTTTCTTACATAATTTCTTGTTCACTTCAGGGTTTTTGTGTCATGCTTTCTATCAGTATCACTTTGTATCAGGCACATTCATCATGTTTGCATTGTGAAAGACAAATTATCTGAAGGGCAGTTTTTAAAACCATTTTTTTTTTTTTATCAGGCAGTCATCCAGTCAGTCAGCCTGTCTGTCACTTTGTCAGTCAGTCAGCCTGTCTGTCACTTTGTCAGTCAGTCAGCCTGTCTCACTTTGTCAGTCAGTCAGCCTGTCTGTCACTTTGTCAGTCAGTCAGCCTGTCTGTCACTTTGTCAGTCAGTCAGCCTGTCTCACTTTGTCAGTCAGTCAGCCTGTCTGCCACTTTGTCAGTCAGTCAGCCTGTCTGTCACTTTGTCAGTCAGTCAGCCTGTCTGACACTTTGTCAGTCAGTCAGCCTGTCTCACTTTGTCAGTCAGTCAGCCTGTCTGTCATTTTGTCAGTCAGTCAGCCTGTCTGTCATTGTCAGTCAGTCAGCCTGTCTGTCACTTAGTGTCAGCTAGTCTCTGTCTGTCCATCTGTGCCCATTGCTCAATCTGTCCAGATGCCCAAACCACATTTTGCTTTGGGATGTCAGCCAGGACTTGCTGTCCAAGGCTCTGGTTTGCCTTTTACAATGTTTATTAAATTTTAAAGAAGTTTGACAGATGTGGTAATAAACCTTGAAATGTATGACAGCTGGCAACGAGACATTAATTTTTAATTGCATCATCTGTGAACGATAGTGTTATTGTTTTATCTTAAGTTCAATTTTAGAAACTGGTTATGAAGCGCAAAGGAATTCAAAATCAGATGTCCCCATTTACATGTTCTTTGTATTTTTTGTTTCTTTTAGCACAAAGTTATGCCAGTGAAGATAAGAGGCAGTCTTGATGGCCCCAACTGTTTTGTTGGTGGGAGTGTGGGGGTGGGGGTGATTTTACTGTATGTGTAATATTCAAGCATGGTGTTAACTGTTATGAACTTATGTATTGAGAACAAACCGTGTTGCATTATTTGTAATCAGTGCTTACCCAATGCCATGATATTCCCTCACAGTTATTTGCTTCATTGCTAGATTTTCCAAGGCAGATATCTTCACTGTATTGCATACACAGCAGTCTAGCTGTTGCTGCAGTTTTGCGAATCTATATATATATATATTGATTCAGTTGATTAGTTTGAACACAGGAGTACAGCAGAAGTTAGAATGCACACTGCCAGCTGACACACATTAACCTTGTGTTGAATAAATTCGTAATGACACACAGGTGGAGTCCATTCTGACATCTGAGTATTAACACTTGTCTCCATTATGAACAGTGTTAGACAGAACACAGCACATATAGATAGATGGATAGATAAATAGGTAGACAGATAGATAGATAGATACACCTGTGCTCTCCATTATGAACAGTGTTAGATAAAATACTGCGGCAAGGCGGATCCAGATGAGTGGCTGGATCCAGATGTAATTTTCATAGTATTATGTTAGGCTAATATTTCACCAGTGTTTGTGAATGTTATTGTAATGTGCCATTATTTTGTTTCTGTTCTGTTAATGTTACTGTTTAAAAAAAAAATTATATATATATATATATATATATATATATATATATAT
Organism: Alviniconcha marisindica; assembly: GCA_018857735.1. Classification (NCBI taxonomy): domain Eukaryota; kingdom Metazoa; phylum Mollusca; class Gastropoda; family Provannidae; genus Alviniconcha; species Alviniconcha marisindica. Next base: position 236,822 of record JABMCL010003905.1, read on the forward strand.
ATATATATATATATATTATATATTTAATAAATACATGAACACTTGTTGAGCACCTGATCTTAAGGTGAGCCCAAAGTGCTTTACAATGGCAACTATAGCGCTGTTCTCTGTATCTGGGCTGTAGTTCTAAGTGACTCTGAATGAGAGACTGTAGCTTTACACAAAGTGTTTTGAATATACACTGAAGTGGTTACAGTGCTGTTTGGCTGTTACATGGCTGGTGCTAGGGGAATTCCAACGCCACTTTTATTTTTTTGTGGCTTGATTTTGTTGTTGTATCAATTCTTATTGACATGTGTGACAGATTCACCTTCAATTTAGTTGATATACTAACTTATTGACTGTTTACAGTACCCTATTTGTTTTGCTGTTCTTTTGACATCACCCAGTTAATCACACACACACACACACACACACCACACACACACACACACACACACACACACACACATATATATATTACTATGTCTACTACAGCTCATATGTATGTCAAATATTTATAATATATATATATAGATCTCGCTCTACAGATCTCTTTCTGTTCTATGTGATCTCTCTCTCTCTCTCTCTCTCTCTTTCTCTGAGACATGTATACACATACATATTATGTTTAAGGCCTACTATTCATAGCCTTTGGAGACATTGAATGCCTAGCCCGTCTCTCTTCACACATACTGACCTTCAGTAATGACTAAGCCTAGGACGGCTGGCTTAACGGTAACTGGATGATGCAATCATAAAATTAGGAAACGTTTTTAAAAGAATTTAAACATTTAGTTGTCAGCTGAAAAGACTTCCTTCTGTCTAAAAAAACCTCTAAGTCTGTAGTCTGATGCCTGCAGAAGGGCCTGATCCTTGGTGCTTGCATAGATGGTGGCCAGGGTACAAGGACTTGAAATGTAATGCAGGAATAAACATGCCTGCAAGTAGTGCAAGACTTGGGGGGGAGGGGGGGGGGGGGATTAAAGTTTTTGTAAAGTGCAAAATCTTGTCCATAGAGACTATTCTAAGCGCAACAACAACAACAAAAGCTGTTGGATTTATTTTTTTCAGCCATGAAGATCAGTATAGCTGAAAGTAATCCTGTCGATGGCATGGAGCTCTTAACCTAACGCACACTTTGCTTGAGCCCCTGCGTTTTGGCTAGAGACAATTATGATAAGTTAATCCCAGCTGAGCTCTTAGAGCCCCATTCCCAATCTCTGACATTTTTTTTTTGGCACTTCAGTGCAGCGGCTGTCATAGCCCTCCGGCCCTACGCCCCCCTCCTGCTCGCCCCCTCCCCCTCCCCCCGCCTCTCACTCACCTCCCCCCACTCCCCCCCCCCCCCCCCACTCTGACATCGTCGGCCTCCATCTCTGTCTTCGTTCCCGCCTTGCCTTCGACGATCTTATCCGAAACTCCCATCTCAGGCTCCGCGTGTCAGCTAGCCAATCTTCGATCATCATTTCCCGCTTAAATTCCACAATCCCTTCAGGCAACGGCAACTCAGTTGAACGGTCGTTAGCAATATTAACGAAGCGATGCGATTATAAAACTATGGAGTTCTTTTTTTGTGTATGTTGATTTGTGGCAGAGCTCAGGAGCTGTGTGAAAGTCAAGGTGGCCGTCCGGCTGGGCTCCCCGTCCCTCATGCTCATAGTCCTTTGGGTCTCTGTGGATGCAAAGCAACATCAGTTAAACTTGAACTTTGTTGATTTGAGAGCTCAGGAGATGTGTGAAAGTCGAAGTGGTCGCCCTTGGGCTCCCCGTCCCTAATAGACCTTATGGTCTCTGTGGACGTAAAGCGGCAACATCAGTTAAAGCTTTAAACTTGAACTTGGTTGATTTTTTTCAGAGCCGCCAAAAGGGTGGTCTCAAGAGGGTGGTGGTGGTGAAGTGTTGCTTAATGTCCTCAGATGTCAGTTGACATATTAGGGACAAGCTGAGACCAATGCCGAAGCACGGTTCAATGTAGCTTTACGTCCACGGAAACCAGAAGGCTCGTTAGGACGCCGGGCCAGCCCAGGACGTCCACCTCGACTCTCACACAGCTCCTGAACTATGATCTCAAGAGGGAGGTGGGGCTAGGCTCTCCAAGCTGGACAAATTGTCTTTCTGCTGAGTTGCTCCTCAACAGTTGCTTCTTTGGACACTGCTATTTGTGATTTTGTTTTGTACAGCTGTTGAAGTGAAGAACAAGTTGTGGAACAGGCACAAGTTGCTTCACACTGACGGGGTCCGCACCTCCTTAACATTTATTATTGTGGCAGTGGTTGACGGTCTCATCGGTTTTTGCGGGTGGGAGCGCATGGACGAGCTATTCATAGACACCCCTCCCCCCCCACCGCCCCGCCCCCCCCACCCCCCCCCCCCGCCCCCTCCCGTCCTGGGCCCCGTCCCTAATAAGCCGGATGTGGCTTCTGCGGACGTTAAGCATCACAGTTAATTACTTACTGTGTTGATTATTTTCCAGCCTTGCGGCTGTGTTGGCACGAAGGCGTGGGTGCGCTTTATTATCGATTGGCCCGCGTCGTGCAAAGACTAGGGCCATAGTTGACACATAATTACGTCTAAAGGGTCAGTGTATTGTCATTTCCCGGACAGAAAAGAACAGTCATCAGAATAAAATCACGCAGACACAGACTCACACAGAGACACAGGCACAGACACACACAGATTGACAAACACCAGACAAACATACACACGCGCACGCGCACGCACACACACACACACACACACAAACAAACACCCACACGCACACACACACAAACAAACACCCACACGCACACAAACACAAACACCCCTCATACTCATAGTCCTTTCGGTCTCTGGATGCAAAGCAATATTAAGCTCCCCGTCACGCACCCACCCAGCCACAGCCACACACACACACACACGCGCTGGCACAGAGAGAGAGAGAGAGAGAGAGAGAGAGAGAGAGAGAGAGAGAGAGAGAGAGAGAGAGAGAGCACAACGTAAAATAATGTCCACGACGGCGGCTCAATCCACTTAGCAACTTGGAGAGTCTGCCTTGTCAGCAAGTAGCCTATTCCCAGGCGCACTGTCGTTGGAAGCCAGATCAGCGCAAAAGTAAAGAAAGGCGTACAAAAGAAAGGAAATTGCCATTTGATAAAATCATTCCCCGTTGGCCGACGCAGAGAAGACTCATTCTTTTGTTAAGTGACTTCCGACTTCATTCTTTTCCACTTTAACGACGAGGTGCAGCTGACGGACTTCCCCAGTAGGTATAAAGAGCCGCCCTGTGCTTCGTTTTCATTTTAGCATCTGAGGACATTAAACAAAAACTCAACAAAATCGTTTTCATCACTTAGCCTGTGACATTTTAATGTCCACGTCAGCACAGGCGGCTTTAACGTTATTACAGACCAATGAGCAGCCCAGCGTTTTGTGCCGCTTTGAACGGGGATCCGTCTAGATTCACGCTGGGTCTCAGTGTAGTCTCAGTGTCTGAGGTTAAATCAGCTTAACGTCCTGTGCCACTTCGGTTTTTGTGATAACCAGACACAAACTCTAAACACTGGTTTACGACATCCTTCCTTTGGAGGAAGGTGCCGGAAAGCGATACTAGGAATGTGAACCAGACAGTGACCCCGCCGGCACGAACCGCGAAGCTAATCTTTACCCCCATTTTTGAAACACACCACTCCCATGCATGTTTCCCCCCCCCCCCTTTTTTTCCCCCTTTCTTTAAATAGATTAGTAGAGTCATCTCTGAACGGAACGCGTGCCCCCTCCTCCCCCCTCTGCCCCCCTCACTTCAAGCCTACGAAAAACAAAACAAAACAAAAAACAATGCAAAATCACGAAGCAGGCACGGTCCACAAGTAAGTAAACATGGTGCTTAACGTCCACAGAAACCACAAGGCTTATTAGGGAAGGGGGTATGGAGGTGGGAGAAGAAAGAGATTCTATACCTATCACTACACTGCCACCACCAGAATGATTCCTGCATTAAGATGGGCAGCGATGAGAGCCATTTTAATGTTTCAGTAGGAAGTGATGGACAAAGTCACAAGACAGTGTCCGCAAATCACCAACTTTTTGAAGAGAAAGGAGAGCCGAAGCGGTATCGAACCGAGGTCCTTCCGCTTACCAGTCTAACGCCTTATACCGCTAGGCCAAACCGGCTCACACGGCCCACAACCCCACAACTTAAAATTTGAACTCGGAGAAAGTTAAAGGTTAGCGGGAGCGGATTCGAACCGTAGTGGTCCGGCTCAGTGCTAACATGATAACCACTGAGCTACGGCGCCTTAGCTGCTCGACCAGACCGGCTCACAGCCAGTTAGCTAGTCTGGCCATAGAGCTTTTCTGTCCGCTCTCGGGGGGCGGGGGGGGGGGGGGGGGGGGGGGGGGGGGGGCCGGGGGCAGACTCCGTAGAGACGACACAGGTCAGGCGACGGCTGACATCAGCCGAGAGGCAGGTGCAACAAGGAGGCGATTGTTTGAGGGGCTCGGGGACCCGCCGCGGGACCCTGTGTGCACAGGTATGTCCCCTCTTCCGCTGACAGGAAGTGAGTCAGGGAGCCGAACTGGACGACTGCAGGTCGGCAGTGGCGTGTAGTGGTCTGATTGGATTACCTCAGTTTTGCGGCCCCAGTTTAGTCAGGAACTGACGACGCCCCACTTTGTTTGGCGCGTAGTCAAGTTAGTTAGTCAGTCAGTAGTGGTAAGATAGTGTGCACTGCCGGACTGGACTGTCGAGGTATTTACGAGTCGTGTAAGGTGTGGAACGATTTGGCGAAAAGCAGTTAGACGTGAAACCAACGAGAGCTCTGATAAACTCGACCAGCATCAAAAACCGAGAAACAAGATTTTAGACTAAGGGAGAGAGTACAAGTACCGCCAGTGACTCACCTTCATTCTTTCTCCCCCTTCTCTCTCTCTCTCTCCCCCCCTCCCACCCCCAGCCCCTCTCTCTTTCTCTCTATGTGATGATCGGACTCATGAGCGAAACAAAAGCATGCATAAACAGATAAGGATTGATTTAATAGTACGTACGGTTTTCTCTGATCTTGGTGTGTGTCAAAACATTCACCATTTATTTACATCAGTAACAAAGTTGAGCTTATGAGAAAAGGTGGAAATACCGAAGTAAAGAGAGACAGGTAATTGGCCTGGAACACTAATTACACCCTTTCAGTTATATATATGTGATCCTGACTAATGTTTTGTTTACAAATAGCCGCCGCGAGTACGGTCATTGTGAAACAACGTTATTGAACTGACAAGTTACTCCAGCCTGAAAGGTTTTTACTGTAGTACAGATATCTGCTCCAGCCTTGAATCAGTCTACTCTCAGATGGCATGGATGACACATAGTGCCCAAAATATAGTAGGGGATTCCCCAGGATGAACAGTGGCGGCGGTGAAATGCTATCAATTTACCGGTTAGTGAGTCACACAACTCCGCGCTTTCGCCGTTGCCGCTTTTCGCGGCGCGAGCAACAGTTGTCTCCCTTATCGCGCGGCGGTTTGCAAAAACCGCCAACGCTGAAACTCGTCACTCCGCCTTGTGAGAGAGACACTGAGCAGCCGGTTGGTGTTAGAGTGGTTATGCTGATCACGATCACCGATCGATAAATAGGTGAGGCGTAACTGAAGGTAGGTCGTTTCGTTGTTTGTCCAACATATGTTTGTTTACCGGCTACACGTATACAACAACACTGACGTCGA